>QEOQ01000253.1:499978-729532 GCA_010279815.1 Brachionus plicatilis | reverse complement strand
CGGTATTCTTTAAAAACAGCACCCTGTGTAAACCGCATTAAATATTATAAAATATTTTTTTTTTTTATAATTATTTCTAACAACCTCAATTTTAATAAACATCAATTTTTATATTAAAAAAATATTGTCATTTTATTAAATTTTCAAGTTTAAAAATAATTTGTACAAAACACTTTAAAACACCCTGAAACACCCTATCAAGTTTATAAAACACCCTGCAACACCCTTTTGATTCTGATAGAGGACAAAAAGTTCTACTTGCCAAAAAAATAGAAAAAATTCTCAAGAAAATCAGGGTATATTGCTAAAGAGCCAAAATGCCAAAATGTTTTTAAATCATGAAGTCTTGAAGACTAATAAGAGACCAAAAAATTGTCTTTATTTTTATTAAATTTCTCTCTTTTAATAATTTAAAAAATAAATGTTGAAAAATGCTTTTTATTTAAAAATTTAATTTCATATTATATTACAAAAAGTTACCCTAGAATCAACATTAAAATTTCCAAGTCAAAATTCAATAATCTTATATTGGACTCTTGAGGGCCTGGATTGGCTAAATCATGATTAATAGTTTATTTTGTTAAACCGACCTCAAAATCGTATTCCTTGACTCCAGAAACCGTTGTTTCTTTCACTGAAAAATCTTTTTAAAAAATAAATATTCAGGGTGTTTTGAAAAATCCGGTCTAAACCTGTTTTAGCTGTTTTTATAGGGTTTTCACACGTCCAGATTTTTTGAAAAATAATTTGCCAAATAGAACTTTTTGTCTTCTATCAGAATCAAAAGGGTGTTGCAGGGTGTTTTATAAACTTGATATTTTTTTAATATAAAAATTGATGTTTATTAAAATTGAGGTTGTTAGAAATAATTATAAAAAAAAAAAAATTTTTTATAATAATTAATGCGGTTTACACAGGGTGCTGTTTTTTTGCTTTTTTGACGGGTGCTGTTTTTAAAGAATATCTATGAGACTTAAATCAATAATAATAATAATAATAATAATAATAATAGTGGAAACTTTTTTTCATTATATCTTTGAATTTTTCACCTTAAATACTATTTTTTATAATACCATCTTTTACGTAAAAATTAAAAATTTAATTGAAAAAATTTGTTAAGAATAAACACAAGCACTTTGTCTTAGATTGACCATTTTTTTTCCAATTGGTTTATGACGCAAAATCTCTAATCACTCAAACGACCTAATACAAAAAATTTTAATCTTTTTTTCTTAATTTTCTTAAAATCACTAAAGCCAATAATTAGCTAAGATTAAAATTACAACTTTTTTATAATATTTAATCTTTATGTTCTATAATTAGAATTGATTATTATTGATTTGTTCACCTGAAGTTTTTATTTTATTTTGATCATAGAAACAAGCTATTTAGACTTTTGCTTTATCAACGATTTTAATATTTTTTTTATAAAAAGGAGAAAATAATTTTTTCATTGAAATATCGGCAACCGGTTGAGAAAATAATTAATGGAGATATTCAGGTAATTGAATTTGATGAAGAGAGAAATAGCAATTTGAATAAAACATTGGATGTTGAGAGCGACCTGTTGAATTTAGAGGAATTGGATTTTATGAATTTTAGTTCTGATTTTAAAAAATCCTCTTTGAAGCAAAAAAGTCAAATTCTAAATTCTCCACTTTCGTTAAAGGGTGCAATTGGCAAAGCAACTCTTTCACTTGCTCAAGTAGCCTATAATCCAAATTTTATTTTAAATGATGAAATGATCAAAGATGAGGAATTTATAAATGAAATACTCAAGAACTTGTCGGATTCAAGAGGACTTCGAATCAATAAAAATGTTTCACAACTAATTTGTAAACGACAGTCTAATCGGCTCACTAGTTGGCAGATCCGGGTTAATTTAATAGAAATACGGCATTTACTGGGAACAAATAAAGAAGTCTATTGTGTTGTTTACATTGGTGACCAAGTGTTTAAATCAAACACCAAACCAATTGACAAACTAAAATTTTTCGAAGTTTTCACTACCAGATTAGATAATGTCCGAAGTTCAAAAGTGTTTAGTCAAATAATTTCGATTTTAGTTTATTTCAAGCAATTTTTAAAGTCTGACTTGCTAATAGGTGACTATTTTTAATAGTTAGATTTGAAAAATTTTTTAAAAATTAAAATTAGTTTATATAAAATAGGAAAATTTGAGATTGATTTAGGAACAATTTATAATCAGCCAAATCATGAATACTATCACAAGTGGGGAAGTATAATGCCAGATGATAATACCATGTCTGTTGGCAGTAGTGGAGGAAGCTATTCGTCAGTATCAAATCCAAAAGCTTATGTTAAATGCGATTTGATGGTCCATGCTAAAGGAGATAAAGCCATTGTATTATTTTATTTTATATTTCTTAAAAATTAATAAATTTTTGTTCATAGAGCCATCCAAAAGATAATTCAGAAAAAGAAGATGAAATCGACAAGTAATTTGATTTTAGAATAAAAATAAAATTGAAAACTAGATGAATATAAAAATTTTATCAACAAATTGAGTATCTTGATTCGTTTCTATTTTCAAATTAAGACAAGGCTTATAAATATTTTGAGTTAAAACTTTATTTTTTTTTTCTTAAGCAACATGATTTTGCCACATGGACTTGAGAATCCGAGAGTAATGATAGAGCTAAACGTGATTATACACTCTGCAGATATTCTAATGAAGTATCGGATCAACAAATTTAATAGAATTAAAAATCAGATAATAAATTGGAAAAAAAATTTGACTTGGACAGCTGATGATGAAGATGTATTTACTACAGATTTGCGAAGCGGCTCCTATACAGCTTTGAAAATGGAAAATGAAGAAAAATTTTCAGACTTTGAAAGCCTGAATTTGTTTGTTCGAATCACTTTTTGCGGAATAACTGTATGTATTCAGGAATTGAAATAATTAATTAATGTCAATTTTGGGATCTACATGCCATATTATTTACCTTTCTAATTTTTAATGTGATTCTAAGAACAAGAAACAATATCTCAATCATTAAACTAATAAAAGGCTACAACAAACTGACTTGTCTGGATTTCTTCCTTGTGAGCCATCTTTGTTAGCCGATTGAGCAGAAAACAAGAAACCTACAAGACCTTTGATAAGTTTTTTTTATGTTTTTAAGTTCATATCTAGTAAAAAACGAGAATAGAGTTAGTAAAATCTACCGCGAAATACGATATTAGAATAATAAAAAAACGGGTCATGTCCAGAATGTGATCATTTTGATCACCAAAATATTAAGTGTACTCTTTGTGATCAAAAATTGATCACCAAAATTTATTTTTGATCACATAAAATTTTTTTTGATCACAAGAAATTTTTTTTGTTGAAATAAAAAATTTTTTTCATTCTAGAAATTTCAAAATTTTAAATTATGTTAATATTGAATGAAATAGAAAAAAATAAAAAAAAAAATTGCAACTCACCATAATAAACTATAAATTTTTGGAATATATATTAAGATTTAAAAGCCGTAAAAGAAAGGCAGTTTTTACAAAGAAATTGCTTTGGTCCCAGTAGAATCGTTCGATGCAGCTAAATTAGCTGCAAAAAAAGCATTAAGCAAACAGTCAAATCAGGTAGAATGTAGCATTTGTGGTGTTAAATTAAAAGGGTGTTAAATTAAAAAAACACAAAGAATAATTTAGATTTTGTTATATTTTATTTTGAAAATTGAGACTTAAATTTATTTTTTGAAAATTGGTAATAAAGTTTAATATATTTTAAAAAATTTTCTGATCACCAAAAAAAATTTATTTTTATTTTTTCATAAATTAGAGGCTTTTTTGATCACAAAATATGTGATCATTGATCACTAATCACATTCTGGACATGACCCAAAAAAACAAAAGATTAAATAAATTAAAAAAATTCCAAAATACAAATATTTCAAATGCTTATTAATTGAATATTTTTATTTATTAATAAAAATATTCAATAATTTATATATTATATTTTAATTATATAATAATTAAAATATTATTATATTATATAATAATAATATTGAATATTTTTTATTTTTATTTTTAAATCTTTAATATTCTTTTTTAAACAAAATCATAATTGGGGATATCTAAATTTAATATTTTGCCAAGAATACTTATAAGTAAAATTTTTAGAAAATATGTTCTGATAAAGTTCAGTTCCAAAAGGGTGCTTATTATTCTGACAAGAAAACATTAAAATAATGCCATATATATTAAATTAAATGTATGCCTACAATCTGCAACAGATCAAGCATGACTAACCTAAATCCCGTTATAGGAGAATTTTGAAAAATTAATTTTGCTCTCCGCAAGTAATCGAGCCAATATTTATTTTTATTTTCTTTTATTTAGTATTTTTTTTTTTTTATTATTTTCTTTTAGATTTAGTTTGTTTATGATTTAAATTCCAAGATTCTAATTTTAATTCCAATTTGACTTCTTTCAATACATGTTTCAGTGACTTAATCTAAGGCTCCGTCTATAGTAAGGAATCAATATATATTTAAAAAAAAAATAAGTTCTGACTCCTAATTTGGCACTAAGGATTTGGAAAGAACCGATTTTCTGTCCAAAATATTTTTGTTTGCTCATTTAATTAATTAGAGTAAAAAATATAAGCAATGGATCAAAAAATTGGCAATACCCAAAGTTCTAAAGGAAAAATTTTCAACATGTTCACAACTTATATTATACCAATTTTTTTTTGAATCATATAAGCGCTCATTTTTCAGAGAAATTTTAAAAAATTTTAAATAAACTAAATCACTTTTTCTTTCTTTAATTTTTTAGAGAAGAACTTCATCAAAAAAATCGACGACTAGGCCATTGTGGAATGAAAGCTTCAAATTTGTGTATCTCTTTCCTAGTCTAATTCGCCTGTTCCAGATTGAACTATGCAGTGAGGAGTCATTTGGTGATAAAGTGCTTGCCACTGAGTATTTAAATATTGAAGAAATATCGGACTATTCAGCCTGTGGATTCTATCCAACATTTGGTCCATCGAACATTGACATGTATTCTGAGCCTGGCAATCAAAGAATCAGATCGAATACTTTGAATAGTTCGAATAGCGACTTGAGTAGCGCTACAGAAACGTTGCCTCTTAAGACTTCGGACAATTTCAATTTAATAAATAAAAGCTATATACCAATAAATGGATCAACACCGGGCGGAGGTGACTACGTTGCCAGATTACTTTTAAAGATCGAATCTAATAGTTTAAAAAACTCAAAACACCAAAGTGACTCTGCCGACCTCAGTGAAAATGTTCAAGCAACTATTTTAGAAAATCAGAGAAAATTCACTCTTTTCGCAATGATAAGCGATGTAAATATGATAGATGCCCGCTACCAAAGCGATTTAAGTTTTCAGCTCTGTATCGGTAAGAATTTTATTTTTATTAAAATTAATTTATCATTAAAAAATTAAACCAAGGCTCTAATGGCTATGAGGGATCGTACAGAAACAATTTAGCAAAAGAAAATTTTTTCCCAAATTTTACAAAAAATCACAAGCCTGTTCGCCTCGGACCTAAAATGCCACTTTATTTACCATTTGACAAGGTTAAACCATGCATGAATCTAAATTTTTGCATAGAAGATCTCCGATACATTATGTTCCTGAAAAATTTCTTGCTAAAAACGATCAAAATTTTGCTATCAAGTGCTTATAATCTGTTCAACCAATACCAGGATCCTGAAAATTTCAAGAAATACAGATCCGAAATTCTTCGCATAATAAAATACATTCAGCAAATTTTCCTCAAAAATAAATTCATGACTGATTTGGACCAAAAAAAAGCCAAACGATTGGTCACTGATTTGGACAATACCATAAAATTAATAAAAGCTTTGCCAGCAGATGAAAAGTCGGACAAATCGTTCCGTAAATTTGATTTAAATCGAATTGTTGAATCAATAGCAAGAGTCAATAAGTATTTGAATGAGCCTCTAAATTTGTTTCCTGATGTTAACTTGTGGCTATTGAGCAATAACGAGCCCATCGGCATTTGTACAATCAAGTCGAGTGACATTATATGGTCGGAGAAAAGCATTGAAAGAGGCATCATTTGCAATCAGATGATTTACACGGACATAAAATCATTGAATCCAAAAGACTTTGAGAAGCCTATGAGTGAAAATTTGGCAAGAATAAGATTTTACATGTGGCTTGGACTAGAAAATGAAATTGACAGTATATTTACCAATTTACCTCAAGGATATGGTCTAAATGAAAATTTTTTCAACCAATTTAATCTTCCCACACAAATATTTTTTAATAGTAAAATTTAAAGAAACAAATTTTTTTAAAATTTTTTCAATTTTTTATCTTTAGATAAATTATCTTTTGAATTGATAGCAAATATATACCAGGGTCGTGATCTATTGGGTATGGACTCGACTGGACTTTCTGATCCATATGTTAAAATAACTCTGGGTAATCAATCGGTTTTCTCAAAGCCGATTATTCAAACCAACAATCCGAAATGGAACGTTTCACTTTGCATCCGAGAAATTTATTTGTACTTCGAGTTTGAAGGTGTTGTCAAAAACCCTCCAGAAATAGTGCTAGAAATTTATGACCAGGACCTTGTAGGGGTAACTGCTTAGTTAATTTAGTCTCTCTTTAGATCAAAATAATAAAGATTTTGTGGATAGGAAAATGAATTTATGGGCAAGTCAACAATAAAACCAACTGTGCTCAGAAATTTTTTAAGTTCGCCAAAATTAAAATGGCACAAAATTCATCTTGGCAACGAGACCGTTGGAGATATTTTGGCATCTTTTGAGCTAGTGATGGTAAAACATAGTTAAAAAATAGCAATTAATTTTACTTTAGTTTAATAGTTAACCGAAGAAAATTGTTTTCAAAGAGAGACAAGAAATGAAAGTATTCCATGGGAAATTGTTCCAACTATGAGTACCTACACTTTAGAAGTAAATAATTATTTTTCTTTCTCATTTAAACTTAATTTAAATTCAAAAACAAGATTGCATTTTGGGGTCTAAGGAATGTAAAGCTTAATAATTCAGTTTTGTTCAGCCGGGAAAAAATCAAAATTTGTGTACAAATTGGAGATCAAACATTTGAATCGAACAAGATAGAAAATTTTTTTTCAAATGATAATTTTTTAAATATATATCAAAAACATTTAATTGTAATTATAAATTTAAAGAAATATTCTTAATTTAAAATTGATTTTAGGAGCTTCCTGTTCAAGATGAATACAAGCCTCATCTGAATATCAAATGTCTTTGCGAAAATTCAATCGGAAAAGAGCAATTGATCGGTTCATTTACTGTCAAAACAATTAATGACTTTTTCAAGAGTTTACAAGAATTGAGAGAAAAATACAAAAGCTGTAATTATTTTCTAAAAAATTTTAAATTTCACTTAATCTAAGCTAAACAGTTTCCCGCACAATTTATCTTAATTAATTAAAATTAAAAAGTTAAATTCAATCTAGTAATAGAAGTCACAAAAATTTCGATTTATTAACTGAAATATTTCCTTACATAATGAATCTTAAATAAGTGTTATAATCTTTGGATGATCCCAGTTTTAAAAATTTCAGTTGACTTCCTAAAATTTACACGGTTTTTGGAAGTAAAAAGTTTAATTTTGAGGATTCCTTAATTTGGACTCCTTTAAATAAATTATCAAATTTGTCATTGTTTTTGAATCATCATTATTTTTCATTAAATTTGAATTTTTTATTGTTTACAACACATTTCCAAACAAAGTTAACAGCCTGCTTCAGCACTGTTTAAGTCGTTCTTTACCCTGGCTTGAACCGTTCTCTTAGATGAAATTGCTTCGTACAAATACTTGAATTTTTTTCTTATACTTATTTTTCTCCTGAAAAATGGAGCATTCTACAAATTCTATTAATCATTTAAAAAAATAATTAGATTTTCTTAACACTTGAAGCCCGGCGGGTCAATTTGACACAATTCAATTGTTTATTAATTCACTTAGTTAAATAAATAAATTTTAAAAAATATTTGTACATTGCTTTTATTTCAAAATTTTTATTCAACTGCTAAAACGTAATGCTGTTTTGGCCACTCTGGCAATTAAAATCTTGAGAGAGAATTAAAATTTTTTTTTAAATTAATGAATAAACATTAGTAATTAGATAATTTAAATTTTTTTATCAAATTGAAAAGGAATCTTGGAATGATTTTTTCATTTTTTAAATTTATAAATTTGACTTAAAAGATTAAAAAAAAATGAAGTTAATCTGACTATTTTTTACCAAACTATCAATAAAATGATTATCTTACCCGATCGGGCTTCAACGGTATAAAAAAATCAGTCTTTCTAGTGTTGAAATTAACTGAGTAAAATGACAAATTTCTCAAAATCAAAGTAATATTGACAAGCCTTTGAAATTAATTTAAAATAAAATTGAAAAAAATAAAAGCAAATATTTAACAAAATAATGAAATAAGTCATTTGAGAAAATAATTATTTATATTTTGGAAAATTTAATAATGAAAAAAAACAGCAATCACCATAATTAGTGTATCACAGTCTAGAATAGTATGCAAACAAAATAGATTTCCAGAATTAACTACAAACTTAGATTACTAATACTTATTTTAACAAGTTAAATTCTTAATTTTTTATTTTCGAAATCATCTCATGGTTCAGATAGTTGGTATTTAAAATCTAGTGAAAAAAATTTTCAATTTAACGCAAAAATAAGAGGTAATATTTTGTACAAGATATTTTTGTGGAAAAATTTTCCAAATTTGAAATTAATTTTTAAAAAAAATCTATTAAAATCGAAGATTTGGTTAAATGAAATTTTTTTTAGATGTACAAAGAGAAAATGGCAAAAATCTTTTACGATTGAGTTCATCATATTATACAAATCTGGAAAGCATTACAGTAATTTTTTGATTTGAAATTACTTCTAAAAATTAAAAAAAAAAAAAAAAATAGAAAATACATGTGACATCTATTTCCAAAAAAACAAATATTGTCAAAGAAAAATCTTCAAAATCAGAACCAGATTTTGACTGTGAATATCTAGATTGGTGGTCCAAGTATTACGCGTCATTTAAAGAAGAAGAAAATTGCATAGCCACGGATGAGTTGAACATGGCTCAAGAAAAACAAATCAAAGAAATGGCAGATGCTCCTAAAAAGCATAGACGTGTATCGATAACAAGTATTAAAAATTTAACCAAAAGAGCAAAAATGCGAAAGCTGTCTTTAATGGAAGAAAAAACAGTAAAAAATTATAAATTTTTTTTCAATTCTAAATTTTTCATGAAAGAATAAAGGCGAGGGTGAATCTGATAAAGAAGAAGAACCAATTTTGGTTAAAAATAAGCAAACAATTGAAAAAATCGAAGTATTCTTTTAAATTTATTTCACTAGAAAATTATTTTTTTCGATAAAAAAGATTCTAGAATGTGAATTGGAAAAAGACGAACGATTTTCAGACGGGTTTGATATGCTACGCACATTTCCTTTGTACAAGGGAAAAAATCAACAAAACAATTCCGAAGCTATCCAATGTCACTTTAAAGGAAATTTTCTTATTTACAAAGAGGATTCTAGCTTGCAAAATTTGTTTGAAAACTCAATTTTAAAGAGATATGGTGGTTTTTTACGCCTCATTCCCCCTAATACACCAGTACCGATTAAAGTTCGTGTCTACATAGTAAATGCTGTTTTGAGTCCTCCCACTGATAATCAACTATTCGATCCTTATATTAGCATCCAAATTGGAGACAGATCTTTTGAATACTCAGAAAGTGCAAATCATTCAACGCTTGAGCCAGTATTTGGATGGTATTTTTAAACTTTTTTATTTCAAAATTAAGAAAAATCATAAATATATATGGTTTAATTTTTTGTGTTTGAATTACAAAATATATCCAATGTTGAATTAACATTAAAAAAAATGGGATGTTTCAAATAAAAAAAATTTTAAGTTAATACTTCAAACATGAAAAAAATGTTTTTTTTTTATAAATTTTGACTTTGGGTTTGTGATATGATGATCCTTAAGATAATATTTATTTAAAAAAAAACTATCGACCCTCTATTTTCCATTTTTTAATAATTAAGTTTTTGTTAAAATGTATCAAACGAACGTCAATTATTACTAAAGTCAAAATTCATAAAAAAAAATAGCAAAATTTTTCCGGTCTAGTCAGTTAGGTGAACTATGGTTCATCTATTACTGGAACAATTCTTGTTCTCAGGTTTTGTGAAATATAAGTTCCCCTAATCTAAAAATTGTTCACCTATTTTATCATTTTTTTATCTATTTAGAAAAAAACTAAATTTAATATTAAAAAAATAAATAATAATAAAATAATAAATAATAAATAATAAAAATTGATAAATAAAAATTAAAAAATACAGTGGTGATTTGATAACAGTATTTTACGAAAAATTACGTAAAATTCCGTAAATTATCCAAATTCAAATAGAAAGTTTTTTTTTTCATAAATTGTTATAAAAAAAACTTTCTTTAATTTTCCATTTAAAAAAAAAGACATTTTTTCAAAAATTTTGAATATTGAATTGGCCGTTTTGAATTTTACCAAATTTTGCCAAAATTATCTCAAAATTCTGAAAATTTACGAAATTTTACGTAAAATACCTCTTTTTCACTTTTCGGACTTTACGTTAATTTACGTAAAATGTGGTAAAATTTTGTTAATTTATGGAATTTTACGTAATTTTTCGTAAAATACTGTTATCAAATCACCACTGTAAGAAAGAAAAAAAAATATTTAGATAGAAAATTTTAAGTTAGGCGGAGTAGCTAAAATTTGCGAAATAGATGAATCTATGTTTCCCAGAGTCAAACACTTGAAGGCTGATAAAATAGCTTTAATTTTCTTTTATTATTTTTGAAGAAAGGTACATATTATAATACTTTTCATAGCTATTGTAGACTTAGATCTCATGTACGCTTCAAATACTTTTGAAATGATAACTTTTTCAAAACATTAATTTAGCATGAATTATGATTTTTTTATTAAATTGATAAAATTTTTAAAATATAAATTTTTCACACTTTAAAAAAATTTGTTAATTAGTTTCATTTTCAAATTAATTTTTAACATACAATACAAGGAAATTATTAAATTTGATCAGATATGCCTAACCCTAAATTTTTAAAACTCTTTGTTATAAGGTATTGTGAATTTAAAATATAAATTGAACAAAAATTCTTCATTTTTTGATAAATAAAAATTAAAGCTAATAAAAAATATTAGAAAAAATATTGCAACATACTTTGTTGCACCATTTTTACATAAAATAATTTTTTTAATGTAAAAAAACAAAAAATAAAGCATCAATAAAATTTTAATTGATTACTGATTTGATTAATTATAAAAAAAAGGAAAATAAAAAATTCATTTTAGATAAAAAAGGTGCAACAAAGGTGCAACAAAGGTGCAACAAAGGTGGATTTTATTTGGAATTTTTTTGAAACTAGCAACAGATTTTATTACTTATCTTATCTTATAAGATCTTATGAGCTACATTTTAGGATTCATCTCCTGGGATCATCTAAATCTAGCTTTTGTAAAACCTCGTAAAAATGTATTAAAACTACAGGATATAGAAGCAAATTGCAGAAACTGGTTTTGGGTGATACATTGAACATATCAGATGACACAATTTACAGAATAATTAGCCTTTCAGAAAAAAAATTACTAACTTTTTTTAATTTTTGTATTATTTTTTGTTTTAAAATTTCACAATACTCTGAGAACTTAAAAAAATTTTTTTTGTTGAAAAGTATGTATGAGTATGACGTAAAATTGCCATATGAATCCCAAATAACAGTTTCAATAAAAGATTGGGGCTTAATTGGCAATAAAGGTTTGATTGGTAAAACAGTGATTGATTTGGAAGATCGCTTTTATTCTTCGTGTTATTCTATGTGTGGGATACCGAAAAAATATGAAATTTCAGGCTACAATGCATGGCGGGACAAATTATTTCCTACACAGATTTTAGCTCTTTTGTGCCGTAAATGGCGCTTGAAACTTCCAGACTATGGTTCGGATTATCTCATTGTATACACACTAGAAGAGAAATCAAAAGAATACAAATTCGAATTTTCGGAAGAAAGAAGCATAGTTAACAAAAACGATCAGTTTGTAACATCTATCAGAACTCCGGGAATAGATTATAGAATTATTAGAGAAGAACTGGCATTGAGTGCTCTCAATGATTGGCACAATATTACTGGGGTAAATTTTATAATATTTAGTAATTTTTTTTTATTTTTTAAATATAGACATATTTGGTGCCAGAACATTTAGAAACTCGGTACTTGTACAACCCGGATCAGCCGGAATTCGAGCAAGGAAAAATTCGAATGTGGATTGACATATTTTCCTTGGACGATAATTCTTCAATATTTCATAACCAAATACCCAAACCAGTCGACATTTCGCCAAGAAAGCCAAAGAAATTTCAGCTAAGAGTAAACATTTATAACACTGAAGATGTTATTTTGGACGATGAAAATCCGCTAACTGGAGAACGTTCTAGTGATATTTATATCAAGGCATATTTGGCTGATAAAGTAGACGAAGCTCAACGCACCGATACTCATTTTAGATCATTGAACGGAGATGGTAAGTTGAATTTTAAAATTGAACTTTTTAAAAATCTTATTTTGTTAGGCAAATTTAACTGGAGGTTCATTTTCGATTTTGAATATTTACCAGCCGAGGAAATGATAATTTACAAACAAAAGCCAAGCAAGTTTTCATTATATACAGTCGAGAAAAAAGTTGAACCAACAAGTACTAATTTAAATTTAAAACTGGTTCATATTTTAAAAATTTTATTAAGTAACTTTTGAATGTTGGGATGCGGATTTGATTTCTTCAGATGACATTTTAGGATCTTTGCAGTTAAATATTTGTAAGATGATTAAAGGTGCCAAGAGCTCAAGCTTCTGTAAAATGTCTATGTTGAAAAAAAACAATAATCAAGAGATAAATTTGTTTAAAGTGAAGAATCATCGTGGATGGTGGCCTTTTACAATATTTGATAGCAATAAGAGTATTAAGCTATCAGTAAGATGTTTTATTTTTTTTAAATGATTCTAAATTTATTTATTTTGTTTAAAAAAAATAAATTAGGGAGTGACCCCAGGGCACGTACGAATGGTTCAAGACCTTCGTTTGAGCCCGCATTAAAAAGAAAAATTGATATAAATTTAGATGACCGAATAAAATTGGAAAAAAAAATAAAAACATGAAAATATTGATTAAATTAGTTTAAAAGCGAATTCGCATCAAAAAAATAATGATCATAATGATTCTAAAGCAATTAATGAATATGGATATAATGATTTCTATTCAAAATAAATTTAAAATTAAATAAAAAATATAAGAAAAGACAAAAAAAACAGTATTTATGCATTTTTATTATCAAATTTTACTTCCATTCTTATCGGTAATTACGTAAAATTTAATAAAAAAATTATTTTTGGAGGACTTGGATGATTTTTTGTTTGAAGTTTTTTTAACATTAATTTAGAAAAAATGTTATTAAGTATTTTTTCAAAATTTTTTAATAAATTAATTTAGAAACATGTAAATTGTTCATAAAAAATTTTTCATATTTTCTCTATCAGGTTTATCATTTTTGAAGCTATCGAGTGCTTTTAGGGATTGCTGTTTTAGCATGCTCTTAAAAATTTTTAACATATTAGCAAGACTTTTCAGTAAACCAATTATTCATCTCAGCATAATTATATTTTTAAAATACCAAATTACCTATCTTACTTATTTTAATTAATTTAACTCTAATTAATTAAGTAAAAATATTTATTCAGAAAATCCCTAATTTGCATTTGAATCATCTCCATATTGCAAGGGCAAACAATTCACCAAAAAGTATGAATGGGAATTATTCATTATTCCTCAAAGGCAAAGACGATGTTGAAATTGATTTAAGATGCTCATTGCAAATGTAAATATTTTTTAAAAATTTAAAACGAGTGGTTATTTGTCTGCAATAAGATACTAACAAGAGTCTAATGATTTCTTGAACAAACTCACCAGTTCATAAATTAACTGAATTTTAATATTCACCTAAATTAAATTTTTTTTTCTTAACTAAATTTATGAAATAGTTGCTTTATGTTTTTTAACAAAAAGAAAAGTATGCTGGAATGAAAAATGGATTTGCTGAAAAGTTGTAAAAATATGTTAAGTAGACCGATGCTTGGTTCCAAGATTTTTGCCATTATCAATTATCCAAAATTTCAGTGGTTAAAAACTATTTTAAGGATATTTTCTTGTATGGGTCATAAAAATTTCATTAAAATTTCAAAGGGTCATTAAAAAAATAATTAAAAAAAAGAAATGAATGTTTTTTTTAAATTCCTGTTTGTCTATTTCCTAAAGGCTTGGTATATTTTTATTTAAAAATTACAAACAAAGATGTAAAATAATGTTATAAAAAATTTTTCTAAGAATATCAAAAACATATTTTTTTGGAGCATTCTAGATTAAAACATATTAACTAGTTTATTTTTAAAAAAAAATCAAAAATTAAATTTTTATTTTAATCCTTTATTTATATTACCCTCTTACTATTATAATATAAAACAAGTTAAAAAATTATTTATCAAGATAGTTAATTTTAGATAATTAGTTAAAAAAATTTATTTTTTTATTCATTTTGGAAAATAATTATTATCTTTATTAAAAAAATAGTTTTTAAATCTTTTTTGTTAATGACTAGATCAGCCCTTTAATAAATAAAAAATTTTTTTCAAGGGAAAATTAGAAGCAGAATTCCAATTGCTTAGTGAACAGCAAGCATTAGAAAAACCAGCTGGTTTCGGACGAAATGAACCAGATGCTTTACCAGAACCAGATCGACCCCAAGATTCGTTTGCATGGTTTTTGTCACCATTAAGAACTTTTCGATACGTCATTTGGAAGAACAACAAATGCTTTTTTATTCAATTATTTCTTGTTATTATTTTGGTTTTATTTATTATAATTATTATAATACAACTACCTACTCAAATTCTTCAAAAAGTTTTGGGTTTTTTCGGCTAGAAAGTAATGAATATTTTATTTAAAATATATTTTTTAGTTAAAATTTAAAATTATTTTTTTAAATATCAAATTTTAATCCATTTTGCATTTTTATCGTGTTTTGTAAAAGATTAAAGTGAAAAATAAATTCAATTATTTTTAATTATAATCAAATAATTAGAATGTTTTAAATAATTTCTTAATCGGTAACGATCAAGCTACCAACTAATATTTTATTTTCATTATTAACTCTTAATTTTTTAAATAAACTTTTATGTAATTTTTAAATGTGGAAATTTTATGTTTCCAATAAAAGATTTGATAGAATGTATTTATCTAATAAAGCAGATCCAGACTAATGTATCACCTTGTTAATGAAACATTCTGAATTTATGACAAATTAAAGTTTCAGATCAAATTTTAAAATCAAAGCGATGATTTAAAATTTTTAAACTTAATCAAACTAATGAATTTTGATAATTTTTAAAAAAATAAACACTAAGTATTACTAAACATATTATGTCCAATTAAGGTCCGTTATCAAATTAACATCAATGATTGATCTCTAATTTATTTAATAAAAACAATCAATAATTTAAATAATTCAGGTAAGCTTATTTGAGAAATTCAAATTCAAATTCATCTTTTTCTTTTATATCCATTCATTTAAACTAAAATAATTTAAATTTTTTTTTTCCACTTAAAAAAATTATAAATTTCAAAAAATTGATTCTTTTTGTCTTTAAGAAATTTTAAAGGAATCCAATAAAATAATAAATCTTTTAAAGATCAATAAGAAGGGACTCTTGAAAATTTTACATATGAAAATGTCAAGTAACTGCTATTATTAAAAAAATAATACATTTCATATTTTGATATATATCTAAAATTTCAATTTACCGAATTTATAAAATTTTTTAGAGTGTATTGGTTGTGCAAAGAATAAAAAATGATAACCCAAAAAATTTGCTTCACAATTTTTTATGTTGAAAAAATTTTCTTTCAATTTTATTAAATTTTGAATTAACAAAGAGCTTATTAATTTCCCTTAAGTTTATAATATAAAAATATTTGTACTAAAAAGTTTGATAGATGAAAAATTTATTTGAACAATGAGATAAATTTTGATTTTTTTATATTGTTATTCAAGATTTGCCATTTTGGTTGGTAATTTAAGCAAAAAAATTTATTTAAAACTAAAAAAATACTAAAACACTAAATATTTATAATAACACTGTTTAAAAACATTTAAAATTTTAAGTTGGGCTGTAAAGATGATGATAAAGAATTTCTTGATATTTTGATTGAGTTTAATTTTCTGGGAAAGACAGAACTAAAAAAGTTATAATATCCTTTTCGAAGAGAAGAACTAAAATAAGCATAGTAAAACGCATTGAGAGAAGAATTCATATGAGCGAAAGCAATTGTTATTACCATAGCTGCTGGATGAAGCATGTCGTTATGATCGATTATGTAGATTAATCCGAAAGGCATCCAACAAACAAAAAAAGTAATAAATGATGCAAAAAGGCTTTTTGATAATTGAACATGTTTTTTACGGGCTTTTAAGCCAACTTTTCCACTATATTTTGAAACAAAAATAAAAATTTTAAAATAGCAAAAAAAAATGAACAAACACGGAATAAAAACAAAGCCAATTATGTAAAAAAACCCGAATGCTTGACTCTGGGTTCTATCGGTCATGCAAGATAAAACTTTTTTGTCATAGTCATAGCCTCCCCATCCTAAATTTGTTATAGTTTTATTTTTATTAAATTGAAAAAAAGAAAAAAAAAACTCTACCCGAAATATTGGGTGTTCCAAGAGCTATTCCACCAAGCCATGGTAAAATACAAAGAAAAATTGTTTTTTTTTTGCTGAAAATTTTTGAATACAAATGATCGTGACATATTTTGATGTATCTAAATTAATATTAATTTTATTAACTAAAAATTATTTTTTCTTTTTTTTTTTTTTTTAATTTTTTTGATAAAAAATTACCGATTTAGTGCCAAAATGGCAATGTTTAAAAGAGAAGAGCCACAAAATATTAAACACAAAAACCCAATAATTGTACACAATGGTTTTCGGTTGAGAAAAAAGTCTTCGCCAGCCAAAACTCCTGATTACAATAATTTTATTAAATTAGTTTAAATAATTATTAAATAATTTACCAATAATATTAAATATATTGATAAATGAGCTGATTAATAAATCTGCAGCACTCAGATTTACAATGATCCAGTAATTTTGTGAATGAAGTTCTTTACTAAATACTATTGCAAAAATTGTGAAAACATTACCTTTGAAAAATTATTTGAAAAATATTAAAAATCAAAATTGTTTTTCTTTACCAAAAAAGCCAAAAATTGTGCCTAAAACTATTGAGAGTAAAAATACAATATATATTTCTATGTCTTTTTGGATGAATTTGATACCACCATATTCTACTTCATTATTGAAAGAAGCGTTTAAATTAAGAAAACTGTCATTTGAAGATATTTTATGTATAAAATGATAAGGAAACATTTTAATCTATAAAAAATGAATATAAAGTTTAACAAAAAATTTGATTCATCTTCCAGAATATCCAGACTATAATTGGAACTAATTTTCTAGTTAATTTTTCAAGAATTTCGGAAACCAATTTTTTTATAACGGATAACCATTTTCAAAAATAAGGTTTCAATTTTTTATCAAACTTCGTAAATACCTGATTAAGAGTTTTAGCACGACTTGTATTCAATATTTAATAATTAGCCTTAATGAACTAATCCAATATATCTAGAAACTAAAAGTCTAGTTAATTTAACGAAATTTTGAAAAAAATTAGAAATTAGGAAGTATCGTAATTTAGAATTTTCACTCATTCTTAACAAGGCTGCTTGGTCTTTTTTGAATTATGAAAATTGGCACGCGATTCAAAAATATTGTTAATAAATACGTCATAAATTTGAAGAATTTTGGTAGACTTTAAAATTGATTAGAGTTTGTATCAAATATTTTGTCAAATTTTCCATTTTGTATTGAAAAATGTATAAAATTTTAAAATGCATAACTAATTTTAGTCCAAAATCTTTAATTTAAAACTACGTCATTAGCTGAATTAAAATATCTATTTTTTTAATATTAACGAAAAGTATTGAGGATATTCATTATTAGTTGTTTTAAACGACGCACTCTTAGTTCTTTATGTTCTATATGTTTAAACGCCTCTTTTATGATCGAAATTTTTTTAAAGACTTTATTAACGGAAATTTATTGCTTGTGTTCGTGACTATGCGCTGATTTTAATTACCATCTCTTTTTCCAGGTATTGAATTCTTTTCAAAATCTTTATAAAATGGATTAATGGACAGGATATTTATAAACTTATCCAACTCTTTTCTTTTAATTTTGGTAAAATTCTTCAATATATGCATAAAACTAAACGATATTAGAGTCAGGCGGAAAATCGCTTTGATAATTATGATTTCGAGAAAAAAAATTACCACTTACCTTCCGATTAGTATAACAAATAGTTTAAGAAACATTTAAAATTTAAAATTTAAGAATAATTCTTTTCAAATTTTTATTTTAGATTCATTTGTAAAAATTAACTAAAAAAATGTTAATTCAGGGTTCTTTAAAAGTCACTTAAAAATTTTTTAAAAAATTATGAACTTCTAAATGATTAATTAAATTGAGATATTTTTTAAAATGAAAATAATTATAAAGAAATAAATTTGAATACAGATTGATAAAATAAAAAAAAATTGAAAATTCAAATGTGAAGAAAATGATTTTCTAAAAGAAACTAAATGTATTCCTGACTAAATTTATCAAATTATTTAGACATTAATTTAACCTGATTCTTTTAATAAACAAATTTAATCCTAATTTAATTTTGTGAGACATCATATTTTTCGATTATTAAATTTTATAATATTAGTTTAATAAAAATAATGTCTCTTTTTATTTTAAGCAAACTGTTACAGTTTAATTCAAGATTTTCTATTGAAGATAATTTAATTAGATTTGTTTTTGAGATTAAAAATTGTGGAATTGAATTTATTTTTTTCTTTTTTTCACTTTATATTGGTTATATTTATAGATTTTTCCATTATTTATTTTTATCAAAAAAAGGTTTATAAATGTCTATATGTGTCATTGTTAACTCTGATTAGAAAGATCGTTCTGAAATAAAAATGAATATTTTATTTATTAATTTTATTAATTTACGGATTTAATCTTGATTAAATTTATCTTATTTTTTAATCCCATTGCATCATTTGTCGTTAGCTTTGGCCCATCAATTTACCCTGTTATTCCAACTGTTATTCTTTTCTCCGACACCTAACCGATACCTTGGATTTTATGTTTATTTCAATAATTTATAAAAATGAAATCATTTTTAATAATTTTGAAATCATTTTTTTCTCAAGAAATTTTTTTTTAATTAATTTTAAATTCTAATGTGTTAAACTGGTGACAAATTTAAATCAATAATGCTACTAATTGTAAACATTCGACTAACCTCTTTTGTCTTTTTAATAAAACACAAACTAAAAAGTTTAATTTATTAGACATTATTTCATAATATTGTTTTTTACATAGGAACATAATATGTCCGTTTATATGTCCAAATTAAAATGCTCAAACCACACAGCGATGCCACTTCATACCTTAAAAAATATTATGGGTGTCACAAATGAACAGAAAACTCTTTTTGCTTTTTTGATGAATTAAAATTAAAGTCCAAGTCGAGACTTTAAATTAAAAAAAAATTTCAAAGTCAAAGTCTGTCTTTGACTTTGACTTTTAACGGTTCTGACTTTAAATTTTGACTTTTGACCAACTCTGATTTAAGTTGATTAATGGTTTAATTTACTGAAAAAAAAGAAAATAATGATATTATTTTAGGTGATAATGGTTCAACAAAGTGCAACTTACAGTATTTTTTTAAGTATTTTTTATTAACTTTAATTTTAATTCTTCAAAAAGCAAGAATTTGTGTCCAATTTTTATTTGAATTTCACAATACCAACCTAAATGATGAAAATCAGTATTGAAACTAAATCTTCAAAATTTGTCTCTCATTTAACATATCTAAGCTTTGCCCAATCTTTTTTATGTGGTATTAGTGTAATTCTATATAACATTTTTTAAGAAAAAAATATTAAACTTCTAATGCCCAGTTAACAAAATTTTGAAGTGATGTCGAAGTCAATTAGATGACAAAGAGTGATGTACATTGATCAGTTATTTTTCTTTATCTGATTATGTTATAAGAATGTATTATCATTTTCATTAGTGCTGAATAGACTTTTGTATATAATGAAACAATTATCTCAAAATGACAATGAATAGTACTAATGTTTTATACAATCAGGTAACACAACATGTGTTAAAGAGTTGTTTTGAGGTTATACAAAAGTATTGGATACTTCAACTGCATCAGATCTTTAATAAAACTATACAAGAAAGAGATATGACAGTAGAGTGAAGAGTTGATAAATCTAATTTCTAGCAAAAATTGAGAGACGATTGTTAATGAAAAATTCAAAGTAGATCTCATTGGCATTAATGTATTTTTAGTTATTTGAAGTCATTAGATAGAGTCTAGTGTTTGCAAATTGAGTGTTAGTTGGATTGGCCATGTCTTTTCTTTTTGGTCTTTATGTCAAAAAGAATCTTTTAGAATTGGCAAAATACTTACAAAATAAACCACAAATGAAAAAATATCATTTTTGGAAACGCTTTAAAGATCACATCGCTTTTTCCAGCACTAATAGAGACAAAAAAATAAATAATCTAAATAAAAACAAGTTTGTATCAATTAGGCAGAATATTATAAGTGTAATAAGCTACAAAAGAGAAGGAAATCATGTGGTGATAATGTGATATAATGAATCAACATGAAAGAATGCAACTGTCCGAGAAAGGGACGCATGGATCGGAACAGAATTGGTGAAAGGTCAAAAATTAACTCAAAATTTTGCAAAAGTTAGAGTCACAGTCAACTTTGAGATGGTGTCATAGATTTATTTCAAAATTTTAAATTCTGAAGAATTTATTAAGTAAGGTTTTTTTTTCTATTTAACAGAGTTGTGGATTTTTTTGATAATCATAATCATATTCTTTAAATTATAAAGGGAGATTTATTGCACAATTTATTATTTAAAAAAAAAAATTTATGAATTTATGTTGATTATCAGCTAGCTTCCTGCATGAGTCGTGTGGGAAATTTTAAAGCTTTTGACTAAATTGAAACTAGAAGGTAACAGTGAAACAATAAACATGTAATAGCCTCGTCGCAATGTCGAACTAAAATAGGCATAATAAATAATATTAACTGAAGAATTGATGTGAGCAAAGGCAGTTGTAATAACCATAGCTGCTGGATGAAGCATATCATTATGATCGATTATATAAATAAAACCAAATGGTATCCAGCAAAAAAAATAGGTAATAAATGAAGCAAAAAGGCTCTTGGCAAGCTGAATTTGCTTTTTATGGGAATTACAGCCAATTTTTCCACTATATTTTGATACAAAAAAAAATATTTTTAAGTAGCAAACAAAAATGCAAATGCATGGTGTCAACACGTAGCAAAATATGAAAAAGAATCCGAATTCTTGACTCTGGGTTCTGTCGGTAATACAAGATAAAACTTTTTTATCATAGTCATAGCCTCCCCATCCTTGATTTTTATTTAAATTTTATCTTTATTTAATTAGTAATAATAAAATATTAAACCCGAAAGATTCGGTGTTCCAAGAGTTATTCCACCAAGCCATGGCAAAATACAAAGAAAAATTGTTTTTTTTTTGCTGAAAATTTTTGAATACAAATGATCGTGACATATTTTGATGTATCTAAATTTACAATCATTTTATTGAATAAAATTTATTATTATTTTTTTAAATTTTTTTGATAAAAAAATTACCGATTTAGTGCCAAAAGAGCAATGTTTAGAAGAGAAGAGCCACAAAATATTAAGCACAAAAATCCAATAATTGTGCACAATGGTTTTCTGTTGAGAAAAAAGTCTTCTCCAGCCAAAACTCCTGATTACAATAATTTTATTAAATTAGTTTAAATAGTTATTAAATTACCGATTGTATAAAAACTATTAATTAATGAGCTGATTAGTAAATCGGCAATGCTTAGGTTTACAATGATCCAATAGCTGGGTGCATTAAGTTCTTTGTTAAAAATGATGGTCAATATTGTGAGTAAGTTACCTTGGGAAAAAGATGTAAAATGAAAGGTTTTAAATTAATTAAAATTACCTAAAAAGCCAAAGCATATTCCAAAATAATTTAAGACTAAAAAAGCTATGTAAAGTACAAGATCATGTTGGATGAAGCTGATCCCGCCGTAACTAATTGCGGAATCGAATGATTCATTCAAATAAAAAATGCTCAAATTTGAAGAAGACATTTTGTGAATTAAATGATGAAGAAACATTTTTGATTAAAAATATAAAAACGTTTTTTATCTTTGTATATAAATTTTAGATTTTTGATTATTTTCAATAAAAGAATTTTATTTCCTTTTTATGTTTTAAAATAATTTCTAAATTATAACTGCAATTAATTTTAAACAAAATAGCATCCAGACTTAATTAATATAAAATTGTTTCCTTTTAATGTTTAGAAAAATTATCTAAATTACAATTGCAATCAATTTTTAAAAATCTTCATTTTTTAAAAATGATGTCATAGAAAATTAAAAATTTTGGACATATCAAAAATTTACTATCTCTTTAAATCTTTGATAAAAAAAGAACTAAAATTTAAAATGAATTAAAGCTTCTCCACTAAATATTTTGATTGGATCGTCATAAAGGTCTTTTTTAAATCAAATTTCTCTATCATATAATTAAATCTCTACAATCAATATTAATTTAATATTAAAATGATTTTAATATTAATAAGTTTCTTAAAAAATAAAAATATATTTGAATTTCTGAAAATTTTACTAAAATTTTAAATCATGGTTCACATGGTTAACAAATTCATTCAAAAATTAAAATTTACGTGATTAAAACTTAATTTTAACTTTAAATCAGCACTAAATTATTAGATGAGGTAATTAATTTTTGAAAATTCCTGATTAATTTAATCTTATTATTTAGACATTAATTATATCTGATACTTTTAATAAACAAATTTAATCCTAATTAAATTTATTTAGCATCATATTTTGCAATTAATTGATTTTATAATATTAGTTTAATAAAAATAATGTCTCTTTACATTTAATGCAAAACTATCACATTTTGATTCAGGATATTTTATATAATATAATTCAATTAGTTTTGGATTTAGGATTAAAAAAAATTTCATGCTGTGCGGATAATCATAATTAGGACTTTGATTTCAGTTAAAATACATTTTCGAAATGTTCGCTGAACTTGCTCCAGGACATCGATAACCTTTCGTCGATATAGATTCTTGGCTACTCCTAAAAAATCCATATTATGTCAAATAGAAAATTTAAGAGGAAGGTCAACTTACACTAGCGAAAATTTTTTAAATGTGAGTCGTGTTCGACTAGTCACCATCGTTGCTCTTGCAGCTGACTTAAGATCATGTGATGTCTGTGATGTCTGAGATGTCTGTGATGATGATGCCGAGATCGCGTTCCTTCATCTTCAAGCTTGAGGCCCACAAGCTGATAAATACACTTCTCTTTCATTCCATTGAAGCCAAAATTAAACTACAAGGTTATTACTAAAACACGGACCACCAGTTTTAAAATAAAACACGGACCCATACTTATCTCCCCAAGAAATTCTATTCTTATCCCCCACCATTTTTCAAGTACTAAATTTTATCAGCTTTCACACAAGATAAAAATCTAAACTTATTAGTTTATTCGGTTCGGCCTTCATTTAAGTCCGAATCACATAAGAAGAGACTTTTAAAAAATTTATTTTTTAAATTTATAATTTTATAATTTTAAATGTTAATATGTATTTTACTAACTTAAACGGACATTACAGTTACAATTAATCAAATTAAAGTTATAATTTTTTCATTGCTTCTAATCTCCATTTCAGGCCAATTTTTAAAAAATTTCTCTAACTTTTTTTCTTGTTTCGTTTGTCTTTACATATTCTATTCATTTGCTTTAACTTCAGATTTTTTGTACAACTTAGAAACTTGATCAACAGATTGGTTCATTGTTTATTTGACCATTTGCCATCTCCTCTAAAAAGCTAAATATCTCGGTCAAACTATTTTTAGATTTCGGGATTTTTTTTTTGTGGTGAAATTCCCTTATATCATTGGTCGTATAACACCTATCTAACTTATCTTTCTTTTTTAAATTTAGTCTCACAAACAGATCATAAAACTTTCTGGCTTTATGTTCAAAGAACCAATCTGAAAAACTTCTAATATTTGATTTTCCTTTTGAGTGA
Organism: Brachionus plicatilis; assembly: GCA_010279815.1. Classification (NCBI taxonomy): domain Eukaryota; kingdom Metazoa; phylum Rotifera; class Eurotatoria; order Ploima; family Brachionidae; genus Brachionus; species Brachionus plicatilis. The sequence goes on along the minus strand of QEOQ01000253.1, from coordinate 705,052 downwards.
TTCAAAATATTTCGAAATCAAGTCAAATTTTTCAATATTTTCTATTTTGTTGTTGCTTGCAATGAGGCTTTTCTCTCTTTCGTTTGTTGTTCCAAAAATTAAAAACATTTTTTCTCTTTTACAACATCATCTATTTCGAAATCCTATAATATATTTATTATAATTATTATTTAAAATTGATTAAAATTAAAGAAAATAAATCTGTTTTTTTTTTTACTTTTTTATCAAATTAAAGATTGTTTCGACAAAATTATCTCAAGATTTAGTAAAATTATTTTTATGTTGTTCATTTTTAAAAACCAATTTATAATTATAGAATTGCTTTGTGTTTTTTTGAATATTGCTTACTAACTTTTTTCTACTTTTTACTATTTTTGAGTTTCAAACGTTTTATTGATTACAAATTATTGATTTGAGAATTAAATCTAATTGTACAATAATTGTTATTAAAATATAAAGCAAGAATTGTCAGACATATCGTAAATTGCTACAAAAATATAAATTATAAATTATAAACTAGTTATATGATTAAACAAGATAGAGCTCTCCCGTTTTGGCTGTTGTAATCGTTGCGAAGTTTTCGAAGGAACTTTTGTAAGAAGCTGTTGCGATAAGCAGCCTTGTTTGCTTTTCTTGTTTGGAAAGGGAAGCGTGCGTTCAAGCGAAGGTTGCGTGGTTGACATGACGTGATGGGATGGTTTGGGTCAGCCAGAATTCTATTGAGTGTTTATGATAATGATAATGAGTCGCTCATGGTCAACTACGAATGCCTTGGCGAAGTCGAAGAAAATTCCTATCACCTTCTGGTCCCCACTGTCTATAGCTTTTCCCCGTTCATCTAATACCATAATCAATGCATCGGTGGCGCTTCTACCAGTTAAGAAGCCAAATTGCTTGTTCAGGCATCGCGACGAATAAAGCGTGATATGTTAGCTTGAGTCATTCCTTGCCAAAAAGTATCCGAGAACTGCTCGTTTAGTCGTTTGCTATACTCAGGATCAGGTGGGAGAGTGGTTGGTGGCTTGCGTAACTTGTTTGCATGTTCCCACATGCCGGCTTTACTCCTCGTATACTTCTCGCGGTAGAAGTATAAGGTAGCTTTGCGGGTGGCGATTAAACCTACAATGCGAAGAGCAAGTTGATCACGTAGGTTGTGTTCACCTGCAGAGTGTAGACGCTGGCGTTCGCGGATCAGCTGCTTGATTTCGACATTCATCCACTCTTGGTCACCCTTAGTCTTAACGATTCGCAATGGCTGGTGAAGGTCTTGTACGAATGGCTTGCATGAATCGGTTGATGGAGCTGTGTGGGTCTGTTTCAATGTCAGCGAGAAGGGCATTGTTGTCAAGCTGTCGTATTGCAGTAACTGTGTCGCGAAGTTGACCTCATCGGACTAAAATTTTTTGTTCGGAAGGTCTGGTTGCCGAATAAAGGTGTTTTGGGGCAACGGCCAGGACGATTCGGTGATCGCTGCAGCTCGGTTCGTTGTTTTCGGATTTTGTACTAGCCTCGTCAGGTAAGTTGAAAAACTGGGGAGAGCTGGTTGGTGGACCCAGTGGGTTACGTGTCTCGGAGATGTAACAGTCTGGGCATTGGAGAGAATTATGTCGAGTCATTTTGCAGCTCTAGTTGGTTCACGATTGATTTGACATAAGTAGAACTTGGTGCAAAGTGGTCAAACGTCTGCTCCATTGAAATCACCAGCGATGAATATAAGAGGCTTGTTGTTGCTCGAGCACTTTGTGACTGGTTCTTCAAGCGCATGACACAATTGACTGGTCGAGCTACGAAGACGCGATACATTGAATTCTGGAATGTAAACGGCTACAGCAAGTACGCAGGAATAGCCTCTTGGAAGACGATGTGGTCGGTTGCGAGTTATCGTGAATTCTAATTAGCCGGGTTTTGTCATTTTGTCATTTAATAGTTTTTTAAACTCAGATTTTGAAGGAGTTGATTTTTTAGGAAAATACTTTTACTTTTAATCCGTTTGCTAGTAAGCCATATGCTAATTTATTATTTTATTTAAAATTCAGTTTAGATCCAGTTAAACTGCTCAATTATAAATTCCAATATGATCCATTTTTATTTTTATTTCCATGGTTAAATTCAATGTGAAAACTAAGAATGACTTTACTCATACAGCATTGGGTAGGTTCATTGTTATTACATCAAAATTGGAATTAAATCATTAAGTTCTAGCTTAACAAAGTTAAAATCTAAAAAAGTAAGGTTATTTTTTATAGAATTATCGTTATGCCCATCCAAAATTTGCTGACCAATGTTAAATGTTATAAAATTTATTAACCGGAGTTAAAAATGTTTAGAAAATTAAATTTTTGTATTTAAAAAATACTTGATCATTTGAGATTCATCATTTAAAAAACCATCATCTATAGAAAAAATCGAGCTATCAAAATTTTTTTTTGTTAAAAAATGCATAATATTACTAGGATAATTTTATTAACTTTCAATTTTTAATTTAAAAGCCTGTATTTTAATATAATTTATCAAAAATAACAATGATTCTTTAAGTCTTGTCAACTTTAAAAGGGTATTTTGTTATTTAAACTTTATTAAAAAAGAATCGTACTTTTATTAGAAATTATACTTCATTCTTTATTTAAGTCTCAAAAAATTGTGTTTGATAATAGGAAGTTGGATTGGTTTCTCAGTTTATTCATTTTTCGTGAATACATCTGGTATGGGGGAAGAGGAGGAGAATATAAACTAATTTTGTTCAACTTCTTTATTCTTTTTTTAACTAAATTTTTTTAATGAGCGCAAGCTACATTTATACAGCTCGCGGTTACATCCCTCCGCGTTTACTCTTCAAGGTCGGGGGTCGGCTCAGCAATCACGAGGTTGAGCTCTCTCTTTTGTGTTGGCTCTGGCTCAAGCTGCCCTGGCTGGTGCTGTTGTTTTCCTCGAGATGAGATTTGACTCGGTTGGTCCTGTGTTCATTCATCCTGACTCCTAAGCAGTTGAGGACGACGTCGCCGCAACCAACCTGCCATGTACTCCGGGTCAATCACGGCCACTCGGTGTACTTCGAAGAGAAGTGGGTTCTTCTCAAAGTACATGCGTTGGTTCAGGAGCACTTCGTTGTCGTCAAGGCGCTCAAAGTATACCCGTACACGGTAGCCGTCCATAGTGTGGACTTCGTAGGCATAAAGGGGCATCGACAGCTCCAGTTCCCTACACCTGCTTTTTAGTAAGGTAAAGAATAAATACCGCTCATTAGAATAGTTAGGAATATTCCTAATAATGAGCTTTTAGATCACTTCCATTTTTTTTTTTTTTTAGATTTTGATTTTGATTTTTTTTTAAGTACATCGACGCATCATACCCAAATGCGTTGTAAAACTTATAAAACGTCGCGGTTATGACAAAAATATAAATAAAAAAGAAATACCAAAATAATAACTATATTAATAATTGACCACTTCTAGCCTGAACAAATAAAAAAATTAGTAAAAAAATTAGGAAAAAAAGAAAACAAGAAAAACAATAATATAATTCAAAGTTTCTTCTTAAATCGCACATGTCTAATAATTTACAGTGTTGAGATATAGTTAAATTCGAGCAAAACGTTTGTACTTAAAAACGTTTTAGTTAGTTTTATTAGAAGACAATTCTAAATTTTGACATTTTTTGAGCTTTTATTTAATTATAAAAAAAAAAATAACTAGATTAAATGTTGGCTGATCGGTGTAATGACCGCGGGTCAGTTGGTTTTTATTAAAATAAATGGAATGTAGTTCGAAAGCTTTTAGGTTCAAAAAATAAATTAAGTAAGGAAATTGATAGAAAAAAGCACACATAAGCCAATAATATTAATAAAAAAATTAATTTTTTTATTATTTGACAACATGGAAGAAACTCATATTCAGGAACTCATAACAGGAAGTTGTGATGCTATAAACCTAAAGGCGAGTGTTGCCTACGATTCTATCCTTTCCTCGTCTAAATAATTTTCTGAATATTTTAAGATTTTTCCTTTTAAAATGTTCATTTTGAAAGACTCTAAGTCGATTGTTTTAATAAATTAAAAAAAACAAAAATGCACAAATATCTCGATATGCAGATCTAAATAACATAAGAACTATTTCAATATCTTACTGCTTAGCTCAAATTTTTGAAAAACTTATTCTTTATCATTCTCCTAATCTTTTAAAAGTTAGTTAGAATCAGTTTATTAGTTTATCTAAGGGGCCATTTTAAACAACTTAAATGTATCCGTATTTGTTGACGCTGACGATATCATGCTCACAAGCCCAGTCGATTCACACTTACAGTCTTTATTAGATATTTGTGGGAATTTTGATACTAAATGGAGACTAAAATTTAATCCTAAAAAGTCAAACATAATTGATTTTGGTCATCTTTTATTTAGAAATGATTTTTATCTAAATAATCTTAAATTAAACAAAGTTGAGGAACTCAAATACTTGGGTTTTAATTTACATTCAGATCTTGACTTTAATAGAATATCATTATTTAAATTTAAAAAGGTTCAAAAATCATTTTTCTCATCCTTCTTCTTAATTGGGAAAATTAGTATAATGACTCCATCACTCAAAGCCTTTATAGATAAAACTTATTGTTTATCACAATTTACGAATGGTCTGGGAATAGTAACACTTAATAAAACAACGATTAATACATCAAATATTGACCAAAACAATTTTATAAGACAAATGTTCAGCCTTCGTTATACTTGCCACATGTCGGGAGTCTTAAAAGTTCTTAAGATTTTAAAATTTGATCAAATTTTTGTTTTTTCTTAACTATCATTTATTGAGACGATAAGATTTAACTCATTAGCATCTAGTATTTTTGAGTGCATTAAACAAAACGTAACTCTCTGTCCATCAAAGTCAAATAACTCTTTTGAAACGGATATTCAAGTCTTGATTAAGCATTATAATGTATTTTTTCTTTTTCTTTTAAGTAATATAAGTAAGTATAAAAAGGAGTTAAAGGAGCATTTTTTCATCAGTGATGGCATTTCTGACTCTAACAAAATGTGTCTAGAAAATATAAGATTTAAAGATTATCGTATATTTTTAAATGAATTAATAAGGTCTTGATGAATTTCATAACTTGAGGTCCACTAAGTTAAAAAAAAACTATTTTCCCCTTCATTTTCTTACAATTGTAATATTTTTATATATTTTTATATATACTGCGGTTTTAATAAAAACGTAACGCAAAAAAAGCCGCGACCAAACAGCGGCCAGGGCGGCCGTCCGTCCCGGCCTGTTTGCGGCTCCGAACCGGCCGACCTAGGCGTCCTTGCCGACCCGTCCAGTCTATTTTTTTTTTTAAATAATTTATATTAATAAATTAAAATTTATGGTTCATATTAAATTTTCTTAAATTTATTTTACCCAAATAAAATTTTTTTCTTTAAATTTGCCTAAAAGAAAAAGTAAATAAAAAAATTTGTTTTTACCAAACAACAAAGAGTGTCTAATGCAGATAAAAAGTTTAAAAAAATTTTTTCACTCGCTTCTGTAAGACCATTAAAGTTATGAAAATTTTTTTGGTAAATTTAAAAAAAAAAAATAATTTTTATTCGGGAAAAATAAATTTTATAAGATAATTTAATTTGGACCATAAATTTTAATTTATTAATATAAATTATTTAAACAAAATATGAGATGATCAAAGATCGGCCGGCTAGGTTGCCTAGGTCGGCCGGCAAGGACGCTTAAGTCGGCCGGCTAGTAAGGTCGGACGGTTCGGACGTGTTGGGACGCCAAAGTTACCGTTGGCCGGTCGGCCGGATCGCTGGCGTTACGTTTTTATTAGAACCGCTGTTTGTATAATTTTTTTATTTTTTTATACTCTCTTCTTCTAATTTTTATTTTTACCTCTCCTGAAGGAGGTTAATTAAATTCATATAAATAAATAAATATTTGTGCGTCCGCTTTTATGATTGTCTTCAATTTTCAAATCAACTTCGGGGAAATCACAAATATTCAAATTAAAAGCCACTGTAATTTTTTGCCAAAACCAACAATTACAAATACTATTATTCCATTCTTAGACTTATGAACTCAGACTTATAAACAAATATGTTTTTATCAAGAGGTGATACATAAAGTGATAACTAATAATAATGAATTAATTTTTGGTTTAATTGAAATAAATTTTGGTACTAACTAACATAGTTGTACCTAATTAGGTACAAAAAAATAGTATTAGGTATTATTTAATTATTTTTAGTACAAGTAAATTTGGTTTTGAATCAAATTTTATTTGGTACTACATAAAATATAAATAGGTACTGAGTAAAATATAGGCCGAAAATTAATAAAGTTTAAATTTGAAATTAATTTTAAGAATTATTTTAATTAGAAGACACTTAAATTAAAATCCCGGGACTGATCTTTGTTTAAATTTTATTTGGTTGAAAAATTACAAAAAATTACACAATCCGAAACAAACTTCTGCAAAAATGTATATTCAATCAAATTTTGGTTTGAATCTTTAAAAAAAATTTTATTTTGTATTTTTATTTTTATTATTAGTATGGGTTAGATCCCGTGCAGATTGTAATGGTCGGTTAAGTCCCTTTCAGCTTACTTTTTATTTACAAGGGCTATTGTATGCAGACTGTTATTACAGATTTTATTTTTTTAAATCTTTTTCAATAAAGTAAGTTCAATACAAAAAATTTTATGCATAAAGCATGTATTTTCAAAAAACGAAAATTTGAAAAAAAAAACAAAAAATTGAAATAAATTTAAAATTTTCATAGTTGTTTAATCAAACTAGTGTACAGAACTTACAAAAAGAGCTCAACTAGGAATAATTGTCTAAAAAAAATTACAAATCTCTTTTCTAAATGACTTTGAGCAAAATTTTTGACTTTAATTTTCTATACCGTAAAAAACCAATTAATAATGAAGAACAAAACGGCAACAGCAAAGGTCTTTCTCGAGTGCTTGGATTAACAGATATATCTGCTATAGGAATTTCGTCTACTTTAGGCTCTGGCATTTACGTTTTAGCTGGATCTGTGATCGCTAAATATTCCGGTCCAAGTATCATGATCTCTTTCATAATAGCTGGCATAGCTACATTTTTGTCCGGTCTTTCTTACGCCGAGCTTGGTGCTCGTGTTCCAAAATCTGGATCTGCTTATGCATACATTTACGTTACAATTGGAGAATTTGTAGCTTTTATGATGGGTAATATGACCAAAATTTATAAAAACCAAATTATTTTTTAAATTTCTGTTTAAACAATGCATTACAAACATTAATGATTAAATTATTATATTTTTTGTTAAGGCTGGGATTTAATACTAGAATACATTATCGGCACAGCAAGTGTTTCAAATGCTTTATCACAATATATTGATAAAATAACTGGACGAAAAATACAGGCATTTTTATCAGCTACTCTTCCAATTAATTCTCCATTTTTGGGTCCGTACCCTGATTTGGTAGCTTTTGGTTTAGTGGTGATAGCGACTTGCATTATGCTTGTAGGTGTTAAAGAATCAGCATTGATGAATAAGATTTTTACCTTGATCAATATTACAATTTTATCACTTATAATCATTACTGGGATGACAAAAATTGATTCAAGAAATTGGACAACAGATCCAAAGGTATATAAACTTAATTTTTTTTTAAGAAAAAATATTTTTTAAAAAAATTTTTTTAAATCATTTAGAATTTGAGTTGGATTGATAGCTTTGGAGAAAATCAAACATGTTTTAGTTCCTCAAGATGTGGAAATGGTGGTTTCATGCCTTTTGGAATTAGTGGTTTGATAACAGGAGCTGCTAAATGTTTTTATGCATTTATCGGCTTTGATGCTATTGCCTCGACAGGTGAAGAACTAAAAAATCCTAAGAGAAACATGCCTCTAGGGATCTTAATTACTTTGTTAACAACAGCTGCTCTTTATTGCGGAATTTCATTTGTTATTACATTAATGGTTCCTTATTACGTCATTGATTCAGATACTCCTTTACCTCATGCATTTGAGTATGCCAACCTGGAATGGGCCAAAAATTTTGTTTCATTCGGAGCTATTCTCAGTCTAAGTACATGTCTTTATGCTGGAATGTTTCCGATGCCCAGAATTATTTACAGTATGGCATCAGATGGATTATTATTCAGTGTTTTCGCGAAAATTTTGCCAAAGTTTCATACACCGTATATTGCAAGCATTTTTTCTGGTTTGTGTGCAGGTAATTTAAAATAGATTTTTATTTTTTATTTTCTCTTTAATTATTTCTTTATGTAGGATTTTTTGCTGCTATTTTTGATCTTAATGAATTAGTGGAGATGATGTCAATAGGAACTTTAATCGCATATACACTCGTTTCACTGTGTGTCCTTATTTTAAGGTAAAGTGAACTTTTTGAAATTAAAAATTGAAATAATTGCTTTAACGGAGTCGTGGTCTCATTTAATTAATCGATTTATAAAAATTTTGTAAAAATGATTTATGTGGATTTGTGAATTTTCCTGCATTAAATACACAAGTTGTCATTTTTTCTCGTGAAAAAATATTTTTGAAGCGTCTTGAATCAAATTTTACTAAGTGACAAATGAAACCAAAGCTGTTACTTAAGATAACCACAGAAAATTTGATAAAAAAGCGCTTCAAAAAAATTTTGCCCATTATACTAATTTTTGTTAATATTGACAAAAATCCACAAAGCTTATTTTGCTTTAATTTTGATTAATCTTTTAAGTATTTTGTCATTTCAACCAGAAATTCCTTTCCGTATTGATAGCTAAGAGTAGGTAACCGCCAATGACACCACGGCTCGGCCTGTCAACGCTGACATTTTTTTATAAAATTTTTGAATACAAAATAAAAATGCAGGTTAAGTTCAAAAAAGTGAATTTATTTTTGGTGACCAAAAATAAATTCACTTTTTTGAACTTAAATAAGCTAAAATAAGCTAATAAGCTAAAAAGTTTTTAGCTTATTTTGGTACAAATGAACTGATTAATGAGTTATTGAAATATATTAAAATTTATTGACTTATTATTTTTCTTATTATTTATCTCTTTTAATTTGATTTTCTATTTTATTTTCTACATAGCTAGATTTGGCGTAGATAAATAGAAAAATTAAAAGATATTGGTTATGAAAAATTTGATCCTTAAATACAACAGACATTTTTACATCTATTGTAAAAGAGATTAATAAATAGATTTAATATTAATAAAAAAAAAATTTACATTTAACACAATTTAATTACTGTATAATTAGTTACCTATTCTAGATGTTTCTTCAAAATCTTGAAAACATAGAACCTTTTAGTTTTTTTCTGAAAAAAATTTTAGTTCAATAAACAGAAGAATCTTCAAATGCATTTTGGACTTTTTAGAATGCCTCAATAAAAATATATGATTAACTTAAAATTCTCAACAATTAATTTTTGGATCAGATTAAAAATTTATTTTAATTCTCGATTTGTAATATATTTTTAAGTTTTTAAGAATTATATTTAAATATTGTGATAATGCTTTATTAAATTTATAAATCATAAAATTAATTAAAATACGCTTTTTAGATACAAACCGGAGGAAGATGTAAATGAAAAAGTTAAATTAATGAGCAAAAAAGATCCTGGTCAAGTAATTGATTTAGAAGTCGATGATTCAGATGATAATTTTTTAAGGCACTTATTTTCACCTACAAACAAAACGCCGAGTCGTTCAAGTTCTTTGTTAGTCAATTATTTGACTTTTTTAATACGTAATATTTAAATGCTTCAGTTATTTTTTAACTTGTTTTTTTAATTTTAGTGATTCATCTAATTATTGTAAGCATTGTAATTTCGAATTATGTAAATTTTGGAAGATTCGTTGATTCAGTGATTGTGATTTTATTTTTTAATGTCTTCTTACTTGGTTTAATAATCTGGAGACAACCACAAAATACTCTCATACAAACATTTCAGGTAATAAGTTAATAAATAACCTAATAAAATAATTATAATTTTAATTAGGCTCCCTTGGTTCCATTAACTCCGATACTAAGTTCAATGATAAATATCTATCTAATGACTACTCTGTCATTGATAACATGGTTTAGATTTCTAATTTGGTTCATCCTAGGTAACAAAAAAAAATAAATGAGAATTATTACATTATTTTATTGAATTAATTTTAAACAAGGATTTACAATTTATATGGTTTATGGAGCTAGTCACAGTAAAGAAAATAAAAACAAAAATCAAAGATGGTGGTTAACATTTATTTTGAAAAACCATCAAATAGGTGACAAAGAAATAGAAGAAAAAGTGGAAATAACAAAATTTTAAAAAATTTTACAAATTTAGAAAAAAATTTAAAATGTGTACAGTAAAATTTTCAATATTTAAATAATTCAAAAATTTTCACCGAATTTTTTTAGAAATTTTAACTAATTTTAATAAAAACCAGAAAATTCTTTCAAACAAAAAATTTTGTATTTTAAATATTTTTTCTTTTTAAAATTATAAAATTTTCTGTTAATTCGAATCTTTGGTTGAAGTTGCTGTATATCCTAAAAAACTTAATACTGGCATAATATTTAAAATTATTTCTTTCATATTCGCTTTAATAGGTTTTTTTTTAAAGGCTAAAAAATAATAATTGACGCTACAAATGTTAAAGTCAAGTCTGTAATTGGACTTAAAGTTGTATTTTTTTAAGTCAAGTCAGAACTTGGATTTTTTAAGATATTTAGATAGTTTTTTAGTTTTTTTATTCCTTTTTATAGGAGAAATTGATTGATTATGATTTAAATTTTGTCATTACCTAACATTTTTGGATATTTTTTTTTCAAAATTTTTATCTTAAATGAAACCAAAGTATCAATTATTTTTAACCATAATAACTTTAGAATTTGAATTTTGATTAACTCTTGATTTATTTCAAAATTCTTAATTGTGGGGTTGTGAAGTTCGTTTCAATTCGATCTTTTCAATTCAGAAAAACTTGAATAACTTTTTTACTAAAAAAGATATTTTAGTTCTATAAAATGCTTAATTATAAGCAAATTTGCTTAATGCAGCAAAAAAGGTCTGCAAAATACTATGCAATTTTCTGCATTTTGCACGCCATTAAAAAGTATTCTAATAAACTGTGCAAGTATATTGCAGAGTTTTTGCAGACATATATTTTCGGATTAAGCAAAGTTGCTTAAACATTAAGCATTTTACAGAATTAAATTATTCCTTATAGTAAAAAAGTAATTAAAATTTTTCTGAATTGAAACGATCGAATTGAAATGAACTTCACAACCCCCTTAATTGTGAAGAATTTATTAGTTATGGTATTTTTTTTTCTGGGCAGAATTGTGAATTTTTATTGATATTGGATAAGCACAATTCTACTCATACATTTTCTCAAGAAATTGTTCACAAAAGTTCTTTTTAAAAAAAGTTAATTATATATTAATCTCCAGTTAGTTTCTTGCATGAGACGTGTGGGAATTTTTAGAGCTATTGACTAAATTAAAATTGTAAGGCAACACTGAAACAATAAAATTGTAAAAGCCTCGTCGCAATGTCGAACTAAAATAGGCATAATAAAAGGCATTAACTGAGGAGTTAATATGAGCAAAAGCAGTTGTAATAACCATAGCTGCGGGATGAAGCATATCACTATGGTCGATTATGTAGATAAAACCAAAAGGCATCCAGCAAAAAAAATAGGTAATAAATGAAGCAAAAAGGCTCTTGGCAAGCTGAATTTGCTTTTTATGGGAATTACAGCCAATTTTTCCACTATATTTTGATACAAAAAAAAATATTTTTAAGTAGCAAACAAAAATGCAAATGCATGGCGTCAACACATAGCAAAATATATAAAAGAACCCGAATTCTTGACTCTGGGTTCTATCGGTCATACAGGATAAAACTTTTTTGTCATAGTCATAGCCTCCCCATCCTTAATTTTGTTTAGTTTTATTTTTATTAAATAGATAAATAGATAAAAAAAAGGCTCTACCCGAAAGATTCGGTGTTCCGAGAGCTATTCCACCAAGCCATGGCAAAATACAAAGAAACATTGTTTTTTTTTTGCTGAAAATTTTTGAATACAAATGATCGTGACATATTTTGATGTATCTAAATTTACAATAATTTTATTGAATAAAAATTGTTATTATTTTTTTAATTGTTTGATAAAAAATTACCGATTTAGTGCCAATAGAGCAATGTTTAGAAGAGAAGAGCCACAAAATATTAAGCACAAAAATCCAATAATTGTACACAATGGTTTTCGGTTGAGAAAAAAGTCTTCTCCAGCCAAAACTCCTGATTAAAGTTTATTAGAATAAAATTTTTTATATTTTTTTATAACTACCGATTGCATTAAAACTGTTGATCAGTGAACTTATGTGTAAATCGGCAATGCTTAGGTTAACAATGATCCAATAATTCGGTGCATTAAGTTCTTTGTTAAATATTATTGCCAATATTGTGAGCATGTTACCTAAATTAAAATTGAAAAAATATAAAACAAAATATCATTAAGCTTTTAAATTAATTATTACCCAAGAAGCCAAAAATAATTCCAAAAAAAGTTAAGGCTAAAAAAGCTATGTAAAGTACTAGATCATTTTGGATATAGTCGATTCCGCCATAATCAATTGTGGGATCGAATGATTCATTCAGATTAAAAATATTCGAATTTGAATTTGATATTTTGTGGATTAAATGATGGAGAAACATTTTGCACTAAAAAAAATATTGATCATGAGTCATTTTATATTTCCATTGTTATAATTATCGTCAATAATTAAGCGGACTTTAAGGATTTCCTTTAATTTATTTTTTAAATTTTTTAAAATAATTGTTGAAACCAATTTTCAAATTGAAATTTTTCTAAAAAAATGATTCCTATCTCAAAATAATTTGAAATAAAAGGGAAACGGATTTGTGAGTGTTTCTGGTTTTTAAGTATTAGCTGATGTGTTTATTTCAATAGCATGAAAAAATATGATTCAATTCCCATGATCGTTATCAAGGTTCTCATGCAAACTAAATTTTATCAAATGTATTAATAACTTCCTCTCTAATTTTTAAAGACCTTTATTCATTAAATAATCAAAAAATTTAAAAAATCTTTTCAAAATTGATCTTTTTTAAATGATCATCAGTGATCCTTATAAATAGAAGGAAGTGGTTCATAGACTCCAGGACTTTCTTCAAAAAAATAGCTCGAATAGTAAATTTTTTTTTCACCGTTGTTTTGAGGTGATTCTTGATTAAACTTTTTTCTATCTAAAATCAAAAATGGTTAAAAAATGAATCAAAATCTAAAAAATTTATTTACAGCTATATTTATTTGGACTTGGTATCAAAGTTAAATAATCACCATGATCATTTGCATCACTCAATCTTGAGTTGTTCTTCATGCTTGCTCGACTATTATTCGATTTTCGATTTGTTGCAAAAGGACTTGAATTGTTGCCTGATCTATCATTTAGTCTTGATGCTTGGGCTAAATTTACCTAAGTTTATCAATTTAAATAAAAAATTAAACATTTGATATACAAAAACCTTTCTTAAAACTTCTCGATAGTCGTGTTTATTTCTTAATCTAGATGCTTGTCTTGATCTTAAATCAAAATCGGAGTCATCATCATCATCTGAAAGCTCGTCATATGCCAAACTGTTATCAAAAGAGATTTTTTTGGTAAATGTAGGCCTTAAACCATACTCGATGCTAGACTTTCTATGAGCCGATTTATATTCATCAAATGAATCTTTGTATTTTACATAGTGTCGGTCAATTATGGCTTTATAATTTGGATCACTTTTGCTGGTTAGATTATCAATAGCTAGTTTTCTTACATCATATGTTTGGCGTTTGAACTTTTTTCCTTCTTTGATTGCAGCAATTTGTAATCTTTGGCATACTGAGCACAAACCAGTCTCTCTGTCTATCAGATGAGGCATTTATGCTAGGCTTAATTTTATTTTTAAAAAATGTTGTTTGATTAAAAAACTGAGTTTTTCTTTTATAAATTTAATTATTTATTTTAAAAATAAACACCTTTTTATTTATTTTTATTTGAATTAATCTCAAAAACTTTTTTTGATTCGGTTTAAAAAGCGTTGTTAATTTCAAATCTAAAGCATGGTCAGGTGTTGATTTAATTAAAAATTCTATTATATTTAAAGTTGATTAAGATTCGAGGTTTATTTATGATTTTTAAAGAATCAATCTATTGTTTATATGGATTTGGAAAAACAGTGATTAACGACTGTTCTACAATGTGAAATTTTTTAGATAAGTTTGGAATATTTTTAAAATTTAGAGAATTTTTGGCTCTTTATTCCAAAAAGTAAATTGATTTTAACAATTTTAAAATCGAATATTTTTTTGAAGGAATATAACCAAACAGATATCACAGCATTAAAATAGACCTAAAAATACATCAGATCACCTAGTTGGATAATTTTGGAGAATTCCGTTCCATTGGAAAATAACAGGCAGAGTTAGACACTTCTAAAATTACTTGAAGCACAATATCTCAGGATCAGAATAACTTTATTATATCGCAGACCCCTCGATAGCTAGCTTAAGGTCTTGAGAATATAACTCACAAGTCGAGTTTATTAGATTTGACTTTTTATGCTTGAAAGCTCATTCAAGTGAAAAACTCAAAATACCCAATTTTAGCATTTCGAGGTTCGGTTAGACCATGCTTTCTCAAAATAACCATATATTATGACCAGAAATTCTGAAAACCCGTAAAAAAATTACATTAAATCCCAATATAGTAATGCAAAAGTTATTAAAGTTCAAAGATTTATTTTCGAAATTTTAAAAAGAAGTTAATGATTTTATATCAAAAAGTCTCAATTTTTTTGTTTTTTACTTTTTCTAAGACTATCGAGTATGCTAATTTAAGTGTTTCAAATTTTAAATTTTAAATTTTTCTAAACTATTATAAATGAACAATAAAATAAATAATAATAAAACAAATCTAAATGTGTGGAATAATTTAGACGTTTTGGCAGGTTACCCATAGCTCCCATATTATTGCAAGCTATGTTGAAAATGCAAAATAACACAACTATTTTAAAAGAAACACTAGTAGATAAAAAAAAGCCAAGAATTGAATTGATGATGAAAGAAACTGTCTATTTTAATCGTTTAATACTATAAGGCTTATAATTATTACCTGTGTTTATTTTTTGCAAAAAAAAAACTAATATACTAAATTTAGAACAAAAATATTTATTTATTACTTTTTTTAGAAAAATATATTTATTTATTTATTCAATTAACGCCAATTCTGGCCATGTAATTTAAATTTTAAAAAAATTATAAATTTAAATGTATAAAATCTTTTGTTACTTTGTTTTCGCACAAGCGAAATTCTTCATTTTTTTTATAATTTGATAAACAAAACAAGAAAGATAAATTTTAAAGTTTCAATTTTTATAGAACATTATGAGATTAATTAATAATTAATTTTTGTTTTTTTTTTTTTATTTTTTTTTTAAATATAATTAGGGGGTGATCCCCAGGTTCGTCCGAATGGCTAACGCCTTCGTTTAAACCCAATTATTGCAAAAAAATGATAAAAATAAAATAAAATTTTTAGTTTTTTAAAAATTTTTGTTTTTTTGATTTATAAGAATTTTATTTCAATCAAATATGTATCAATAAATTAAAATAGTGATCAATTCAAATGTAATTGACATTAACTACAAAAAAAAATAAAATGCTTTTATTTAGTTCCTAATTCAGTATTTTAGTGCTTTAATTACATATTATTGTTATTTAAAAATATTATACGCGATTTTTTAATGTTCGCGGTATTCGTTATATCGAAATTCCAGTATAAAATGATAGGGACCAAAAAAATTTTAAACCAAATATTTTTGATTAAAAAAACTAAAATAAAAATGCGAAAAAAAAACATAAAGTTAATTTTTTTGAAAAAAATCGGTAATAGATGGTTGTTTGGTAAAGCTACTTTCAATTATAAAATTTACAATATTAAATATTACATTAGAATTATCTTTATTGGTTAAAAAAAATTGTTTCAGTTCATTTATTCTATCGATTGCTTCTTTTGAGTTAATCACTTGTTTATTTGCATCTTGTTGCTCTTCAATTTCTGCATCACTGTCTTGCTCTACTGGATTGTTTGTTGCTATTGAATCGACGATTTCTGCCTCTGAGAGCATTCCGCGCGCAGCCAAGTTGCTATCTATTAACGTTGTATTCTTTGGCCAGCTTTGAAGTGGTAATTTTTTTCTCAGTATGCTTTTTTATAATTTCTATCCTGACTTCAAGAGATATACATTTTCAAAGAAAATTCAAAGAAAATTAGCAATCTTTTTCCTTTATAAAAAATTGGTTCCTGGATTCTTATTTGTAAGAAAGAGGATTTCGTTATGTGGGGTTCGTTATACGGAGGATCGACTGTAGTAAATTATTAATTTTTTGTCTTTTCTTAGGCCTTGTAAAATATCCATGGTCAATCACACTTTTTTAAAAAAACTCTCTATTTCTTTTGTACAAAATCCACACACTGCTTTTTTACATTTTTGAACAAAAATTTGTCACTTTTTATTACCACATAAACGAATTTGAAAAAAAATTTTTTTATTTGAATTTAGTTAATTTAGAAAGTTATTCTTATTTTTATGCTGAAAAAAAATATCATGCTCAAATAGCAAAAATTGACTCGGATTTTAGCGGTAAATAATCGAAAAAGAGTCATTTTGACTCGTTGGTGCTTCTAGTGTCAGCACAAGTTTGGTTTCTTTTAAGGAAGACCTCCATATCTTATTAGTCATTTCAAGACCAAAGACGAGCCCAATCACGACAACATAAAGAACTAGGGCATCACCAAGAAGTCACAGAAAATTATATAAAATCTTCTCAAATGACTGGATGCCGAAAGCTATCATAAGATATAAAATTTTTATTTTGAATTATCATGTTAGTTTTTATTTAATTTTCTGATCATTTAATAAAAATAAACTTCAAAGCTCACCTTAAATTAATTATTTTTTTTTATTTATTTATTTATTTATTTATTTATTTATTTATTTCATTTTGCGCCAATTCTGGCAATGTATTTTTTTTTATATTAATCAAAGTTTTATTCTTAAATTCTCTTAAACATAGCAATAATAAAGATATGAGTAATTTTATTAAGTGGATTTGAAAGTTTATAATTAATGAGGTTTTAATGAGTCTATTTCATTTGTTTTTTTTTACTTAAATTTTTTGTGGTCCATGGTCATAATTGAATTATCAAGATTAATTAAATGGTAAAAAAATTTAAACAATAAATATAATATTGTGTACTTGTTCCAAAAGTTTTTATTTTAAAGAAATGAAGTAAGTTTAGTCTGATTTCAAGTTGTAATGACAAAATTTTTTAAATAATTTTAATAATTTTTTATTATTCATTAATTTTTTTTGTAGAGACGATTGATCATTTGTTAAATTTTCATAAAATAAAAAATGTAAATTTTTCAATTTTTATTGATTTTCTTCAAAAGATAAAATAACTTTATAAAATTGAACGAAAAAAGACTGATCAAAAACAAAAAAAATATTTTATATTCCAAAAAATAATACTATAATTTACAAAAATTCCCACTAAATCAAACTATCTACACATGAAATGGAGATAACTTAATTCTAGCTTTACCTTTAAGTCGTCACTCAAAATATTCCGATTGGACTATCCGGCACAGCAGCGGACGCATCGTGGAGCAGTTGTCAAGTTGAAAGCAGCATTGAATTTAGATTTAAAATAAAAAAGAAAAAAATAAGAATCACATCGGACCCCTGTGCTGAATTAAATCCACTTCCTGAGCTAATTAATGATGCTACTTTAATTTAAAACTTTCAGAGCGCTAAAACTTATGCAAACGTCTTTTCCCGAAGCAACATTGACCGATTTGCGTACCTCACCCGTTGCAATTTACGCACACCAATTCACTTCCTAATTTAGAAACAAACCGAGGCCTAATTGCCAACAATTCAATCGCTTGCTGATGGAAATTTAAAAACATTTGAGTTTGAAGCTAAGTAAACTTTCAAGTAAAGCCTTTCTGAA
Source organism: Brachionus plicatilis (assembly GCA_010279815.1). Classification (NCBI taxonomy): domain Eukaryota; kingdom Metazoa; phylum Rotifera; class Eurotatoria; order Ploima; family Brachionidae; genus Brachionus; species Brachionus plicatilis. Next base: position 686,977 of record QEOQ01000253.1, on the reverse strand, counting down.
TGCGTGGATTTCAAATTTTTTAAAAAAAAAGTATCGTAAATTCGTCAAGTGAATTAGGGTAATTGGTAACTGGCTAAAAGCTTGATAAATTACATAATTTACAGTCGATATAGATATCAGTCTCATTGCCCAAACTATTAGGAGAGCTTGAATTATCTTCGATTAAATTTATTTTGTACTCTATTAGGTCTTTTTTACACGCTTCCAATGACTCGTAGGCGAGCATGTTGCTAACTACTTGTAATTTTATTGTTGGACGGTAGCTAAATTTTTTAAACATTTAACAAATTAATTTTTTAATTTATTTAAATTTCTCCTACTAAAAAAAGTGTGAACACTAGCAAGTCTGTCAATGATACTTACTTTTTTTGTATACAAAAAAAATACCAGCAAAAAAAAAAAATAAAAGAGAAATAAATGCCAAGATCCATTTTTTGAAAGTTAAAAAATTAGATTCAAGTGCCAATGGATTTTAGCCAGAAAATTGGGAAAAAGAGTGGATCAAAGAAAAAGAAATAAAAAATTTTAACTGTGGACTCACGATTTAATGATGACTTTTAGTGCTTGCTTTCGCTCTCGGTCAATAAATTGTTCAATCAAGCATTTGCACATAAAATTTGATTTTTTATATAATTTAAAAAATTTAACGTAATTATTTAAAAGCCACGCTTGTTTAAGTTCAAGTAAGTGTTTTAGTTTAGCATCAAAAGAGTACTTTTGTTTTATTTCCTTAATAACTTGGTCAATGTCTAAAAAAATTATTTTAATAAAATTTATTTCAGTTGAGAAGTTGAACTTACCTTTATAGCTCTTAGTAAGCATGTTGTACAAAAGACGATAACCAATAAATTCAGCACTGTTGTCCGTATATGATTCAAGGGAAATATTTTTAGACGAAACAAGATTATACAAACTTTTAAGTTGATTTTGACACTGGTTAAACTCATCACGGTCTTTCTACAAAATGAATGGATTAAAAATGAGAAAAAAAATTTTATCTAATTTTATTACATTTTTGATCGCGATTCGAGCATGTGTCTCGTACACATGGATCGTAAATTCATTTCGAATTTGTTGTACCTTTAACAATTAAATATTAGAAAAAAGACAACTCTGATTTTTTAAGCACATCGTTCCCACAAAGTAAGGCTTCATTTTGAATTCTAGGAAAAGTACTACAAAAAATGAATCATGTATTTTTTAAAATTAAAATTGGAAAAAATTTTTCATCTATTTTTCATCATAATAGATTCAAAACTATATTATGAATTATGAATTTAAATTTTTTTTTTCCATGGGATTTGAAAATTTTAATAATAATAATAAAACTTGAATATGTCAAATTTCAAGATGAATACTGGGAAAAATTTTACATTTCTACTTTTTCATATTTTTTGTGCAATTTTTCAGAAATAAAAATTTTACAATTAAAACTGAAGATTATTTAGATTTGGCCGAATGTTACTTTTCTATTAATTTAAACTACTTAAATTTGTAGAAAATTAATTACTTTATAAGTTTCTTATTATTTTAAATTATAACAGGCTATTTTTTTCTTAAAATGTTTCATCTTTGAAAACAACTATCTGAATTTAATTGAACTATAATCGAGACTATACAAATAAATAATAGATAATCATCAAAAATTTAAATTTGGGAAAATTTAGAAACTAATAGTTTGAAAGTAATTAAAATAATTTGATTAAATCATTTTAATAAAAGATTCGTTCTCGTAAGAAAGGTTCTCTGAAGTTCAGTACAAATAACAGAACAAAATGATAAAAAATTGAAAAACTTTTTTGATATAAGTTTAAAATTAGTTTCGTAAATTTCGCATATTGCAACATTCAAAGTTGCATCGACTGTCAAAGTCTAATAATGATCTGCAAAATGCGCTGCGCTTGAATACATTGAAATCTAATTTCTGCTTAATTTGCAGAATTTTGCAGACTTAAATGGCTAGTGTCGTAGTCACGATACTTATTTTTAAAAATATAGAAAAATATTTTTCAATTTTTTAATCATTTTGTTCTGAATTTTACATAACGATTTTGTGAATTTCAAAAACAAATTGAACAAAAATTCTTCATTTTTTAATAAACCAAAATTAAAGTTAATAAAAAAATATTAGAAAAAATACTTCAATATAGTGCAACATACTTTATTGCATTTTTTTTTACCTAAAATAAAATTTTTATTTTCTTTATTTTTTAAGGAATCAAATCAATAATCTATTTAAATCTTATTGATTCGTTTTTTTTGTCATTTCTTACATGAGAAAAATTATTATAGGTAAAAAAGGTGCAACAAAGTATGTTCCACTATATTGCAGTATTTTTTCTAATATTTAGTATTAACTTAATATTAACTTAATCTTAATTTATTTAAAAATGAAGAATTTTTGTTCAATTTGTTTTTGAATTTCACAATACCCACATAACCTTTAGAGTTTTTGTAGGCAAATTTTGGTTCAAAAAATAAACAAAAATCTAACCTTACCAAATTTTAGTCTCTGCAACTACTCTGCAAATCTGCAAAGCACTAAAGAAAACTGCAGAGTTATTGCAAAGACTAAAATTAGACTTTGCGGAGAGATTTTTAAAAAATTGAACAAATATTAATTTTTTGCGTATTTTATGTTCCAAAATTAGCATTGTTTTTTTTTAATTTATCCAACCTAAATCGCATTTAGGCATAAATTTTAACATAATTAATAAATAGTATCTTTAAGTATTGTTGAAGTATTTTTTTATAAATTGTGAGAAAGATGCAAAGAAAAATTATTTGTAATGTTACAGTCAAGTCTTGGCGAATGGCCTTCATTTGATCGCATATGTAGCGATAGTCATTAGTCTTTTGATACTTGGTCAAAACATAATCCAAAGAATGTTTGAGTACTCGAAGAGGCCTCACATTTGATGGGTCGGGCGGCTAAAAAATTCGAAAAAAAAATTAATTTAAATAGAAAAATTTTTATCTAGAAAAAAAAAAAAAACTCACGCCAGTCAATCTAAGATATTCTTTTTCAAGCTGTTGACTCATGCCTATGCAAATGTTCTTGGCATGCAATGCTTCACCATGTTCTATGTCCTGCTCCTGTAAACAAGAAAAAAAGTTTAAACAAAAAACTTAATTCACACTTAAAAATGTACCCTCTCCAATTCAAATATGCTTTTCATTTGTTTCTTAACTGTGCTCAACGAATAAAGATTATTTTCAGATTGAATTTTTCTGCCAAGACCAAACACGGGCCGGTGCGTGGCCTCTTTGATCCAAAGCTCGTGTTCTTTTCTCTTCTGGTCCATTAGAAATTTCCTGCGCTCTTTTTTGCTCATTTTTTTGCCATTTTTTTTGGGCGTCGGTCCCAGTCGATCCTCGACAAGACCGCCTCTCGGCTCGTCTGAGTCGTCCGACTCGTCCGATTTTCTCTTCAAATTTTTCGACTTACTTTTTTTAAATCTAATAAAATTTTCGTCCTCATCGGACTCGCTAGTGGTCGACTTTGACGAGCCAGAAGCGGTCTCACGTGACCTCGACCTAGACTTTTTCCTCTTCATATTTTCCTTAATAGTGGCCATCAGGCCCATTTTGCACTTTTGCTCTTGCTGCGCCTGAATCTGTCTTCGCTTGGCCTCGATCTGCTGCGCCACCAGCTGCTGCTGTCTCTTCTGCTGCTCTATTTGATACTGAGACAGCGGAGCTACTTGTCTGATGGCGGCCACGTCGGGCAAAGGCTCACTGTCCCACACAATATTCAGGTCGGCACGTATTTTGAACGCGTCAGTGATCCTTTTCTGCAGATACTTAGTCACCTGGTCCTCACTTACTTGTTTTATATTCTGGTAATGCTGATAGACCCTAGCACAGTAGCTTTTAAGAGCATTCGGCCATTTGTTTATGTCAAACACAATGTCTGAGCCTTGTTCTTTTTTGATCTCCTCGCTCTTAGCCTCTTGCTGAGCAGGCGGCGGCTGCTGCACAATTTCCTTAGCCTGTTGCTTACCACTTTCTTGTTCTTTAATAACGTTAGCGATCGATTCAGTGAATCGCGACTTTCTTGACTCTGACTTGGCCTCGGAGGAGGAGAATTTAATGTTAATCTTAATTTTTGACTCGGCCTCGGCCGGCTTTGTGTGAGGAGGCGGCGGAGGCGGAGGCGCAGACTGAGACGGTGTCTTGGGAGTCTGCGTGCCAGATGGGTAACTAGAGTATGCTTGGGTGGCGGCTGCAGGGTTTTGGCCATATGCCTGCATTATGGCCGCTGCCTGAGTCGGATTGTACATGGAGTAAATGTACTGGTAGTACTGTTGATAGTATTGGTGGTAGGCGGCGATGGCGGCCGGGCTAGAGCCGACTGGGGGGTAGGCGAATGCCGGACCAGTCGGGCCTGGCGCGCTAGAGCCTACCGATTGTGTCGGTGGCGGAGTGGGTGTTGAGTTTTTTGCCGATAGGGACATGTCTTAAAGAGTTGGTAGCTATTGCTTTTTTTTTTTTGTTGGGTTATGATAGATTTTTGTAAGAGAGAAAATGCGTTGTTTGTTAGAGATTTATGTAGAAATGATTTTTTTTTTTCTTTTTTTCACCAAGAGTAAAAAATCTAATTTTGTAATTTCCTAGCAAAGAGAAATTGCAAGCTTTATATAATTAATGAATATACATAATGTTGGACTCGTGATTGGATGAACTGTGGCCATAAACATAAATTATTATTTTTTTATCATGCTTTTTCTTGCCTTTTAGCTTTTTTGGCTACATAATTCAATTGATTCTGGTCTCACATCTGTGTCAAACATAATTTTTTATTTGTAGTTCAAAATTAACTTAACATTTTTTGTCGACATAAATTATGGTGTGTTAATTTTTAATCACTAAAATTTCTAATTCTGTCACTAATTTTAATGATTTTATTTTAACTAGCAGCATTTTAGAAATTATAATTTTAATTTAACTTTAAAGATTAATACAAGAATTCTGATTTTTATCAATTTGTAAATAAAATCAATTATTTTGTGTTGCATTCCAAGCTTTGGCCTTTTTTTTTCCTATCTGGTTTCGGCTTTTGGCCCATAACTGAATCAAAAATTTTTTTTATGGAACAACTAATAGCTTTTGACTAACTGCAATTGATAGTATATGTTTACAAACATAGGTTCTAAAATACTCGATATAAGTATGAAATTTTTCAGTTTTTTTTCCTAGGCAGACCAAATAAATTGAGTTCGTAAATGCAAAAAAGCTATCAAAATTTAGTCTCAATCATTTTTTGTTAATTTAAGAAAATTGAAAATTAAATTGATTATTTAAAATGCATTAGAAAATTAAACATAAATAATATTTGTTAGGAAATTTTAGAAAAATAATTTATGATATCAGTAATATTAGTGATGCAATCAGAAATTTTGATGAAAAAAAAATAGCCATAAATTATTGCATTTTTTTTAATCAAAGCGAAATAAAGATGTCTAAACAATTTAGTTGATCTTATTATTTTTTTATCTGTACCAAGCTAATGCTCCTTCAGAATATAAAATAAATAAAATAAAGTTAGATAAGATAAAAAATAATAAAAAAAATAAAAATACAAAAAAATTAGTAAGTCAAAAGAAAATTTAAAATCATTTGTTGAAAAAACTAGAGGTAGGACATGTTTAAATATTTGATAGTTCAGAAAAAAGAGAAGAAATTATTTGGTAGCAATTACACAATGGGTTGGGTGTTCGACATATCTTGTCTTTTAACCAGAGTTATTTAATAGTCACAATACTCAAGTCAAGTCTTAGTCCGGACTTTTTTTTAAACGATAAAATAACATTTGGCGGCCACATTTACAACCTAGAACGGCAAAATATTTATGTTGCTCCAACTTTTCTTTCAAAAAAAATTTACAAGTCCGGTTTTGGACTTTAATATGGGACTTTTAAAAGACTCTATTTTTTTCTTTGAAAAAATTATTTGTTTAGATTATTTTTTTTTGTATTTTTTTTTATTCAAAATATTTTTTTAAATTGAGATTAAGACAGCTAGCTCATCAATTAACGTATGTGAAACATATATTATGGAATGTATATCATTTAATAAATTAAAATATTTCACTAGTTTTATTTAGCACAAGAACATAATTTTACTGAGCTAAGCTTTGGTATGAACAAATTATTAATGGCTCTTATTTCTAATTTTGTCAGAATATAATTTTTTATTGATATGCTAATTCAGATCGAAATAGACAAAGTCAGAAGATATGATTTAAATTTTTTAAAAATATTTTCTAATTGGGGCTATAAGTTATTTTGCTTAATTTATTATTTTTTTTAGACTTAACTCATTTGAATTCCGATTTTGAGCAATTTATAATTTTAAATTTATTAAGTGTATGTTTTTTTTTTTAAATGAAAAATTAAAATGATGAAAAAATAAATTAATTTGACAAACCAAATGCTTCATAAATCTTAATGTTGAAATTTTGATACAAAAGTTAGTTAAAATAATTAATGTGTGAGAATAAAATCTCTAAGACCCTTATAAGAAACAGTAGAAACTTTCTATTTGCTTTATATAGAAAAAAAGCAAATAGAAATTTCATAGAATCCTAATAAAATATTGAAATTTAATACATTTTAAAATTAGAAAATAATTTAACGAATCATGTACATTTTTTGATTTAAATTAGCAATGATTAATGCTAAATGAATAATATCCAGATTTGGATAAAAGCAATGAAAAAAAAGTCTGAAGAAGTCAAAGTATGACTTGGACTTGAAAATTTGAGAATTACAAGTTTAGATTTTGACTTATTTTAAAAATTAGAATTAAAAAATATAAAAAAATAAGTAATTTATTTTTTTTTTGAAAAATAAAATTGCTAGTCTAAATTTCTTTTTCAATGAAAAAATTGAAACATACTTTCTTAATATACATAATTTTTTAAACAATGCATATTCTCTTTAAGTGAATTTATGATTAAAAAAGGAAAGCATATTTATGCTTAAAAAAAATTTCAGAAATAAATTAAACACAAACATCTTCAAGATAAAAAAAAAATTAATGACCTGTAATTCTTAAATTTTTGAAACGAGTCAAAGTCTAAGCTTACTTGACTTGTGACTTGTGACTTTTATACAAGTCTGATAAGTATCATTTATTGTTTTTGTTGACAGACCATTATCTGGGTCTTGTAGGTCGTATCCTAATAATATTCAAAGACTGATTTAGAATTAATATCTTTATTCACTAGAAAAATCCACAACGCAATATAACATAGCTCTTCTTATAAATATTCATTTCATATTGCAACCACTGACAATTTAATTATAAAAAATATCTTAAGATACTAAATTAAGGATCACTAAAGAAATCCACTAGAGTCCAAATTAAACATATTTTCACGTGTTAGCAGTTTTAATCTCTTTCGAACGTGAAAGTTCATAAGATAGCAAAATATAAAACTCAATTAAATATTTTTGAATAAAAACAAAGAATTAGGCTTTAAATAAATTCGATACATAAATAAATGCGAAAAATGAATAAAAAACACTGTTGAAAATGTTGCAGTGCAAAGTTTTATTCAAAAAGTGTTGCTAGATTAATAATTAGTTGGGTGTTTAATTAAATTTCAAAAATTATTTGTGTTCATTTAGTTTAGTTTCATTTAGTCAAAAATGTCGGATATGACTTATCGGAAGTGACTTTCGGAAAGGTCTGCCATTCTCTTCAACAATATGAATGAAAAAACTACAAAAAAGTATTCAGTTTTGGATGATTTATAAGGAAAAATATAAATTACTTATAATAATAATAATAATAATAATAATAATAATTCTTTATTGTTTGAAAATGTTAAAAAAAAATTTTAAAGAAAAAATTTTTTTAAAACAGATTCGGGTCAGCTCAGAATGGATCAAAGTCCTTCTTTTCAGCCCAATGTAAATAATATTTTGTTTTATAATTTATAATACGAATACAATAATTTTGAATATAAATATATAAATATATATATAAATTACTTGATAGCAATTATGCAATGAAGAAGGATATTCAATAAAAACTGGGCCACATCCATCCTACATTTACCTCCAGCCACTAATAGATTTGTGTATGTCCAAGATTACAACATAGATAAAAATATTTGAAATTATTATTTCATAAATCCATTTTTAACCATGTATTTTAAACTTTATCAGATCGGAATTTAATGATGCGTATTTATTTTTGATAAATGTTTTAAATTTTTTGCGACTTTAGCAGTTGTTTGCATTTCGGTTGATTTATCTTACTCATTTTAATGTGACGTGATAACCAATTCATCCAGTATCGTTTCTTTAGTTGAAGTCTAATACTTGTGATCTTATTTGCATCATTTGCATGGCATTTATATTTTTCTTTCTGCTAGGGGGACCTCAGATTAGCTGCATACTTCAAATTGTATTCTAGAAAGGCCGTATTTAACAATTTAAAATATCTTTTTTTTTAAATTTTACAAATTTAAATTAATGGGTGCCTTTTTATTCAAAATGCTCTATCAGATAAACTTTTTATGTTTATTGATCCTTGCGGAACTGTGTTTGTGACATATATAAATCTGATTCTTAATCCCCTAAAAATTTTGTATTTAATACTCAATTAATAATTACAAAATTCAATTTCTAAAGATTACTTTTTTATTTCTAATTTAGAAAAATGAATTAATTTTTCACATAATTCATCTCTAAATATTTTCAATATATTTTGATTAAAATCAATAAGAGGTTCTATGGTGTAACGGTTAGCACTCTGGACTTTGAATCCAGCGATCCGAGTTCAAATCTCGGTAGAACCTTTAATTTTTCTCAAATATATTGTTGTATGGTCATGTCTTATATTTTTTTCTAAACAATAGTTAACTTAAGCGAATTTTCTTTTGATCGACGCTCTACTAAAATGTTTTTAAAATATAAATAATAAAATTTAAATTTGAGCAACAAAAATTGAAGGTTCTACCGAGATTTGAACTCGGATCGCTGGATTCAAAGTCCAGAGTGCTAACCGTTACACCATAGAACCTCTTATTGATTATTAAAAAGAAAATGAATTTTTAAACTTTTTATTTTCTAAAATAGAAATTTTGATCTTACTTAAATTGGATTTTGTATTATAAGAAAATATTCTATCAATAAAAAAATGCCTTATTTATTAGTTAGATTTAAAAATATAATGTTAATTAATTTGTAACGATTTATTAAAAAATCAAGGAGCCAGGAGCAGGTTATTATTTATGTACTATTCAACGAGCTATCACAAAAAACTTTCTTTTAAATTCAGCACATTAGGTATTTTTAATTTATCTCTTATTTTATTTAAAAATATAGAAATGTAATTTTCAAATGTTTAAAATTTGATATTCGATATTCGAATTTTACTAAAATTGAAAAAATTATTTTTTCACTTCGTTCTAATCAAAATTTAAGTCAAAAAATTTGACGATTTAAAGTGACCGTACTGGATCCTTTAATGAATAATCGTCTTTGAAAAAAAAAATTATGATAATTAATTTAAGTTTATTTTCATTTTAAAGAAATTAATTTTTAATTTTATCTCGATATTTTTATTATTAAATTTTTCAAAAGCATCAAAGGGCTATTTGGACTCATTAAATATCCAATATGATTCAATTTTAATTGTGGATTTAAAACGAAAATTTTATTTACAATGAGTAAAAATTCAAGTGAAAAATCGGCTTTGCCGAAGCTGCGAAAAGCGTTTACCATTATTGTTCTCTTGAATATAGTATGTATCAATAATTGAACTCCAATTTTTTTTTAAAAATTAAAAAATATATTTATTCTAAATAAAATTCATTTTTTATAGGCATTTTTGATCGAAAGAATGACATTTGATTTTTTAGGCTTCATGTTTAGTATGATTATTGCAGACTTTTTGTACTTAATGTTTTTGTTAATCGGAATTTTTGGTGTTATTCAATTCAGAGTTAATTATATTGTGTCGGTGAGTATTAAATAATTATTTATTTTATAGAATTTTTTTTTTTTTTTTAAAGTTAACTTTGACCAGCATGATTTGGATTGCATGGAACATTTTTATTATATGTGTTTATTTAGACATAGGAAATTTAAATAGAGTAAATTTTTTCATTTGAAAGTTGTCATTACCCATTTGATCAACTATTTGGGAATGATTGATGGTAAAATGGCAAAATATTTAATATTTTTTATTCCAAGTATGATCCAGTATTTTTGAATTTAAATACAGGCAAAACCAGCTGGTGGTTAACATCAAATTTTGGCTGTAGCGTGGAAATATTCAACGAATTAGAAAAACTTCAAATTCAAGAACAATTGGACTCAGCGAATGCACTCTATGCAGAAAAAGCAAATTCGACAATTTCTTCCCAGGAAAATTTTATTTACAGCTTTGTTTCATTCAATTCGGATTCCAAATACAAATATCTGAACAATTTCATATCATCTAATTGTCTTATTCCATTTTATTTGATTGAAATAATCCATTCATCGATAATGATTTTAAAAGCAGTATTTAAGCTACTTAAATTTAAAAATTCTCTTATTTAAATTTTGTTGTCAAGATTTTAATCATAATTTTTGGCTTGCTGGTATCAAATGCTTTGAATGAAGAAGACGACTCGTGTAAGAGCTTATTTTGATTATACCAAAAAATTTTAAAATTAATTTAAGTTGACTATATAGGCGGATTTGACACCACACATATGCTTTCTCAGAATTTGAATCTGGACACCGAAACGTTACCTAGAAGTGGTCATATTAGACTGGAACCATTATATGCGTAAATCTAATTTCATAAATCATTTAACTCAATTAATTTTCCATTTAATTTAGATCCAAATGATTAATGGAGAGCTATAAATATGTAAAAATATTTCTATTTAGTTGATGTAAAATTTGAATTTTTTAAAATCTCAGAATTCAGGACCTGATTTTTTGTTTTTTTTTTTTTTTAATTTTGAGAATTAAGTTGTTAACGAAAATAATTGATCTTAAATGGTATGCTAATTAAAATTTTTGGTAAAAAATTGCATACTAGAAAAGATTTTGTAAAAATAAAATTATTAAATAATAAAATCTTTTAATAAGTTAAACAAAAACTCTAACTCTTTTTTTAAATGAAAATTAAATATATACTTATGGCCAATAAAAAATTAAAATTGAAAATTGACAAAAAACTTAAATAAGCAGAAGATTTTGATTTTGATTTTGAGTAATAAGTGAAACCCTACATTTTCCGTAAAGGTTTACAGAATTGAATTTACAAGAAGGTAATTTTACTTAAATTTTCGAAATTTTACTTCCTTTTTCGTAAATTGTAAAATATCAAAAAGTCTATTTTTAGCGCTTTTCTATTTATTTTATAATTTTTAGGCTTTCTTCTAAAAAAGATTACGTAAAATTATACTTTTTTACAATAAAAAAATGGTACGCAGTTGTTATTAACTTTTAATTTTTTTTTACGATTTTTTATAAAAAAGTGTAATTTTACAAAAAATCCATCAATTTTTTATTATAGAAAAAGTTTAACAAATATTGAAATCTAAAAAAATTCATAGAAAAGGGTCAAAAAGGAGTCAAATTTCAAAATTTTATGTAAAATTACCGTCAACCATCATGTCAAATCAATACTGTATTATTAGTAAGACATTTACTTAATCAAAAATATCTTCATCAAAAATAGAATATTTTAATATAGAAGCGTTTGTAGAATACAATTTGCATCAAAATTCAAGCCTTTTTTTCAAACCTAAGCCATATTTTGCTAAATTTTACAGTTCATCTATCGGTCTTTTAAAAATTTGGATTAGATAAATTGATAATATTTCACTGAATTTAGTGCTTAATTATTCGACCTCATTGCTTTTGTTTTGTTATTATTCATTTCTATAAAGTTTAAGACTATAATAAAACATTTTTCAGAATCCAAAAAAAATAATTTAATTTTTAAAACAATTTTATTATAAATTTTAAAATAAACGTTTAAAGTACATGAATTTTATTTACAATTGACTCTTAGATGCTTATTTTAGTCTAAATTTAAGTCTTAAATTTACTTTTCATTTAGACACTTGTTCATTCGATTCAAGTTATCTTCAGTTTACTTTCTTGTAAATAGTTAATAATTAAATCAGACTGCGAATTTGGTTAAAAAAATATTTCTTTATTGAAGAAAATATTTACAGATAAAAAAGATAATTTAAACATAAATGGTAACAAAAAATTTCTTTTCGTTTTTTTAAACATAAATAGGTTCAGAACATGTTAAATTGGAATTTTCGCACTGTGCCATTTCTTCTTGCTTTTGAGCAAACGTGGTTAATTGGTTTAAATTATCCATTATCTGATTTAGTGAATATTCTTTTTTGAACATTTTTTTACAAGTTTTGGATCTTGAGTTACCGGTCGGTATAAAATATTCGTTTGATTCGCGAAAATTCTTCTCATTTGGACACTTATCACTGTAAATTATCTCTTCATAAATGTTTTCTACTCGATTTCTGACCAAATCGTTAGTGATCGAATAATTCCCGGATTGGTGACATATTTTGCGGAATGACAATTTATCGTAGACATTTACCGCATTTTTAGATTCATTTGCCGTGCAGTAATTGGCTTTTAAATCTTTTAAATCACTTGACAATAGGCTCAGCATTAAAGAATCAGATGCGGATGAGTAATCACTTGCAGAGGATGAACTCAGTGAAGACATTTCGTATGAATTGAGACTCACATTTTGTTTGTTCAATGCCTTGAATGAAAATTTAAACCGCATGTTTGATATTTGATCACATGAAATTTTCTTCAGCAGGTAAGCATCGTCAATTGGCAAATCGATTTGCAATCTGATGCTTTTTCTCTCTCCAGACATTCTAAAATGACTATTTTTTTTAATTTAATAAAAATTTTTACCAGTACAAGTAAGGGCCAATATTTTATACTTTATTAAATTGGATAAATTAGATTTATTTTAAATTTCAGTGTCCCTGTATTTAGTTTACATGAATTTATATAATTCAAATTATTGCTTGAATGAGCTACAAGTCAGGAAATAAAAATTACTTCCAATTAGTTATATCATCTAATTACTAACTCTTTATTTATTGCAGACAAAGTTGACTTAATTAAGCAATTGGCAAAATTTATTTGGAACCAAAAAAATATTGAAATTTCTCACTTAGGATTTAAAATTTCTTCCTGGTTCTCAAAAAAATCACAGCATGTTTTCGCCTTACCTGTTTAGACCAACGTTTTCGGCTTCCTTGGACCACAAATTGATGATCGGATGAAAAAAAACTATTTATAACTAAATAGTGGTTATGGAGTTATAAAAACATAATGCTTTTGAATTTAAAAGATATAACTCTAAAAATAAGTTATTAGTATTTATCACGTGACATTACTGGTCGAGATTTAGAATGCTTTAAAATTTTCAAAATTAAAAAATTAAAAGTCATATTTTCAAAATATGAATTTTGATAATGATTCTACTAGCTTGAATAGTCTTAGTCTAAATTCATTCCGCAAATTTGAAGCATCATGCAGAGCATTACAAACTGTCAGATTAGTCTCGGAAAAAAAAGTATTCTTCAGCTAATTTAATTAAATAAATAAATTGATTATATAAAAATATCAGAGTTTGCTGTCGGAAATTGGCGAATTTTTGAACGATTCAAAAATACTTCGAATTCTTGATTCCTTGACGTGTGGTGAATTAGAAATTGAATACGACAAAGAGAATGTGCCTCAGTATTCTCAGTATTCAAACGAGCCTCTTTCTCTTGACTGGAACACTTTGTTTAATGTAAAAAAATAATTTCAAACCTTATTTTCATTTTTTATCTAAAGAAAAATTGGAAAAAATCAAGAAAAAAGTTTGACTTTTAAATAAATCTAAACTAAAATTTTCCTTTTAAGTTAATTCAAAATTTTGTGATAAATGAATTGAAGACAATCAAGGATAAAAATATCTCTTTTTCCCAATCAAACCGGACCGCTTCGTCTCAGAATATAGATAACAAAATTTATCAACTAAGAGCCGTTTTAAATCTCGTTCTGAATCAGATAAACTCAAGTTAGTTTTTTTTCAAGCGCTGAGATTTTAATTTTAATTTTTTCTTAAATAAAGGAACGCGTCATTATCTAAAATTATCAAATTTTTTGAATCTTTTCGACTATTTAGTAGACATGAGCTATGATTTTAGCATTTTCCAAGCTAAGATATTGAATGACTTGTCCAATTTTTTACATAATCAAATTTTAATTAGTCAAATCTATTGCTGCCAAATAAATAAGTCAAATTGGATAGAATTTATAAATTTTTACATGAATAATTATTTGAATTATTTGTCAAGCAATATTTCAATTGATCATATGTGCTCAATTAAATGTTTGAGAAAAATTTTGTCAATTGTGTGCCAATATGCGGGTCTGATTAATACGACTAAAATATTTTCTTTTCTAAGTACCGCGCTGACTGAAATTAGGTATATTTTATCAAGAAATTTTAAATTAATTTTTTAAATATACAAAAGGAAAGATTCAAATCCCGAGTTAATTGACAATGTAATTGGATGCGTTTACGAGTTGAGCAACAATTTTCATCACGATTTTTTATTTGAAGTGCTAAAGTTTGGCGAGGAAATAGGTCTCAAGTTAATTGAAATTTGTGAATTTTTGAATACAGGCGTGAATTCTAAGGTTAAATTATTCAAAATTTTCTCAACCTGAAGTAAAATTTTATCTTAAAGGAAATAGTATTAAAATTTTTGATTCTTCAAATTGATCTCCGTAAAAATACTGAAAAAACTGACCTCAAAATTAACAGTCTTTGGACAGTAATTAGAATTCTTATTTTATTTTAATAAAAAATACATATTTATAAAAGGAAATTGTCAAATCAGCTTATGAATGGAGTAAAGAAGAAACATATACCAATATTCGACAACAACTAGCCAGCATAAGGTAATTTTTTTTTCATTTCTAAATAATTAAAGTAAAAACAGCTTTATAATAAAACAGAAACTTAAATTTGGCTTAGAAAGTCTACTATTAAAAATTTCTTTCTACTATCAAAAGATTGTATCTTAAAATAAAAAAATATGACAGCCTACAAAATTGCTATTTAAATTAATCTTAAAACATCCAATAATCATAATGAGTTGAATAATAATAATTGTTCTTTTAAATACTCATGTTGCCAGAACAGTTCTATCTTTTCATTTTACATTGAATTTAATTATTTATTTTACTTATCAAAAATTGTTTAAAATTTATTTTTTAGCTTTTATTTGACCCTTTTACAAGGCGTCTTGAAGTTAATGATCAATTCAAAACATCAATTCAATTCGAAGAGTTTATCATTAGAAATTAAAATTAATATTGGAATGAGTTAAAATAATTTTAATGTAGCATTATTTACATGTTATGTGGATTTAAAAAATAAAATAAATTTTTATTTCATAAATATTTGTAGGAAAGATTGATCTTTTCATTTTATTATTCACTTGGAATTTAATATTTAATATTTATTTTTGAATGCCAGGTACAAATACTTTTGAAACAAAAAATTTTAAAATAAACTCTGCAAAAGATCAGTTTATAAATTTTAGTTTAAAAAATCGATATTATTAGTAGGTTGAGTAAATTTTTTTAAAATTATTTTTTAAATCTAAATAACATGTAAAGCATATTACATTTATATTATTTAAATTAATTTAAATATTAATTTTAATATCTAATGATAAACTCTTTGAATTGAGGATCAACTTTAAGTTGCCATTTGTAATGTCTAAATTCCTTTCTTTTCTGGTGCCGCACATTAGATACTTTAAATGAGTAAAGTTAATTTTCTAATACTTAAAAATACATTGACTGTAAAACAAACGTTTATCTTTAGTTAATAATTAATTTTAAGTCAAATTTTTTCTATTTATTTATTTAATTAAAGTTTAAGTCCCATGAAAAAAGTTAAAAAACTTATAACATTAAAAAGATTATTTAACGACATGTTGTAAAATTCGAGCAAATACATTGATTTGCAATTTTATATAAAATGTAAAAAAAATTGAATAGACAATTAAATTTCTATTTTATAATTAAGTAAAAAATTAAGTTTGTTATAGGTGTGTCTTAAAGAGGGTCTTCCTGAAAGATGCTTTAATTAATAAATAGAAAATTCAGTTAAATAGAAAATAGAAAAAAAATTTAAAGTATGGGGTTTGACTCACAATAATTTCAAGTTATTTAAATGACTTTAATTATTAATTTTTTCATAATTTCTTCTTTTTCAAGATTCAAAGCAAAATAATTGTATTTATTATAATCATTTCAGTTCTTTTTTTTTTAAAAACTAAAAACTATTCCTATTATAAAATTAAAAAAAAACGATAAAAAACTATCAAAATTTTTTTCATTTTAATCTTTGTATTCAAAAGGATGAAATATCTTAAAATTTTTTTAGATAAAGATTACTTCTGCTAAGTCAACTCATTGCATCATAATTTTTTGAATCAATTTTTCTGCCAAATCTCTGAAAAATGAAGCACATTCAAATTTTGTTTTAAAGTCTTTTCCAGTTGACTTCCAAGTAATTTGATGCATTTACAGCTTTCGATTACTAGAAAAAATACTTTATTTTTAATAATCGTTTTGAACTATTCTTTTGTACCAAGTATCTCAAAAAAAATCTAGTAATAAAAAGTTCAATAGTTAAATTCAAAAATTAATTTTTTGAAAAAAACAAAATCTTAAATATTTTTATTTTTAAGTTTAAAATCAAATAAAACGAAAACTCACAAGTTTTTAGAAAATGAAGAATGTTTGTTTTTAGTTGTATCTGAATGTTGGTTTATTTTGAGCCGTCTTCCATGTATAAATAGATATGCAGTTATTAATTCAAGTGGGGTTGAAAATTCTCCGATTAAAAAACGCAAAATTGACAATGATAATTACTCGTGGCCAAATGTACTTAGCCAAATAGATCATGATCTTGATATTGTCGCTAAAATTTACTGGAACAAATTTTTTGAGAAAATTTTTTACCTTTATCACACTGAATTGTTCAACGACATAATCGATAGTAGAATTTTGAATTTTTTAAACAAAAATCTTTATTTAATCGATACCAAAATAAACGTATTGAATGAAGATCGAATTCGCTCGAATTTAGTGATAAACTCAACTCTTAGTTTCCTTACAGTATTGTTAAAATATTACACCATAGATGCAGATGTAAATTTCGATTTTCAAAAAATTTTAAATTATTCTTTTATTAATCGATCTCACAAAAATCTGATTTTAGAAATTTTAAAATTCAAGCCCAAATTGGTCAAAAATTTGACACAAATTCTAGTTTCAAAAAAAGACAATTTAGATTCATTTTCTCTTGGATTATTTTCCAAAGCTAATTTATATGATTTATCGGTAAAATTAAAATTCCAAGTTATAAATATTTTATCATTTGATTCGGATTTTTATATTGATCAAAATTTCACAAACTATTCGCTAATCAGTGAAATTATTCTAAGAATTTTGAGTTTAAGAGAGAAGAGAAATTGTGAGTCTCTAGATTTTAAGTTTTTGTTCCATCCAAATCATGAAAATTTTTGTCAGACCGAAATCGATGACGAAGAATGTAATTATTCAATGCAAAATATTGTGCCAAATCTAGATGTTTTAAAGCATGTGGCTCAACTACTATCATATCGAATGCAAATAATTGATGCCAAAAAAATGAGTGAATCAAGTCTATCACTTGTTTTGATAGTTTTAAATATTTTGGCTCAATATGAAACTTTTGATTTAGAAAATTTAGAAAAATTAAAATTTGAAAGTCGAATCTTTTTTTCAGAATTATTAAATTATTTTGATATTTTGGAAAATTTGGATCTATCAGTCAAATGTTTTGAAGAAATTTTTCAAACATTTAAAAATTTGAATTCGAAAAAAATCTTTTTGCATACTTTAGGACCAGCTATGGTTGAATTGAGCTTAAAAATTTTGGATATTTCGGTCGAATCAGAACCCTATGGCAAAAGCTTATTCTATTTAAGTGATATTTCAAAATTAGAATATCTAAAATTACTATCAATGTCATTATTGTGTAACCTTAGCACCCAAGAGTCAAATCAAAAAATCGGGACAAATCTAAAAAAAAGACTTTTCTATTTTTTGCACAATTTAACAACAGACAAGAAAGAAACTTTTATCATTCTTTTTTTAATCTGTTTTAAGAGTTGTAAATGTTTGGATTTTAAAGAATTCAGTATTTGCCTGGACTGGTTTGATTATGTCATTAAAAAATTCAAAAATTTATCCATACAAATTCGAATACTTATACTCAAACTATATCGCAAATATTTTGGAAAAATACTCGCATCGTCTTGTCTGAATTTGGACGATGATTCACAACTTGACCAATCTCAAAGCAAATACATCAAAATAATGGACACATACTTCTTGGATAGTGGTAATCTAATTGAGATAAATTTGATTATTTGTGAAATTTTTGGCGACATTTTAAAATTAATGCGTGTAAGAAACTTTACCAAAAAAGATATTTTGGGCTTTTTTACCAAATTTTATAACCAATTTTTGAATAATGCGAATCAGTCTTTTAAAGTCCAGCAGCATGCAATTAAAATTATCAGCCAAGCATGCTTTCATAATGTAAAAGTCATTTGCTGTAATTATACTCGAGATTATAATTTAAATCAGGATTCTTTTATTAAATATCTAGAAAAGCTCGATTGCGTTTACTCAAATTTAAACTATGATTTGGAAAATTCTTTTTTTGACCGCATCTATTTAAATTTAGTTCTGGAAAATAAAATTTTTGAAACCGAATGCTCAGGTACATTTGAATCTAGACCCTCAATCGAGCGAAACATGCTCACTGACCAAAGATATTCAACTTATAAAAAAATTTTTATTTCAATTAAGCGGCAACTTACCGAACCATTACTCATGAAACGCCTTGTTTTAGATTATTTTGACCAGCTTTTTGAGTTAACCAAAGATTATGATCGTAAATTTTTAGTCAAGTCTATGTTTGGTTTAATACAAATTTTTTGCGAGTACAAATGTCATTTTGAGCCAGAGAAAATTAAAAATTTGTTAAGCAAAACTTCAAATTTTGAAAATTTGAAAAGTGACTTAGTTCGCCAATGGATCGAAATTTATATTACCGAAGAAGATGATTTAAAGAGTCTAAACAATCTAATTGAGTCAAAATTTCCCTTGGTTTTATTCAGTTATCAAGAGAAAAGCGACTTTTTTTCCAAGCATTTAGATCAGATAATAGCTTTTTCGTTAGAAAAATTTAGAACAAAACCGGAAAATATTTTGTGCAATTTAGATGTCAATCAAGTAGAGAAGCTGAGGCCCAATATTTATGCCACTATGATCAGGGAAGCTTTGTTTAAAGGATCTTTAGAATTGAAAATTTTGTTCAATAGCATATTTTGGGACAGTGATTTTATTAAGAACAATTTTTCAGAAATATTTGAGCAAGTTTTTTTCACAGCCAAGTTAGCTGATGTTACTGAAGATAAAGTACAAAAAAATGTTCATTATTTGATGGAAATTTTTGTCAATGAAGAAAAAAAGTCTTCGAGCTTGTACAGACTTTTAGGAAACAGTCCGTATTCAATTTATAAAATATTAATAAATATACGAAACTTAATTAAAAAGTCAAATTTAAATTATTCATTTAATTTATTTCTAGTTTTTATAAACAATGTCATTTTACCAATGAACGAAACAAGCTTTGATCTCATATCGAATGCATCCGATTGTATTTATTTACTAAACGAAAATATTCTTTTTTCTTTGATCAATTTTTTACAATTATTTAACTCTAAATTTGCTGACTTGGAACAAAATAAAAAAGATTTTTTAAATAACTTTTACGTCTTGATAAAATTCTCAAAAAAATTCATTGTCAAATTGTTCAACATATTTACATCGGTGGTTGAATATTTGGAAAATTCAATCGAACACCATGATTATGCGATCAGCTGTGTGATTTGGCATTTCTTCGACTATCTAAATAAATATCCTCAATTCGGTCTCAATGTGGATTACATGGAAGACTTGAATAAGAACATTTTTCTCAACTTGGTGAATTTTTTGCAAAAATATCACAAATTTTCGCCAAGACTAAAACGTCAATTAAAATTTTTGTACCATCAACGAAATTTTTTACTGAATAATTTTGATGATCAACTACTAAAAGATACTCTAATGCTGAATTTAAAATTGTATGGTGATTTGAACAAAAAATATGAATCGACTTTGAACTATGAGTTAGGCAGTGAAATCGACGAGGTGCTGACCAGCGTTGACTTTTGTGCTAAATTGAGTTTTAAATTTTTGCTTTGTTATGCAATTAATTTAGTTATTATTGAATTAAAAAATGAATCAAAAAACATGCAAATTAAAAAGATAGTGGTAAAAATAGTGGAAAAATTGAAAAATCTGGATTATCAAAGTGATGAAATTAGAAAACTAGGCGGAATTTTGATTTCAAAAGTTGGACCCGTTTTTACTCTTAGAGAGAATGAGCCGTTTGAAAATAATGAAGTTGACAAACAAAATTATTTTATGACCAGCAGGTTCCTTAATGAATCAACTAAACCAATGCATTCTTTTTACTTTGATTTATATTTACACTTAAATGATCTACTAACAGATAACGAGTAAATTAGATTTAAGTTTAAAATTTTAAATATTTTTTTTAATTCAAGTATTGAGAGACAATTGTTTGGAAATGAGATGATTGAGGTATTTTTTTCGATGAAGGATTCAAATGCATTTTTGATCGAATGTAAAAGTTTTGTCAGTCAGTATCTTAAGATCGAGAATGAAAAAAAAGAGTTTAGTGAGCTTTCAAATGAAAATAAATGCAAATTAAATGATCGATTTATTGAATATACAAAATTATTTAATTATAACAAAGTAAAGGTAAGTTCACTTGACTTTTATAGAAAAATGTGATTGATTTCTAAATTAAATTTTAATCAAATAATATTTAAACATTTCGATAAAATTGGGTAAAATTAGGTGTTTTCATGTAATATAAAAATTTTAAGCTCGATAAGATTTTTTAAGTGTTTTTATTTAATTTAGTACATAAAAAGATAATAAATGAAAAAAAAAATTAACTTTATTCTTTGAAATAAAAAAGTAAACCGTAAAATTCTATTTTTATCAAACAAGTTTTGAATACTTAATCTATCAAATTCTGTAAATAACCAAATCAATAAGTTGTACCTTAAAAAATTAATTTTAAAAAGCCGATTGACTCACTTTTCGTTGCATATGTATCAAAAAATCAATTTTTGATAAAAATTATTAAAGTTTATTATGGTAATTATCAGGCGCGATCTCACCATTGGAACGCAGGTAGACGTGTCTACATGATTTTTTTGTCAGGGTAGACTCATCTATTGGCTTTTTTTCTTTGTTTTGTGTAACGCGTCTATTCGTTCTTGGACTTAATTTTCAAAAAAAATTCTGTTCATATAAAAACAGCGAAAAAAAAATAATAATTGAAAAAAAAGCTCCAAATTAAGACTTGTAGCTAATATTGATCTGTATTAAAAACTAGTATAAAAACAAATTAAAAATATGTAAGAGTTCTGTACAGAGTTGTTTAAAAGTAACAAATCTCAAGTCAAGTCCAAGTCCGGACTTAAAATTTTTTAATTTTCATTCAAAAGTCGAAGTCCAGGCTTAAAAATTTTGAAAACTGAAGAAGAAATTTATGCTAAAATTGCAACAAAATTCTTATATATGGCAGATCTATTGCATTAGACAACCCAAGAGTATATAAATTTTTTGATATGAAGCCTGATCTAACAAATTTAAAAAAAAATTCTGGTCTTGGACTTTTTTTTGGGACTTTTAAACAACTCTGGTTCTGTTTTTTGAAAAAATCATAAAAAAAATTTTCTTAATTTCTTTCTAAATCATTTTTTTAGATAATTATTTTTTTGAATAAAACTTTTGTTATACAAAAAAAAATTGGTTTTTATTAAATATCCTTTATTTTTACCTTATAGCGTCTACTTACTTTTTAAAAACTGAGCACATCCCTGGTAATTATGAATTCAACTATCAATTATTATTATTATTATTATTTGCGAGGAACGAGCGTAGTTAAGCAGATGTGTACGCTAATAAAAATCCAATAATGAACTATGTTTAAAAAAATTCTTGACGTATAACGTCAATAGACTATACACATTAATTGATAAATTACATGTTATTTTTTTCTTTTTCGAAACTAATAAATTATAATAAACATGCAAATAAAACATAACATTAAAGCTGAAAGTTAACGCCTCGTTACTCGCAATTAAAAAGCCGTGCTTCCCTATCTTTATTATTATTATTATTTATTAGTTTAAAGCCCCATAGGCAAGATTACAAAAAAATTACATTAAATTCGAGATAAATTAAAAAAAAAGAAAAGAAAGAAAATTGCACCAGTGTTACTAAGTAAAAAAGTTTACCCTCAAAAGATCATTTAAAATTTTATAAAAATAAAAGTAATCCAATTTTAGTTCCATATTGATTTTTATTTGCGAGCACACAAACTTAACCGAGTCAACCAAGCCACGATTTTTATCTAAAAATATATGATCAATTATGACTATTGAAGTCTTTGTGCTATATTCCATCGGATCAAAGTGTATCTTTTTCTCTAGGTTCTTGAGCTGTTTGCAATATGAAGTATTTTTTTGTTCAAAAGTCGAGTAATCCGAATGTAAAAATAGGAGTAACTCCCAACAGATTTTGCTGTTTTTAAGCTGTTTCATTAAAAAATATCTTGTGTTTCATATAAAGTTGTTCTACTGTTTCAAGACGTAGAGCCTCTAACATCGGTCTGAACCTGGCATATTTCTTTATGTCAAACATTCTCTTAATTAGTAAATTTTGCCTGATATCAAGTTCACCAAGTTTAGTTTCACCTACAAATACCAGGTCTAAGTGGTATCGAAAAATCGATTGGCAAAATTGCTTGTATAGAAAGCCAACTAATCCCGGTGGTGCAGCTTTTGGTTTACAGCCGAGGCCAAAAAGGGAGTAGAAGCTCTTTTCTACTTTCTTCCATTTCTCTTCAACAAAATTCCAAACAAATTCACTATTGCCTATTGGAAGGCCTAAATATTCTACATTCTCATTTTGAGGTATTTCATTACCATTTAAAGTGAAATTTCTCATCATTTTAGCTTTACCTTTTTGAAAGACTAAAGCCGCTGATTTCAAAGGATTAAAGTCAATTTTCCACCGCTGAGCATACTTGGAGCATTTGTCAAGTAAAGTTTGACAATGACTAAAGGAGGGTGCTTGGATCACAAGATCATCACAGTAACCAATTACGGACAAGTTAGTCCCATTAATTGAGGCACCAAGATTTAGCTCAGTACACTCAGTCAATAATTCGTTGATGAAAAAATTAAACAAATAAGGAGAAAGAATACCTCCTTGTTTTACACCTTCAGTTGAGTCCAACATATCACCAAGTTCGTTATCATATTTGACAATAATTTTAGAGATTCGGTAGTACTTGTAGAGTATGCGCCACAGTCCATCGGGAATTCGATTAATTAGTTTCAAGAAAAGGCCATCCCTCCATAGTTTGTCAAACGCTTTACTAGCATCCAAAAAAACGACATGAAGTTTAGATCCATTTTGCCTATAGTAATTGATCGTTTCATTTACAATAAAATATGCATGCTTACATGATAAGTTTTTTTTGTATCCAAATTGATTAACATGAATTTGATTGAAGCAGTCCATTTTACCAAGAAGCATAGCTTCAAAGATTGTGGCAAATGAATTTGACACCGAAATAGGTCGAAAATCACTTGGTTCATTTGTAACACGGCCTTTTGGGATCGGATTTACTATTGAAACATTAAACGAGTCCGGCAAATAACCATGGTGCAAAGCTGCATTAAAAAACCATGCAATAATAACACAAAGATTTTTACAAGAGCCAAACTTGTAGAATTCATTACTTATTTTGTCATATCCAGCGGACTTGTTACGTTTAAGTAAATTTAAGGTTTTACATATGTCTTCTTCACTAAACACTGGATCATATTTAGTGTTTCTTACATTTGAAAAGTAGTCATTCACATGGTTCCTGACCTCTTGGTGAGAATCAAGATGGATCTTTCCTTTATGTGAAAACAGCTCAGCATAAAATTTCGAAAATTCACCAATACCAATTTTGTTTGAACATTTGTTAATACTTTTACGCATGCTCTTAAAGCGAGCTATCTTCCTCCAAAATCTTTGACAGCTATAGTCTTTGAGCTTAGAGAGATTGATGTTTTTTTCCCTATCTTGCCTAAAGGCCTCATATCGAATAAGAGTTCTAAGCTTCTTTTTATTAAAATTTATCAAAGACCTGATCGATGCATTGCTAAAGTTCGATTGTTGGAATTGTTCATATAAATTTGATATGACATCGGTTATTTCTTCAATTTCTGCGTTCCGATACTTTGCATACAGAATCTTCCTCTTAAAGCTTTTGCACTGACATGTCTCCTTTTCACTCATTCTGGCAGACTTTAAGAAAATCCGCGGCAGACTTTCATGTATACGGTCAATCAAGCATGTCACATCATTCTCAATTTTTATATCAGTCTGATCTATCATATGTAATAATTCTCCTAGATTGGTGGTTAAATTAGCTTTATAGCTCTCGACAAACAATGGGTTTTGCCAGTCAAACAAGTGAAATTTTTTCGTTGTCGAACTGTCATTTTTTTGACTACTTTCTCTTATGTTAAACTCACAAAAAATCGGTTGATGATCACTTAAGTTACTGGGATCATGTAAAACATCAAACTTAGAAACACTAACCAAGTCATTCTTTCTAACTAAGATGTGATCCAATGTAGCCCTGTAATCGCCGTTTCTGTATGTAAAGTCGATCGACGGTTTGAATTTGTCGGCACAATCAGCTAGTTGATTGTTCATAATAAAGTTGTTAAAGAGTTTATCGAATCGCTTACCTCGTAATCGATCACAATTCCAGTCTCCAACTAATAGAAAGTTCTCATCTGAGCAATCATCTAGGATGTTTTCCATCGACGATATTATGGATTTGAAGTTACAGTACCTCAGTTTTTTCATGTTGTCATAAGGAATCCAAACACCAATGATGTTGAGGATTTCAGTACCAACCTGTACTCTTATAATCGAGTAGTCCGGATGATCAAATTCAAACGAGATCACGTCTATGTTTTTTCTAACCAACCAACACTTACCACCAAAACGACGATCTTCTGATTTCTTTAAGATAGTGGAATCCATATCCGATTGAAAAAACAAGTTGTGATTTGGATAGCGGTCTTTAATCAAGTAGTCTTCTGCTGGGTAAAGCCAGTGCTCGCATAAAAATAATAAATCACAAGATTCTGAAATTTTATCTACAATTACACTACTAGTAGTGAAATATTTACAGTTGTAGCTTGAGACTAACATTAATTAGTTGTAGGCTGTTCCGGTTGCGTGACCGTCTGCTCAGTTACCAAATCATCTGAGTTATTGAAAACTTCCTCAATCTCCACTTCTTTGCCATTATCCAGCTTCTTAGATGGGGCATGACCCAGCTCATTATCAGAGTCATCGCTCACTTCGCTTCGGATACGAACTACAGCCCTGGAACTAAATGGAGTCGTATGACCTCCACCTCTATTTTTCCCAAATCCAAAGCTTCTTCCCCAGTTTGGGTCCCTTTGATTGGTTTTTGGTTTATCATTTGATCCATTTGAAGACGATTCAGTACTCGGGTGAGATTGGTCTTTGGGTTTAGGTTTACTTGATTCATTGGAATTGAAAAATCTTTTCACTCTAATACCAGTTGGCCAATTGTTAGCTTCTAACACAGCTTCTTTGTGGGTACTAAATACTTGAAATTTGTACGATTTATAATACTCATATTTGGGTTTAAGTTCTTCAATCGCTTCAACTGGAGAAAATTGTTCAATCACTGCTTTAACACTTTCTTTGGTACTACTTAGTGACCAGAAGCCAGTGTAGTAATCAAATAATCTTGGTGGTCTTGTCGCCGCAAGATTTGTATTCTTTTGGCATCCGACAACACAACTTGTGGCTTTTGCCTTTGTAACGACTTTAGCCGGCTTTTTTACTCTACCACTGGCTTCAGGAGCACTTGAAGTCCCCTGATTTACCTTGTTAGCAAAAGATGCTGTAGGAGCAGCAGGAGTGATAGATGTAGTATCAATCCTCGTCTTTTTGTTTCCATTTTGGACAAACTCGGGTTCGAATGAAGCGTCTTCATAAGAATTGGTGTTGTCATTTTCATTGTGGTACAGGTTAAAGTTTCTTAGTCTATTTCTTTCACCAATCAATTTTTTTAGGTAAGAGTTTTCTTTTTTTAGATCTTCAACTACTTGTAAGATCTTATCATTAGAATTTTTTAAGATTTGCATTTCACGCAATAACTTGTCCATATTATTCTTAAGGTCGTCACGATTATCATTATTAGAACAACCATTAACAACCGAGTCATTTAATGTCTTTCCTTTAGAGTTTAGTTTAATTACTTCATATGATTCATTGTTCAGCGACTCATCAACAATTGAATTTGTCAAATTCCAAATATCAATTGCCATTTGCTTAGAACTGGTACGATTTTGAACCTGAATGTCTTTAACTAATTTGAATTTCTCGATTACGTATAATGCAAGCTTAATTCTTAGATTGTTTAGTTGTTCTTTTTTTTCTTGATTCGGATTCGAATCACCGACTAGTTTTTGAATTTTATTAACAAAGTCGTCTTTTGTCTTCTGGACTACTTCGTTTAAGGCCGAGATAAACTTGTGGTAGTCGAAGTTAGAACGGTAAAACTGTTCCAGACATGACATTCCTTGTCCAGAGTCCGGTCCCATTATCGAAAAGACAACAATGGTGTATCAGCTGAGCACTTTCAGCACACAATAGATACAAAATTTTAGAAAAATAATTTATGCAAATTTCAATTTTTTTTTTCAAAGTTTTTTCAAAGTTGTTAATTAAAATATTTTTATAAATTACAAAAACAAAAATTTACTTTTATGGAAACCGGACCCCAATTTTATGCGACTTACTCCAAACTTACCACCATTATTCTTGTAGAGAATTTCATTTATTAATTAAACAAAAATTATCAAATATTACAATCAAAATTAGATTTTTTAAATTATCATCGAAATTTATGCAATATCTTAGAAAAGTTTTATTCTGGGCAAAAACTAGACATATTTTTGGAAAGCTCTTCGAATTCTCTACATGAATAATGGTGATTAGTTGGGGGTCGATTGTAAAAAATTCGGGCCAGTAAGAGGACCAGGTTTTAATAAAAGTAGATTTGTGTATTTTCGCTAAAA
This sequence comes from Brachionus plicatilis, assembly GCA_010279815.1. Lineage (NCBI taxonomy): Eukaryota > Metazoa > Rotifera > Eurotatoria > Ploima > Brachionidae > Brachionus > Brachionus plicatilis. The sequence continues at coordinate 659,550 of QEOQ01000253.1, read as the reverse complement.
ATAACATTGAAATTAGGAAAGCTAACATAATGTTTGAAAATCTGATAAAATTCTGAATGATAAGTCGTATTAGAATTTTTTTCGAATGGTTTGTCGTATTTGAATTTTTAAATTCGATTCTCGATACAACTAAGGTATTTTATTTAAATCTAGTTAAATATTTCTAACATTGTACTTTCTTGACAACAACTAAAATAATTTTGAGAAACTCTTGATATTCTCTACATGATTAATGGGTGTCAGTCGCATAAAATTGGTGGAGTCAGTAGGGAGTTAGGTTTTTAAAAATAAAAAAAATTCAATTTTCAAAATTTAAAAACTTGGAAAAAAACTGATTTTTAAAAAGTACTGAAAACTTTTAAAAATATTTTTGCATTGTAAAATAATAGAGAAATCTTAATGTACCACAAGTACTATCTTCTTTGATTAAGTTCAATCTTCCAAGTATTTGACCATTCTATAAATTTATGATTTTTAATATTGAAGATTGTGGATAAAGCAAATAAAAATCTTACAAAAAATTCAGCTATCTTTCAAAAAATCGATTGGAATTTCGAAAAAATTTCCTATGAAGAATGGATAAGAAATGTCGCAGAAAATTTAATCCAAGTCAATATAGTTGAAGACAGCGTTAGCCAAAATTTTAGAAAAGTTTTCGACTTAAAAGTAACGAACCCTTTAAGAGACCATTTTATTCCTTTAATTATAAAACTTAAATTTAGACTAAAATGTGTGAATTGTTCATTTTATACAACATTAAAATTACTATTGAAAAAAGCAGTGAAATTAGTAGTTTGATTGCTCAAAAAATTAGTACTTTTTTTGAAAGCTACCAAGAAAATCTAAAAAATGAATTCCTTTCAATTGAGCGAACCAAAGTTATCAAATTTTATCTAAAATTAATTGATTTCATTCGAATAAATTCAATTAAATGTAAAAAGTAATTTATGAAAGATTTAAATTATTAGATTATAATTTTTTAATCTAGCAATGCAGTATTCTGGCTTGATAACATCGATTTCTGGAAGCATATCGATTTCTTAACTTTAGCTCAAATTGCCCTTAGAGTATCAGAAAACTTCGCAGCAATCTATTATGTTGAAGTTTGGTACAACAGAATTATGTAAATAGCATTTTTTTTTTCCTTTTTTAACCATCTTTTTATTCAATTTTTTTTTTGTAGCTTCAGTCAAAAAAGAGGTTTCAAAAATTCAAATTTTGAAATTTTTAAGTCTAATTTGAGATCAATTGAAATTCTTTTCAAGTGTTTTAAAAATGTTGGAGAAAAAAACGCTCTGGAAACTGAACTAATTTATTTAGTTCACAGCAGTCAGAAGTAAGATTAATAAATTTTTTTATTAGAGTTTACATTTGATATTTAAGTTGTTTAAATGCTTCATACTATGAAAACAATGATGAACAATTGACTTATTTTGATAATTATTTGAGTGTGTCAGCTGATGGTAATGATATTTCTAGTGCCAAGGCAGGTCTGGTAAAATCATTGAAAAACAAAGGGTTAAACTTCCTCAAAAGTTGTGTCCTAAATAATCATGATGAGGAAAGTGATTTGGCAGATTCCAAATATTTACATTCATCTAGACTTGGTTTTTGGGAAGATATAGATTTCAAAACTGAATCGATTATTGAATCAAATTTCTATGAAAGTTTAAATAATTTGTTTTGTATTGAAAATCAAGGAAATAAATTTATCATAGATATGGGAATTACAAACACCATAAAATATGCAGATTATTTAATATGTGATTTAAAATTTGAGAATTTGTTTGAACATAAAACTAATATTGAGTCAATTATTAAATTATATAATTTGGAAGAAATTAAAAAGTGTTTGGTTGTTCTTAGAAATAAAAAAGAAAATGAATATCTTGAGTTGGTTTCGAACAATTTATCTCGATTTGAGAATTATGAAACCAAATATTTTATGGGAAATTCGGATTCGTTTGAATTATTTGATAATCTGCTGAAGCTAAGACTCAAAAGTTCTCAAATTTTATTTGACAAAAATGATCAGCTGACAAAAATTGATGAGTACGAAGAAAATTTGTTTGAAAAATTGATAGATAACTCAATTTATTTTAAAAAATTTGAGGTAATTTTAAAAAATTAATTCTAAAAATGCAAAATATTCCTAAAAGTTTAGGAATATTAAAGTATTCAAATTATTATATCAGGGAATGTAGTTTAATATCAAAATAATTCTACAATTAATTTTCTAGAAGAGAAAATCAAAAAATTTAAACTTATAGAAAATAAGAAATAATTGATCACAAGAGTTGCTAAAACATAAACTGTAGAATACTTTCAAAAACATTTGATTGAATTTTTTTTTTCTTAAAAAATCTTAAGCCTTCAATTGATACTTAATTGCTGCTAGAAAATTTTTATATTTTTATAATTTAATATATTTGAAATTTCAGTGTTTTAAGTATCTTTTTTTGAAAAAAAAATTTCCTTGTATCCTCTTAAGAATTTATTTTTAAAATTCCGTTTTTTTACTAAGAAAATAAGGTAGTTATTTTCAACTTAAAATTGTTTAACTTAAAAAAAATTATGGCATTAATATAAATTATGAACCTTTACTTTTTATAATTTAAAATTCTCATGATAAATAATTTTAATATTTGTTGAAATTTTGCATTTTATTTTTTTATTTTTTTTTGTTAATTTTTTTTATCAAGATAGGACAATTTTATGTCAATCAAATGCGAAAATCACTTTTTTCTAGTAAATTAAAATGTGATATAAAAGAGGCTCAATTGGAATTTTCGAAATCTAATTTAAAAAAAGCCAAATTTATTCTACGAAACTCGATTGAAATATTCGAATACTCTAAATTAAAAATGACCGACACTTTAAATCATTCTGATATAAAGAATTACATCATAGCTTTAGATCTATACGGACATCTTTTAAACCAGACCAAATCCGAAAATCCAAATTATATAATAAAAAAAATTTTAGAAAAATCTGTGCATTATATTAGCCAATTTAATTTGGAAGAAAGACCAGAAAATATTCGCTTAATAGTAGACTCATTTTTTTCACTGGCAAAATTTGCCGATTCTCATTACCAGAGTATCAGCGACTATGTCAACTCAAAATCATTTGAAGAACATGCTGAATTGGTGAAAAAATTCCAAGTAGAAAGCAACAAAACTAAGATAATTGATCCAAGCAGCCATTTTAATTTAATTTTAAACAAACAATATAATATAGACCGAGAAGAGATGGATAATTTAATCGAAAATAAAGAAATATACTTATGTAAATCTATCAATTACTATTTGAATTGTTTAGAATTAGGTTCTGATCATCAACAAGATAATTACTGTGTCTTTCGGCTGGTGTCATTGTGGACCCAGAACAGCTTGAATTTAAAAGTTAATAAGACTATAGAAGAAAAAATATTTAAAATTTCAAGTCATAAATTAATCATTTTAATTTATCAACTGGCAGCTCGTATGAGTCTAGAGGCTTTAGAATCAGATCACGATTCGAGCCAAAAGCTTTTCCAATCGATTCTAATAGCTTTGGTTACCAAAACATCTCAAGAGCATCCTCATCATTGTCTTCCAGTTTTATTTGCTTTTTCTAATTCTCACAGAGATTTTCTGCTTACTAAATCAAATGATGAGGTTGGCAACTATTTGAAAGCCGAAGATAGAGTAAACACTAGTACTTCTATTCTGGCAAAACTCAAAAATTCAGATTACATGATAAGAATAATTGAATCAATGGACCAAGTTTGTCACAGCTACATAGAACTGGCCAACAGTAGCATTACGACAAGACCTAAAGCAACTGAGTCACTTGTCTTTCCAAAAAATCTTTTAATCAACAAAATAAGAAATTATAAATTTACAAATGTGCTCACCGACACTATTAAAATAAATCCAAATGGGTGCTATGATGAATCGAAGTTGATTTATATTGTCAAATTTGATCCAATATTTAAAGTGGCTAATGGAGTTAACATGCCTAAAATTGTTCAATGTCTTGGATCTGATGGTATTTTGAGAAAGCAACTAGTAAAGGGTAAAGATGATTTGAGACAAGACGCAGTAATGCAGCAGTTTTTTTCTACAGTAAATGATTTGATTAAGGCTAATAATGTTAGCCGCAATACAATTGAGTTAAATACAATGAGAACTTATAAAATTGTGCCACTAAGTCAAAAAAGTGGAGTTCTTGAATGGTGCCAGAATACTATTACAATTGGAGATTGGCTAATAGGACAAAATCAAGACGGTGGTGCACATAAAAAGTATGAGCCTAATGATCTCAAATTTGATGAGTGTAAAAGGATATTATATGAAGCCAGTCAACCAAATGGTAAATATATTTTTTTAATATTAAAAAAAAATTCAATGATTTTTAGAAACCTTGATAGGTTTTAGAAAGATTTCAAATTAAAAAAGGGCGACTCTATTGCAACACTATGTGTCAATAGTATAGGCTATTGACAATTAATTGAAATATAAAAATACAAATTTTTAAGTCAAAACAAAACCAAATATTTTATAATAATTTATTTTTTGGATTGCGTACGCTTTGAAACAGGACTTTGTGTATCATTTTTACAACAGTAAAAATTTTAAATTTTTAAGATTTTACAATAATTATTTATTCCTATCAGAGCCCGTTGATTAGTTTTGAAATTTAGTTAAAATCTGAAGGATTCAATAAAAAATTTATGATTATTAGCAGAATAATTTTTTCTCATTCAGAGAAAAGTTTGATAATTTTTATTTTTATTTTCAATTTAAATCATATTTTTTATAAATTTAGAAATCAGATATTTGAAATTGTTTCTGCACAAAATTTTTCCTATAAAAAAACATATATTAAAAAATAATATTATTTTAAATAAGTTCATTAGAAAATTTTTGAAAATTGAATGTCTTCAACTAAAAATTTGCTAAATAAATGCAACTGAGAATAAAAAAGATTAAAAGAATATATATTTATTTAATAGATATATTCCTGTACCACCAATATTCTGATTCTGCAAAACTCTGTAATAAATCTTCAAAATTGCGAATTTGGGATATTTTTATCTAATCCAATAAACGCTAAACAGCGATAAGATGTTTGCCGGGGAACAAGAGTTTGTTGACCAAGAGAAAAGGTTGAAAAACTTTTTGGTCGATACACAAAGTCCTGTTTCAAAGCTTACGCGATCTAAAAAATAAATTATTATAAAATATTTGGTTTTGTTTTGACTTAAAAATTTATATTTTTATATTTCAATTAAAAACTCCTTTATATAATAAAAAATTTAAAAAATCTTAGATTAAAAATCATATCATGTGTCAATAGCCTAAACTATTGCAACACTATGTGTCAATAAAACAACTTAAAAAATTTGTAACATAATAACTTCTTAATTTTTTAAATTTTAAAAGCAAAAAATAATTTAAGCTATTTCTAAAAATTCCCTTAAATTATCTTCAGATGCATTTTTATGTAGAGGTGGGAAACCAGTTCGATGTTAAATAACAGAATATTAAAAAAGAAGATTTTTTTTCTTATTTTTCATATTAGAATTGAAATTTTCTTAATCTTTTAATTGAAATAATATAAAATTATTTATAAAAAAAAGTTTTTCGCTTAAGAATCTTCTTTTTATTCCTCTGATATTTTTTTGAATAATTGAACCGGTTTCCCACCTCTACTTTTTTGTTTAAGCTATTAGTCTTTTTTTGTGAAATCAAATTTTTGGTTTTATTAATTTAATTTTTTGAAAAATTTTGAAAGGATTGAGAAAATTAAAAAAAAAGTCCAAATTGGAAGTTTTTTTGGATGTGACCGATAAATTCAAGCCTGTTTTTCGACATTTTTTCATGGAAAACTTCCATCAACAAAAAGAATGGTTTAAAAAGAGACAAAATTTTACAAAAAGTGTAGCTACATCATCTATGGTAGGATACATTGTTGGTCTAGGAGATCGACACGTGCAAAACATTCTAATTGATACAAGCACTGCAGATGTAGTACATATTGATCTAGGAATCGCTTTTGATCAAGGAAAAATTTTGCCAATACCTGAAACTGTACCCTTTAGACTGACCAGAGATATAATAGACGGCTTTGGTATATGTGCAGTAGAAGGTATTTTTAAAAATTGCTGTGAATCAACTTTAGAGTTGCTGAAATCATCTCGTGAACAAATAATGACCATTTTTGAGGTTCTTTTATACGATCCATTACATAATTGGTGCTTGTCTCCTGCAAAAGCGTTTATGATGCAGCAAGCTATGGATTTCAATAATCAGCCACAAGCAGACAACGAAACCTCTTTATTTCACCCAGCGTCGTTTGATTCGTCTAATAAAATAAACTCAACCCAAAAGACCAATAAATCAAGTAAATATAGTTTGATTATTTAATACAATTGAAATTGATAATTTAAATTTAAACCAAAGCTGAAAAAAATAAAATTGCTGAACGAATACTTTTTCAGATAAAACAAAAGTTACTTGGCTATGAAAATGGAACACAATTGAGTACAGACGGACAAATAAATTTTTTAATCAATGAAGCAACTAATCCAGAGAACCTTTGTCGAATTTATGTCGGATGGCAGCCTTATTTATGAATTTTTTTAATGCTAATCTTAAAATTTATCAATTTTGTACTTAATCAAATTTTTTAATAAAAATTAGTGCTTATATCCTGAATACTTGTTTTAAGCCTAAATTAAAATAAATTAAAATTTTTAATTCAATCTAATCATGGATGGGATCCTACTATTTCCTTTCTTCGCAAGTCTAGGTTGCTAGCTTGTTGTAACTTATATTATTATTATTATAATTATTAATTACAAGAATTGAGATTCTGTTTTCAGGATTGAAAGTCCCATTTATTATTTTTGAAAAATATCAGTATGATTATAGTAAACTAACTTTCTAACACCTTATACGGTCTTAAATAGTAAATAACTAAACTCTCGTCATTTTCTTAATTTATTCTATTTTTGAAATAAGTTATCATCATGATTATTTTATAAATCTAAAATTATTTAAGTATTTTCGAAATTTAAAACTTAAATTCAAAATTTTTATTAAAGCATATAATTAATTTTTATGACAAATTAGTAATTTTCCCACTTTCTACCCAATGCTTGAAGTGCAATTTTTACCAAACTGGATGAAATCCGATCTTATTTTTATTCAGTTTTGGTTCAGAATCAAGCCGAATTTTTCAAAGAGCACATGTTCAATAACGATTAGTCATTTTTGAAATTAATGCATTAAAAGCATTTGTATTTTTTAAATTTTAATTTTTAAAAATAAAAAAAAAAAATTCTTTTTGTTTTTTAAACTAGTAAAGGAAGCAAAATTTTTCTTTTTTAGGATCCGATTTTTGAATATGTTTTTGTCATTTAATAGAGCGAAAAAATTTAAAAAATTTGACTGACTGTCCTTTAGGTTGTGGTATCTTCAGACCTCTCTTAAAATATTTAATATTTAATCTTAGCCTTTTTTTATTAATTGAATTTTTGTGCGGTCAGTTTTTAGGGTTGAACATTCTCTTAAACATAGACTCCAAAAAAGTATTATTTTCTTTGAAGTAATTCTCCATTGTTTTTCACTTTAAAAGCCGTATTATAAAAGTAGTTAATTTTTTAGATTTTTTAAATTTTTTTAAATAATAAAATTCATCCTTAAATCTTTGTATCATATGTAATTTTGATTTTAAAAATAAGTTTAAAAAAAGTAAAAATTTATTGAAAAAGTTTAATTTTTGTAAAAAAGTTTTATAAAAGTAAAAACATTTATTTATTTGGAAGCTATCGCTTCTGAGATCAGTTTAAAGTCATTTAGGGAATTTTCATGAATTTCTTTTTCATTGACATCAATCAATTCTTCCAACGATGCAGTAACCTTAAATAAAATTTGTAAAACTTCAAACCATTTAAAAAAAATAATTACTTGAGTTAAATCACGCATAAAAAACATAACTTTGAGTGAGTACTTAGTTCCTTTACTAAATTTGACATTATCTTGAATTTTTTTAGCCTCTTTCTTTGGCTCTTTGGTCGGTGTCTCTTCATCAGCTTCTTGAATTATTGATTGTTCATCAATTTTTTCTTTTAAACTTTTTAATTTTCCTCCATTTACTTTCTTGACTGTCGATGTTAAATGGTCAAACTCATGTTCATTAGTACCAACCCTTGGTAAAATAGAAAAGTAGAAAAGCATCTAAAGCATCTAACCTACAATTCATCCTCTAATGCAGTCAAATTCGATGGAGCTTTCTCACTTGAAGCAATACTAACCGTCATATCGCATAAACTTTGCTCTACAATTTCGTCCTGTTTAGGGTCAAGTATTTGGAATTCATTTGATTCCATATTTTCCAAGTAATCTTCCAAACATTCTGTGATAGAAGCATTAACAATTTCACCAGGGACGTTGTCTATCAGACGATCGAAACACATTTCGATCTGACGTTTCTTACCAGAGTAAACACTTCCAAGTTCATTCAGAATACTTTTGCAGCCTAATTTAAAATCTATAAAAGCTAAATCGTCTGTATTTGATACTAAATCAATTGCCATTTTTTGATTAAATCTAATTTTTAAAGTGTGTATATTTTAAAAATGCTATAAATTCATTTATAGACACTGCAGCCATGAAATCCAACAAAAATCGTACACATTTTATTAGCTTTCTAAATAAAATGGTTCTATGGTGTAACGGTTAGCACTCTGGACTTTGAATCCAGCGATCCGAGTTCAAATCTCGGTAGAACCTTTGATTTTTTGAATTTACAACGAGTTGTAGATAGAAGTTTGTTTATGTGGAAGGTAGTTCTTTCTTTGGTATTTTTTTAATTTAAAATATCAATTATATTAAATAAAGACAAAATTTTTTATTTCTAAATTTTTATCTAACTTTACTTTTTCAAAATAATATAAAACGTATAAAGCAATTTAAATCGAAAATAAAATAAAAATGTTTAACCTAAGTTAAGGTACTATAAAAACTATTAAGATAGTAATAGAAGTCAAAACAAGCCGGTATATGAGTGCGGTTGGTGTCGTCAAATGTCTGGTTACATAGGCATTCAAATTTTTTAATCGAAAAATAATACCTTACCTATGACAAAATTTATAATAAAAAAATAAAATTTTGTTATTTATTCACAACTTTATTTAAAAAAATACTTTTCAGTTTTTTAATGGTTGTATAGGAGTAAAAATCTTTGCCATGTTAAAAGATTTGTATACGAGGTTGGAAGGAGTTTCTGTGTTTTTTAGTCGAATTATTTAAAATTAATCTATTGCTTAGTAGTTAATTAATTAAAAAAAGTGCGAATTTAATTTGATTAATTTTTTGAAAATTTTTTATTAAAAAGCGCATAATATTAAGGTTAATATAAATTAAATTGATATTATAGTTTTTTAGTAAACAACAAAGAAACCAAAAAAATGGGTTGAAAAAGGCCGAGCCTTAAAGCAATCCGGTGATGGGTGGTGCGCATAATCCCGTTATGCTGATCAGCCCAAATATACTATAATATAGTATAGTAGTTTTTGAGTAAACGCTCCTAGAACAAACTCAATAATTTCTTTCCAACTCTCAAATAGTCAATTGCTTACCAAATTTATCCTAGATACTATCCATGAAAAATGCATAAAACTTTAGATGGAACCCTTAAAAGTTCTCTTATCAAAAAATTGTCCATATTCTATGAATCATTAATTCATAACTTAATTATTCCATTCTCTCGTGACCTCAAATTTATTTGCATTTTGACTTATTTAACTTTTTTTAATTTGTTTCTTAAAAAAAAGAACAAAAAAATTAAATAATCAAAGGTTTATATCGGAAAGTTAAAGCTTGAACAAAAATACAATTTTTTACCTAAAAAATGTTTTTTTTCAAGGATCTGTTTTTTTTTTAATAAAAATAGTTAAAAATATTTGAACATAGAATTTTTGTCACCCTCCTTTTTTTTCATCCGGGCTTGGGACCGGCATACGGCATAGTTATGACGGCGTCTTCCCCTAAGAAGCACGTGGGACGTTCATCATAAACAGCGCCACTCATCCGAGCACTTTTAATTTGGCTGCGAACTCGGCTACTATTTAGACTAGCTTGGAACCACAAACCAAGCGACATTCTCAATTTAGAAAGAGAGAATGCCTTAACTTCAGTGCTTCCAAAGTTGGGGGAATTTAGACGGACTGGTTGGAAGCGAGCTACTTTCTTTCAGCCCCCTTTCGAGATTGTGTCTTTTTGATTAAATAGAATTAAATAAAAATAAAACAGAACAAAAATAATAACTAAAAAAAAAAATTAATTTTAAATGTATATATTTTTTATTTTTTATTAAAATAATAGTTTGAGGAGGACCCCGGGCTGTTTGGAATGGTAATTGACCTCCCTTTCAGCCCCGTGTTAAGGAGTTTTTATAATTAAGAAAAAAGTGAACACTATTTTGAAAATGATACAAGACAAACAGATTTTTTTTTTTTTTTATATTAATTTAGTTTTTAGTTTTCTTTTCATTTCTTCGCTCTCACTTTCTATTTCGGACTAGTTTCTTACTTCATTCTTCCAAATCACTTTGTTAAATATAAAATGAGAGAGAAATTAAATTTTAAATGATTATAATGATCAAGATATTTATCAATACTTAGCTAATTTATCTAAATTAATTCAATACTAATAATTTTTTTCTATATTTTCAATTTTTTCATTTTCAATTAATTCTTCTTTATAAATATTTTAGTCTAATCAACAATTTTTTTTCTATTTTTTAATTTGATAATTAATCTTTCTTAAAAAATTTTTTTGTCTAATTATTATTTGCCCAATTATAAGACGTTTGTCGAAATAATTAACGTCGAAATACTATTTTACGAAAATAGTTGTCTAATTAAAAATCTTGTCTAATTTACCTTGTCGAAATTTACCTTTATGAAATTTAGCAAAAAGAAAAGCTGACCAAAATAATTTAATTAAAATTTAAATAAATAAATATTTTAAGGTTTTAATAATTTAGACTTTATTTGAAGCACAAATAATTCAAATTTACTAATCCTTCTTTAAAATTTCTCCAGTTTCATTGCGTTTATCAGCTACATTTTTGAAAGTATAACACACGAAGCACCAAGCATTTTTTCGTATTTTTTTAATTGAAAATATTTCTAAAAAAATTTTAGAAATTTTACAGGGTAGTAACTTTTTGTTAAAGAAAAAAACAAAATCTTCCTAATTCAAAAAATACTATTTATTTCAAAAATCTTTTCAAAAGATATGTAGTAGTAGTGATAGTTACTGCAGTAAAGACCGAAGTCTTTACCAGCGCATTTACGTGCCTAGCCCTAAATGAGCCATTGCAGTCGCTGCGACGCTTTATTCCGAACACTTCTTCACCGATACTGGCTTTAAACCTATTAATTGTTTTCGAGCTAATTGCATTCGCTGACAACTCGTTCCAGACTTTGACGACTCTATTAAATAAAAAATTATAACGATTCCTACCTCTTTTATTGATTTCTCTAACTAATCTCATTTCTTTTGATCTCCTCAAGTTCCTAGATTGACTATTTGCAAAATGAATGCCTTTTACAAATTGTATATTTTCGATACAATTAACAAAAAAAAATAATAAATAAATAAAAACACTTATCACATATTCTAAATGAGATCTGACTAAGGACGTGTATAAGGGTACAATTGTCTCACGATTCAGATACGAGAACGAGTTCTTTATTTGTCCAAGTATACGGTTGGCCTTAGCAGCAGCAGCTGAGCATTGTTTATTCCATTTTAAATCGTTTGAGATCATAACACCAAGGTCCCTTTCCAAAATCGACTCGCAGAGTGTATGTGTAACATTTTTATGCAAACTTTGTTCAATTCTTCCCTATGTTGTACACTTTAATAGGTTGAGTTCCATTGACCAAATCCTTGACCATTCCATTAAAATATTCAAGTCTCGTTGTAATAAAGTTGACATTGTGATGTTCTGGTCAAAAATCTCCATTAGTTTTAAGTCATCAGCATATGAAAGACTTGGACTTGGAAAACTTTCCAAAAGATCGTTTACATAAATAACGAACAAAACTGGTCCCAAAACAGACCCTCGTGGAACACCACTGGTGAACTCTTTCCAATCTGATGCCACATCACCAAGGACAACTCGTTGACTACGCCCTAAGAGAAAGTTATCTACCGTTCAAAAGATATGAGGATTTAAATTGTTTTAAAAGGCTCGTTTAATGCTTCTAGATTTAATTCAAAGTTAGTTTTTATTCTTTTTAAAGAAAAGTCAAAATTTTGTTTTTAAATATTTCTTTTAGTTATTTGTTTTCTTTTTGTAAAAGAAATTGATTAATTTCGATTAAAAATTAAGTTTATTGCCGATAAAAATAAAAAAAATTTTAATTTTATTTATTTTTATCAAAATTCTGATCTTTAATGAAAATAAAATCTTCAATTTTAAAGTAAAACTTTTAAAAAAATTTAAAGTTAAGTCTATAAATATTTTTAATATCAAATTTTTATTTTAAATAAGATTTTTTTTACGAATTCATTTTAGAAATGTTTTAAAATTGAAGTTTTAAATGGAAAATTTTAAACTAATTGATTTGATATTAGGATAAAAAAATTTTATCTAAACCAGCTAAATAAAAATAAAAATTTGTTTTTTTACAAATTTTTTATTAATAAAATAAATATTTAGTTAGTCTTTTAAAGATTTTTTTTATATCTATAGTTTTTTTAACAGTATTGAAATTATTTTTGATGTTTCTTAGTTTTTGAAATTTACATAATTTATAGAATTTTTTTATTTTTTATATTTTAAGATGTAAACTTTAGTGGCTCAAATTTTATACTAATTAGCAATATTTTTATTTATTTTTCTTAAGTATTCAAAATTGATTATTTTGAAAAAATTTATATACCTACCACTATATTTCGAAAATTAAAGCAGCAATTTGGGCGTTTAAGAAATTTTTCGATTTTAATTTAATAAGCATTATTTATTTTATTATTTTGAAAGAGATTCTGAATAAAGGGATTTTTAAATTTCGTAAAAACTAAGGGCACTTTTATGAACAATACCTCTAATTCGTAATGAGTAAATAATTTTCATAAAAAAATTTATTTAGATTTTTATAATTAAGATTTAATTATTATTTAAAATCCTTCATGATTGGATATTCCGTTAACTCGAGCTTCACTAAGTAGAAAAATTCTTTAATTAATTTTATAGCATTCCTTATGTTTTATAATTCGATTATAAGGGATTCTATTTTTACAATTTTGGTCTATAAATTAAAAATCTGAATTAGATAACTTTTATTTTTACAGTAAATTTTTAGAAAGTTATTCGATGAATGTTCATTAAATTTAAATAAATTTAGAGACGCATTAGAAGAGGCCTGATTAGAAGTTTTAACTTAAAGACTTTAATAATTTTTGATAATTTGCATAATTTTAAATGAAACCTTTTTTAATCAAAGTAAATTTGAAAGAGTCGATAACAGCTTTATAATTGTGTTAAGCTAAAACTAATTTAGTTATTTTGTGTTAAACATTAAAAATTACTAATTTTAGAACTAAAATATTTTCAGTTTGATTATTTATTTGCATTAAAATTATTTTTGAAGATTTACAAAAAGGGTTAAACATAAAAATTATTGAATGAATACATAAATTTTGATTCTGATATTACGTGTTGAACCTTTTTCATTAAAAAAATAAGACAAATTTTGTTGAGGTGTTACAAATGGACATTTCAAAATAATTTCAAAAAATATTTGAAAACCACTAGCATCTTCAAAAATCTATTAATTAATGTAATAGTTTCTTTTTGTACTTATATTGAGCTTAAACGGAAATGTTTGTAAACGCTCAAGTTTTCTTATTTTTATTAAAGAAAAAAAAATACTAGAAACTCAGGAATTTTTACTTATTTTCAAATAAGAAGCTTAGATCTGAACTTCAAGCCAATAAACTTATAAAAATCTTAAATAAAAAAACAAACATTTTTTATATTTATGAGTACTTTTCAAAGTCTAAAATGATATTTAATAGCAAAATTTTATTTTTTGAATAAAATTTTTATTATTTTAAAAAGGTTACGGTCAAATTTTTCTCAAAAAAAAGAGGCGAAATTAATATAAAAATAATTAGCTTGGTAATTGAGCAAACGTTTGAGCCAAAATTCTCTTTAAATAATACTAAATATCACCAGAAATTTTTCGATAATATATATTTCTTTAGATTTCTGATCTCTCATTTATAAAATTCTGAACACCATGGATCCAATGGTCCAATGAACCTTAATCCAAAGAACTTTGTCTATGATCAAATCAAAATTAAAGCCAAATTTAATGAAATTCTAGACAAAAAATCCTAATTAATTTTTTACCTACTTTGTAAAAGTTAATTAAGTATTGACCATTAATATTTTTCGCAATCCCTTAGATTTGAAACATTTTTTTTTTGACAAAAAAAAAATTTCTGATTATTACCGTATACAAAATAAAAAAAATATAAGGACTTCTTGTATCCGAAAAATTTTCTCTCCGAAAAGTAACTCAAGTAAGAGAAGATTTATTTTTATTCTTCTTCTAAAGATTCTAATAAATTGATAATGTTCAAATTATTGTGATTTTTTTATGAATGAGTCACTTATTTAGTTTAAAAAATGAATCAATAAAAATTAATTTATATCTCATAAAGAACAAGAGGCATGTTTCATTAGTAAATTTTAATTAAATAGAATTTTTTGAATAAATATTTTCAACAAATTAAAAGAGGTCAATAAATGGTTCTATGGTGTAACGGTTAGCAATCTGGACTCTGAATCCAGCGATCCGAGTTCAAATCTCGGTAGAACCTTTATTTTTTTTAAATATATTAGTAAAAAAGATTTAAATTTAAACAACAAAAATAAAGGTTCTACCGAGATTTGAACTCGGATCGCTGGATTCAGAGTCCAGAGTGCTAACCGTTACACCATAGAACCATTTATTGACCTCTTTTAATTTGTTGAAAATATTTATTTAATTTAAATAAGTTAATAATTTTGAAAATTATCGTATTATCGTATCGTATACAGAATTGAAACTGCTAAAAATGAGAAAAAAATACTATATGTTTAGTTTTCTATTTGATTTTAAAATTTTCTTTTTTTTAAGTGATTTTTTTTTTGCTAAATTATTAAGTTATTTCTTGATCGATGAATTTTTTTAATTTTTTTTTAAATATTTTAAGGAAAAAATTTTCAATGAATCAATGTTCATTTTATCTTTCATAAAGAAAATCATTGATGAAAAAATGCAATTTTCAAATTTTTTTAATAGTTTTTTTTTATATTTTAATTTATAAAAAACTTAGACAATGTTTGCATTTTATAATAAATAAAAAATATATTAAGTATATATTGATTAAAAACTTAAAATAAATATGTAATAGCTCAGTTTGGAGACTTGATTGTTTTTTTTTAATGATTATGCTTTAAAAAAAATTAAAAAATTCCTTTCAAAACATTTTTGACTCACAAAATACATTTAGCAAACATAGATAGCAGCCCAAAAAAATTCAATCCGACGTTTCATATATTTTTAAATGATCAACAACACTAATTTTGGCAATTAATTATGTGATCAAATATTCTTTTTTTAGAAAATTTTTATTAAGAAGCGGGGGAATATATTTATAGTCTTTGGCAACCTTGAAACCATTTCAAATATTTAAAGATACGTCGATCAGTGGTGTGCATTATTTTCAAAGATTGATTCAAAAATTTTAATTCTAAAAATAAATTTAAAAAAATTTGTTGATAGGCATTTAGAAAAAAAACTTATGCTCAAGTTGATTTTTAGAAAGGTAGATATTATAAATCATTTTAAGAAAAATAATTTAGTTTAAAATTTTTCCAAACTATGGTCTTCCAAAATGAGTCTAATTCTCCAATTTACACTAATAATGTTCGCTTCAGAAGAAAGATCTTGAAAACAAAAGAG
Organism: Brachionus plicatilis; assembly: GCA_010279815.1. NCBI lineage: Eukaryota > Metazoa > Rotifera > Eurotatoria > Ploima > Brachionidae > Brachionus > Brachionus plicatilis. The sequence continues at coordinate 643,529 of QEOQ01000253.1, read as the reverse complement.
AGAAAACAAAAATTCAAAAGCTTTTTTGTTTAAAGTTTCTTTTTTTAATTAACAGTTAAATTATTTAGAAAATTATAGTAAATAACTTTAAAGAGCTGTTAAACATAAGACATTATTTAGACTATGTTTTTTTTTTTTGGCAAAGTGATTTTAACTTTTTTCATGTTTACAAAGAAATGCCATCGGCAATCAATTCTATTGTTCTTGTTTGATTAAATTTAAATAAAAGCTTTTAGTTAATTGCAGTTTTTAAAGCAAATTTTTCCAAAAAAAAAAGCTTCTCATTACATTTTTTAATTTTATTTGAGCGCAAAAATCTTATTAAATTATTAAAAATCAATAATTTCTGCAGTTCTTGAAGCAGTCTAGCTTCAAGTGTTAATTAAACTCGTTTAATTTTGGCTCATAAATGTATCCAAAAGTTACCTGAAATCAGAATATCAACTTTATCTCTGGGACATGGCGATAAAAAACTGGTATTTCTTGTTCAAATAAAATTTTCGCTAAAAATTAATTATTTAACAATAATTTAAAGCATCAATAGTTTTTTTCATTTAATTTATTGGCTGATTAACATGGAAATTTTCTTATTTTCGTGTCTCAAAATAATTAAAAAATTTTGGCCGCAATTAAAATTAAATATTTTCTTTTATTTAATCCAGCTTTAGTTTAGATTTTTTGCATGGGCGGGTTAATCAAGTAAATATGTCCTAGAAATGGAAGCTTTATCTATGACGAAAAGATTCCGAATTAATGAGAACTCCGAGTACCAGCAAATTCATCAGACAATTCAAACAACAAAACAAAAATCTCTCAAGGACGAGACAATTCTCGCTAACATGACCAATAATCCACCTAAGTTCATCGATACCAAGCGTTTGCTGAGTCGTCCATCGACCACCTCGCATGTTTACGGCCAAAACATGAACTCAAAAAGTTCCAAGTCAAGTCCCAATGTGCTGTATAGCAAGTTTCTCATGCACCATTCGAAAAACAACGACAAAAAAACTTCTCTAAATGTGTCAAATGCAAGCATCGCCAACCAGAACACCACGAATATTTGCGATTTAGCGAGCAAACAATCTGGTTTCAATTTGGTCAATGGGTCCAACCAGTCTAGCCTGAACAGTGATGTTTTTGTAGACAGACTCAGTGATCAACGAATATTCAATAGACAATTTAAAATTCAAAATTTGGTCGACAACTCGGGGAACAAATCGGCACGGACTGTGGGAAGTGCAGTGCAAAATTATCCAAATAAATCAAAGCAGCAGTTTTACAATCAAAACAGGCCAAGAAATTCCATTCCAAGTTCAGCTCAGCCAAAAAGCAAAAAAGACGAACTCTACAATTACCACAGTGCGACACATAGACCCTCCAATTTTTCAATCTCATCTAACAAAAACACCGATTATCAGTCCAACTCAATTTATTTAGATTACAAGTCGAAAAAATCAGCCAATTCATCCAGTGTTTATTACAATTTGGCTAGTGGCCGGAACCCGGTTGTGCTGAATGAAGAGGCCAAAAATGTCAGGAATAGCGCAATGAGCCGCAAATTTGTTGGTTTTAATTTCAACGAAAATGCCAGCTCCCAGAATTTGATCCAAAAGCAAAAGAATCAGCTGGAAGATAATGTGTACATTAAGAGTACAGAAAGTTTTAATGATATTTATTTTTCGGCGCCAAGTGGCGTGTTCTACGAGCAAAAGCCAGTGGAAAAAGGTGACACCAGACAAAAATCTGCATTAACTGAGGCCATGAACAATTCGCCACTGCCGACCGAATCTCCTGCGATTGTCAATCTGCTGTTGAACAATCACAATAAGCTGTACGAATCGACAAAACTTGTTTACGATGCCAAAAAGTATCCGAGTAACAGAAAAGGGCTGAGATTGAATGAAACAATTGGAGAAGGAGACGAGAAAAATGATGAGCAATTTGACAAGCAAAAAAAAGGGAGCAGGGATAATGAGAGAAGTTTGGATAAGTGCACTGACGACTATGATCCCAACGAAAGTGCTTTGATTGCTGCTGTTTATAAAAAGTGCAACGAGTGGCTGGAAAGACATGTTATCCCGAATTTAGAATCACGTTCTAATACATCTAGTCCTTCGTTAAATGAAACTATCAATTGACATCTTATTGACTGGTTTTTTGGAATGGTTCGATCGAGAGTTGGAAAATTTCCATTGATTAAAAAGTGGTTTATTGGTCAAATGCTTTTTTTTTTGTTCACATCAAGCAATATTAAACATTAAATTCAATATTCAGAAAATTTGAATTTTTATTTTGTAAAAAATAGTTTTGTTTTAAATAAATTTTTTAAAAAATTAGATTTGTTGAAAAATTTTTCAAAAAATTTTTTTTAATTCCTCTTATTAAGATGGTTGCTGAATAAATCTATTATCAATAAAAAATTTAATAATCATTAATTTTTTAATAATAAAAAATGTTAAACTAAATTTTTATTTGTTAACTTTGTTTTAATACAAAGATTAAGGATGCAACTAAAACCCGGAATCCAATTACAGAACAAAAAATAAATAATTTTAATTTTGGTTAGACCAGTGGTCATCACCTAAAATACGTAAACAAAGCGCCTAATTTTGAAGGTCTCAAAGGTAACGAATATTGAAAAAATAAGTGACTAGGAAAGTAAATATTTTAACAGCATCATTTTGGTGAATCTAATTCCGATGTAAATTTACCGAAAAATTATGGTCTGATGTTTTTTGTCCCAAAATATCACTCTTTAATCTTAAAGAGGAACTCTGGTGATTAAGATAGTTTAGAATGGAATAAATCATTGATAAAAGATGTTTTCTCAAAATGAAAAAAAATAGAAAAAATAAAAAAAAAATTCATGGAAATATTTATTTTTTCTAAGCAAAAAAAATAAATAATTAATAAGGATTTTTTTTGACATGCTCATTATTTTGGTCTATAAGTTTGCCTTATTCGTTTACTTCTTCTTTTTTTGTTTCAACCAAAAACTGAACAGTATACTCAATTTCTTCGACTTCATTTTCTCCAGATTCTACATCAACACCATTTCTCAGTTCCAAACGCTTAGCTTTTTGCTCAGCCAAGCGTTTGGCAGCAATTCGACGGAAATTACTAAATTCTGCCATCATCTTTCGTCGTTTTTCTAATTGTTCTTGTGAAACAATTCTCTGACGAGTGCTGTCCAAAGCGTTGTATTTTTCGCTGTATTGTTTTAGATTTTTTCGTATTTCTTTTACTTGTTCCGGACTCAACAATGTCGGTGGTTTCGGGCGCCAACTAAACTTGTACAATTTATCAAACACTTGCTTTTGAAGTTGTCTTCCTTGAAAATTCCACATTATAAACGCATTTTCCAGCTAAATAAAAATAAAATAAATTTTTTTTTTCCTTTTTTTCCTTTAATTACTCTATAATTCCAGTATGACACGTAGGTTACAAAATATCGACCAGTTGGGTCCCATTCATAGTCTGTCATGTGTTCGTGTTCAATTTTGTTTGACAAAATTACATCGTTGCTTTGAACGTCATAGAATTCAGCATGGCAACTGGCTGCTTGCTGCTTTGAGGCACTGGTAATTAGCACACAATGCTGTCCATTTGGAGACCAAGAAATTTGCAAAACAGCTCGGTTTTTGAGCTCTTTAATTAATTCTAGTTTACCCGCAACAGTGGCAGTCGGACTGGCCACTCTGTAAAATGAACCTGTGGTTCTGCTAGTGGCCTCGCCGGAAATAATGGCAAATCGTTGGCCGTTCGGTTCCCAGGCAAACGAGTAGCAATTTTCTTTTATTTCCAGAGAATCGACCGGAATTTGCTTTTCTCTAATTCGGAAAAATTCCAAATTATAGTAAATACCACTATATCTTAAGGTTTCTTTTTCGTTCTCATCTTTGACCACGTTTGCTTTTTTATAACGCTCTACTTTAACGCACAAAAAATCACCAACACTTTGCCAGTACATTTTACAGTCTACCACATTGACCAAATTCTGAACAACCACAAAAAAATAAAAATTAAAAAAAAATATTCAACCAAATTCAGAGCAAACCTTGGATCTTATTTCAGTTTTGGATGGAACTTCTATTAAGACAACACGTGCCGGCACATTGTTGTGCTCGGCGACCCAGTAAGAAATGTAGTTATTGGCTGGTGACCATTCAAAGTCTTTAATGTGAGGAATTTTAATGCTCTTTTTTTCCACAAGACTAAAATTTGCTGTTTCATAGACCATTAGACAATCATTTCCGAGCCTGGCAAAGTATTTATCATCAAAGTTCCATTTGAAGTATGGCCAAGAAAAGCTCACTGATCTGTCACATGAAAATGCTCTCTTTTTTTTTCCAGTTCGCACACACCAAACAATTACTGCCTGGTCATCTACACCAGCTCTGCTCGGGTTGCATGTTACCAAGTAGTTTTCGCATGGCGAAAAATCAATCAGCTGAACACCGGAGTGACTAAAACGCTCGAATTTATTGAATTCTTCCCGAGCCCAAAGAGCAATACCGCGCTCATGAAAAGTGCATAGATAATGCCCCTTTGGTGACCATTGGAAACGAGTTTCACTCCATTTCTTAATTGAAAAATAGGAAATTTTATTTTTTCTCTTAACAAAAAAAGACCAACTTCTCTTGAAATTAATGTCTGAGGTCCATTAGGTGTATTCAATAAGACGCTTATAATGTTTTCGCCATGTTGGATACAAATTTGGTCATATGCCTCTGGTTTAGTTAACCACCATTTGAGGTTTCCTTGATTCTTGAATGGAGCTGGCTCGCCAATATCTTCTTCTCGTATCACCAAATTCTTGTATTTCTCTATATCACCAAATAAGTTTACTTTAAAGCAGTGCATTTTGTCCAAATGGTATCCATTTAGTTCAGAGACTGCTTTTTGAGCAAGATTTTCATCTTCCAGCTCGACAAAAAAGTATCTTTTCAAGTTAACTTTTAAATAAATAATTTGGAAAAAATTTTTTTTATTCAAGTACCCCTTTAAAACTTGGTTTTCATCTTCCGGATAGTAGTCATTGACAATTTTTCCGTAGTTTTTCAGCAAGTTGTTCAAAACTTTTCTCAGTCGTTCCTTTTTTTCTTTCGGTCCTACTTTCGGTATGTTATCAATAATAATTATTTTATTGACTGAGCGATCGAGCCTAGGCTCAGTTTGCATCAATTCTGGTAAGAGATCTAGAAAATGTATTAATTTGAAAACACTTTCAGCTGTGAGAGAGGAAAAAAGGCAACAGACCTTCATTGGAGATATCATCTACAAAGTCTTCTGGGTCGCTAAAGTCGGGCAAATTTTCCGAGGTATCGTTACGATTTGAATTTGTAACCATTTCGAATTAAATACTCTAAATTAATATTTAAAAATTAAATTAAATCCGTCAAAATGTATGCACCTTGTTAATTAGATTAATTTGTATTTAAAATTTAGCAATTCTTTCAGCCTTTATCTACACGTGTTTAAAGCTTGAAAAGATTTTTGAATGTATGCAACAATTTTTTTTGAATAATTTCAAGCCACAAATTTGAAATTAATTAAAATTTAAAAAATTTGCTTCTGCACAACAAAAAGTCAAAATATGGTTGATATATCTATTTAATATTTGAAACAAAGTCTAGCTTTAATCGATGCGGATGGATGAGCTTATGATAGAGTCAATTTTCTATATAATCGAAGATAAAGCATAATTTTTTAAATAAATTTTATAAATTGCAAAGAAAAATTATTAAAATTGATATGATTCTGAAATATTTAACTTAACATTTAATTTTTAAAGCTAAATCACATGTCAAATTTTTTATTATTTATTTAAAATAGAAAATCGCTAGCAGTTTATACTCTAAAATTACCCAAAATTTCTAAATTCTTAAGAATTGAAGGCTAAAATATAAATATAAATCCAACCATTAAACTAATTAATTAGGTTGCATCAAGAAAATACATTTAATTATTATTGAAGCAAATAAATTAAAATTAAAAAAAAATAATAATTAAAAAAATTCATCGATCAAGAAATAACTTAATAATTAAGTAAAAAAAATTACTTAGAAAAAGGAAAATTTTAAAATCAAATAGAAAACTAAACATATAGTAATTTTCTCTCATTTTTAGCAGTCTAAATTCTGTATTAGACAATACGATAATTTTCAAAATTATTAACTTATTTAAATTAAATAAATATTTTCAACAAATTAAAAGAGATCAATAAATGGTTCTATGGTGTAACGGTTAGCACTCTGGACTCTGAATCCAGCGATCCGAGTTCAAATCTCGGTAGAACCTTTATTTTTTTTAAAAATATTAGTAAAAAGATTTAAATTTAAACAACAAAAATAAAGGTTCTACCGAGATTTGAACTCGGATCGCTGGATTCAGAGTCCAGAGTGCTAACCGTTACACCATAGAACCATTTATTGACCTCTTTTAATTTGTTGAAAATATTTATTTTAATAAATAAAAAAAAAATTACTTTTTTTTGAGATGGTTTTTTATTAATTCAAGTTGAAATTTAATCAACAGGCTTGTGCCTTTATCTTCATAAGATATTTTCACTGTCCATTTATTAATACTATTTGGAAATAAAAATGAAACAAAATAAATTTCGAACATAATTATTCAAATATAACAAGAATTTTTTATCACTAAATTTAATTTATCATTATAAATAAATTTAATTTTATTAAAAATTGATTATTTATATTTACTCAACATAATTTCTAATTTGTTGATTACCATTGATGAAATCGATTGTACTGTTTAATAAATTTGTTATTTTTTATTAGATCGTTTTCAATTTTTCGGGGGTTTTGTAAAATTCAGTACAAAATGATAAAAAGAGCAGAAAAAAATTTAAAAAATTAAAAATTTTTTTGCTAAAGGCTTAAAATTAATTCTGTTAATTAAACATAGTGCAACATTCAAATTTGCATCAAATATCTAGGTTTGCTTAATTTGCAGATTTCAGCAGAAATTAAATTTCAATATAATCGAGTGCAGTGCATTTTGCAGAGATTTTGCACATCATTAGCAGACTTTTACAGTTGATGCAACTTTGAATGTTGAACTATTCTGCATTCATAGAATTAATTTTAAATTTTTAGAAAAAAATTTATTTAATTTGTTCTGTTCTTTTGTACTAAACTTCACAAAACCTAGTACAGGACGAATGTTTAAACCTCTTTCATCCATAAAAAGGGGGACTAGTTTCGACTAGGTAATAATAATAGTGGTATTGATGATCAATTCAATGCAGTAACCGCTGTGTAAACTCGAAACCGTCGCTCTAAAAGGTACTCGAAAAGGAGTTGAGCGCCTCCCCAACATCTTCTAGGACAGAAAAGGAACAAATTATTATTAATTAATCAGTTAATTGAGCTGGACAAATAGCACATTATTGACCCCCAATTAAGAATTTCTGTTAAAGTGAATTCCTCTTAAGAAAATTGACTATTATTAGTTTCGAAATTACTTTTTTTTTATTTAAAAATTCAAGTTAATAATTCTAATTTAATTTTTTTATTATCGTGTACATTCAAACAAGAAAGTTTAACAGAGGAATAAGTTTCATTCCAAACAAAAAAATATAAATAAATAAATAATTTTTATCATTTTTATGGTAGATAATTTTTTTCATAATAATAGATAAAAAAATGAATCTAATAAGATTAAAGATTTTATTTGTAGATATATTTTTTTAATGTAGATAAGGTTCTGGAAATGTAAAACGTCCCCCCTATCTTAGGATTCGATTTTCGACCTCAAATTCGTAATCTGCATATGTGAAAACCCCAAAAAGCCAATTTTTTAGGGGGGGTCGAAACCAGTGCCTTTGTAAGAAATGCATCCCCAGATACCGGCTGAATCTCTACAGTTTTGTAACCTTGGTATACAGAACTTCGAATAAAACTTCCCATTTTTAAACTTTTTTACTTTTACTCTTGATTTTTGATTAAAGACCTCAAAATTGAACTCGTTACTGAAGATAACCATGGACCAATCTTTAATTGTTCAATTAAGTCTTTGTTTATACCAATCATATCTTTGTTAATCTTTTGGATCATCCGAACTTTTGAACCGACTTTTAATTTCTAATTTCTATAGGTGGTTTTTTCATTTTAAATATTTAAAAGTTGATTATATTTTTTGCCGAGTGTCATGTATCAAATTGAAGAGAAAAAAAAATCTACAAATCAGTGTTTTTATTTTTTTTCTTTTGCACTCAATTTTTCGTCAAATACAATAAATAAACAATTTAAGAAAAATAAAATAATTAATTTCTAAATTTTTGCAACATACTGTTCAAAAAATCTTTGATATTAAAAAACTTATGATTTTTATGATTTTAAATTTCAAATTCAATACAGATAGAGTTTAGTTAAAATTTAAAAAAAAATAAAATTTGATTTTTGAAAAATCATTTAATTTTATGAATATATGTTCATAATTTGAAATATTTTCGTGAAGATGGATCGACACAAGTTTTTGATTCGTTTGACTTTGACATCACTTCAAATTTTTAAGGACCGTATTGAATTAATAAAAAAGTAAAAGGGTAAAAATAATTGAAATCTATTTTTATAGAAATAAAAATTTAAAACAGCTTTAAAGAAAAAATATTCAAAAAATAAATATGCTCAAATAATGAATTAGACGCATCAAAAAGAAATTTCAAACTGATGCAACATTATTATTTGTTATGCAAAAGCTTCCGATTTTTATAACTGACACATCTATTGATAACTTATGAAAATATGTATGGATAAAAACATAAATATTACACAAATTTAAAGATGAAATTAAATAACATTAATTTTAAAATTTTTTTAAATTTTCCTTAATAAAATTAAATAATTTTAGTTTTAATAAAATTTGTCTTTATAAATTCTTGTAATATATAAAATCTTTTTAGGGAAACAAATTTTTTGATCAAAAAATATTAAAAATAAAATTTAGATTTTCTTTAAGCAATTAAATATTCGAGAATTTTAAACTTTCAAATTAAATTTGTTTTATTTAGAATGAAAAATATCAAAAAACTAAAATTCAAATAAAAATAATATTTATTAAATAAATTTCAAAATTTAAATGTTTTAAAACAAACATTTTGCATTATTAACTTTGTTTGACTGATATTCAAATTAGTTTTTATTTTCTATTGTGTATTGACATTTAATAAATTCTTATTAAAATACCTTTTTTTTTATATAAAACCTTCATCAACTTGTTCATATCAGTCAAAAAAAAAAGATAAATGATCTATCAATATTTAATATTTCATCTGGCTTTTTATTTAATCAATTCGTTCTCTTTTAAGGAAAAAGGTAAATTTTTCGTTTAAAAGCTTAGCCTAAAAAACTAAATTTATCCTAAAAATTAAAATTGTTTTACGGTATTAATTTATTCTTTTTATATAGAAATCATTGATGTCGCAAAAAACAAAAAAGTGATCATTCAAGACATAAGAATTGAAATAAAAGAAAAAAAATTCAATGGATTTTTTCCGGATTCAATTCAAATTAGCTTTAGGACACCAAAAATTAATAAAACTATAGTTCTGCAAAAAAGTGATCCGGGATCTAAAAAACATCCTTTAATTAATGATTGGATTCTAAATTCGGAACACAATGAGGATATGGATAATGACATGTTTGATTTGGCTAACAAAATTGCTTTTTACCATGATAAAAATTTTACTTGTTCGTTAACTCTAATAAAATTTTCCATTGATAACTTAAAAGCTGTAAATTTTATATTTAGTTTTAGATTTTTAAGTTTTTTAAATATTTTTAGCTCGGAACTTGTTATGATTTAAATACTGTTTATTCATTTCTCCCAGTTGATATGGATCATAAGCGAAACAAAAGATCTGACTTGGAAAATCCTCATATTATCATTGAAAAACCGAAAAATCTTGAACAGAGTTTCGACTTTATAAAAATTGGTTCAGGTATTCGATTATTAATATTAGAAATAACTTTATTACTAATATTTAATTAGGAAAAAAAAATGAAATGGTTGAACTGAAAAATTTAAAGTAATTATCAAATAAAAAGATATTTAAAAATTATTGTGATTTCTTAAGTTTTAGAGAAAACATCACCAATTATGTGATTGAAGTACTGGTTGTGACCGATTATTCAATTTATCAGAATTTTAAAAAATTAACTAGATTACAAAATAAAAAAGCTTTAATAAGTTACATGAAAATTTATTTTTCACAAATGATAAATGAAGTAAACTTTAAATATCTAAATTCGTTTAAAGATCATCCAGAGCTACGAATTTCAGTGAAACTAAAAAACTTTATTTTTTCTACGGTATTTTGAAATAAGAAAAAAAAAATTTAATTCTAAAATTTAATTTAACTGAAAGAAATCAAGTGACTCAAAATGGTCGCATAGAAAAAGAGTAGGAATAAATGAAATTCCTTTTTACAAGCAAAAAGAAGTAGTTCTTGCGGATGATACCATAATGGCTTTTTCTGAATTCATGGTTGGCAAAAAATTGAATTATACTTATGATCATGCCGTTGGAATAACCAGTAAAGATTTGTGGAGTTCAGATCAATATTTGGGATCACATGAGAGATCATTAACATCAGGGATGGCGTTTTTTGGTCGTATTTGCTCTCCAAAATTTAAATTTTCTATTATTGAAGACAACGCTATATTGGGAGGAACAACTGTAATAGTTTTAAAATTTATATCTCATGTTTTATGTTTATTTATCTAAAAAAATCAGACTTTGGCTCATGAGATAGGACATAGTATAGGTTCCGATCATGATGGAATTCAAGGCTTATATAAAAATTGTAGTGCAAGTGACGGATTTATTATGTCTCCGAGTATTTTAATTTCGTTGAACAGCAATAAGTTCTCAAAATGTTCTATTGAAGCAATAAAAAATTATATGCTAAAAAATAGGTAAAATTTTAAAAAATACTTACATGAAATAATTTTAAATGAAAATTATAACAGTGATGTTCAATGTCTTACCGAAGCTGATGATTATTTAAAATCGAAAACAGTAAATTTTACAAAAAATTCCCGACTCGGTACTTTTTGGGATTTAGATGAGCAATGCAAAGCTATTTTTGGAATGAATGCTTCATTTTGTAAAGTAATTGAAAATAAAATGTCTTTTTTCAACAATGCTTACTTATTTATTAGTTATTTTTATTAAACAAAGTAAAGTAGGTTTAAATTAAAATTTAATGTAAGTAATAGAAATTTTCAACTTAAAGCTTTAGTTGATTAACTTGAAATTTTAATGTTGGTTTATTATAAATGCTACTAAAGGAGAAATTCTTTATAGATTGTAAAGTTTCTTGATAAATGGAGAAAAATTTATCTTTTCTCTCATTAAAAAAAATCAGATTCTGATTTAGCTTTAAAAAAATAATTCGTGTTTATTTTTAAATACAAAATATCAATAAAAGGTTTAGCAGGTTTTTTTAATTTTAAGTAAAAAATTATTTAAAAGGATTTTGGAAATGATTTGTGTTTAAATTTGTATTGTCGAGTAAATAAATCCGCTGAATATTGTTCATCTCATGGAGGCGCTCTTCAAGGGTCGATCTGTGATTCGGGAAAAATTTGTGTTCATAGTGAATGTGTTCCGGACAAAAAAGCTATAAATGATGACTGTCCGCTTGGCGATGACGCAATTGTTAAGGATTATTTTACAAATGAAAGTTTAACGTGTGAAAATTTTATTAAAAGTACCATTATAAAAAGCAATTTTAGTCGTAATGACTGTATTAATAATCAATGGATTAAAAATAAGTGTTGCAGTACTTGTAAAATATATAGTAAACTGACTTGTTTGGATAAATATAGTAATTGCAATGAATTGAAGGATTTTTGTAAATTAATTGACAATATTCAGTTAGGTTGTCCTAAAACTTGTGGCATTTGCTCAAGTAAAAATTAAAAATTTTCCAGCATTACATTTTTTAAATTATTTTTTTTTAAACAATAATAGCTAAAATAACATGTCAAAGTGATGAAAATTTATGCAAAAATGAAGGTGTGTGCAGAAATATCACAACCGAAAACATCAAGTCTTTTAAATGTGAATGTACGGAAGGATATAGCGGTGAATATTGTGAAGAAAGTAAATTTTTTAAATTTTTTCAAAAAAGTTTTATGTAAATAATAACCAAGGATTAATATAATTTTTTTATTTAACTACGTATTCTAGGGAATCTAAATTTTAATTTATTTTGGTAATACCAACTTTTCAATTAACAATATTTTTGACTAAATAAATAAGTGACTAAATCTAACAAATTAGATATAAATATAAAAATCTGGCTCGATTACTTAACCGAATACGTTTTGAAATTGAAAATGATAAATAATAAATTGCAAGTTTTTTTTTCTATTTTAAATTTTAAGAATTAATTGCGTAATTAAATTTCAAATTTTAAAATGCTTAAGTATTAAGTTTAAATTAAACAACGTAATTTCAAAATTTCAAAAAAGTTAAATAGAAAAAAAAACTTGCCATATTATAAAAGAATTTTTTGAAATGAATAGTAACAAAATTTTTTTAAACTGGTGTAAAACCCGTTTTAGTATTTTTTTTGGACAAAGAAAAGCCAAAATTCGTAATTATTTTAAGTTGTTATGAGACTGAAAAAATTATAGTTAGAATGTCACTTTTTTATATCTACATAATTAATATATATTTATTAAATTTTAATAAAAGTAGAAGCCAATTAATAAAAAAGAGAAAATATTTTTTTTTGGTTATTATTTGAATTAAAAATATTTTAACATTTAAAAAAAGGAAATCCATGCATACCTAATCCATGTATTCGAGACCAAAAATGTTACAGAATTGGAAAAAAAGGTTTCATTTGCTCTTAATTAAAGCTTATTATTCAGATGATTATAAAACTTTTTTTAAATATTTTATCCACTCTCTATTAAATAAAAATTTATATATCCATAAAAGCAATTTTATTTTTCCCAATAAATAAAAAAATTTACCGATTTAAAAATCAAATGTGTGAAAATCTTGGCTTAGCTTTACTAATTTTCAATTTCGACTTATTAAAAATTTTTAAATCAACAGAGACAAAAAAATGAATTTCGATTTACGAAATAAACATTTCTTCATATTAAGCAAGTTAATCAAAAAACCAAAAAATGATCCTTCCATAAGACCCTGAAATTAAATAAAAAACATACAACGGAAGACATTATTTATTGTTGATAATTTATCAGATAAAACAGTCTTTGATAAATCAGGCTTTTTTTTTGAAATCGGCATCATTTGTTTTGAATTTGAAATCAAAAAATAGTTGGAAGAGGATTAAACTCACATAAAAAAAGTGAAAACAAAAAAACACCACATAAATATGAAAATGAAAGTTGAACATATTAGGGGAGAGAAAAAAAACATAAAGTTTAGCATTTTTGAAAAAATTAAAAATACATAAATTGTTTCTTCATCTGAGAAAACCACATAATTATTTTTTGTAATTTTTTTTGGCCTACTCTTAGAATGGATTTTTTGATTTAGTAGCATTTTTCCCTCTTAAATTTTTTCCCTCTGTAGAATTTTCCCTCTGTAATTTTTTCCCCTTTAATGTTTTTCCCTCTGCATAATATAAAATAATTTTAGCCAATTTAAAAAATAAAGATTAAATAAATTGATTTTAAAATAAATTGACTTTCTAATTGATTTAAATCCAAAAATAAAAGATAATTAATTACAGTAAAAATTAAATATTAGACTCTAATCCATGTTTTAATTTAAATGCTTATTTATATTTTTTTTTTCGCGGTTATGAATCAGTTTATGGTGCGGGAAAACGACAAATTCTTGGGTTTACCACATGGTAGTTACCGGATCCTGTCTTAGGCGCAAAAAATCTTTTTTATTCAATTTTAATTTTTTTAAAATTTTTTTATTTGATCAAAGATTAATGCGTGTAGCTTACAATAGTTTTTTTAAATATGGTTTTTTGTATGATTTTTATGCTGAAGTTCTAAGTGATAAACAAAAAGTAACTTTTCCGTTTAATGTTTTTTGGTAAATTTTTTTTAGTTTTTTTATTGGTTAATAATTTCTTTTTTAATGATTCTTTTTGCAAATAAAAATTTAATTTAATTATGACGCTTTTTAATTATTTTTTATGTAACACCGCCCAAAAAAGGGAAAATTATTAAGAGGGTAAAAATTTCAGAGGGAAATATTTACAAAGGGAATAAAAAAAAGGGAAAAAAATTAAGGGAAAAATGTTAAGAGGGAAAATTGAAAAAGGGAAAAAATATAAATGACCGATTTTTTTGACCATTGTGTACAGTGAAGTTGAATTAGATTTTCTCTTTAAACAATTCAATCCTATTGCTACGAATCATTCCAATTTAAATAATTGTCAAATTTGTAAGGACATTAAGAACGAGTTTATGAACGAGTATTTATGTTTTATTTTCTTTTTAAGATAATGAATTACGACTAAAATGTTTATGTTTTTAATTCACTTTTTTACTTTGATAAATAAAATTGACTTATGTTTTTCTAACAGTTATACAATATTTCTACATGTTTTTTTCACGTTTCAATAAATTACAATAAAATGTATGTGTCTGTCTCTTTGTTTATGTTTTTTTAACTCACTATATGTGAATTTCAACCTATGCCAAAATATTCGTGGGATAGAGTAGGTAGAGTATTCTAGTATTTATTAAATTTCTTCTTGTTTTTTTTTAAATTATTTTTTATTTATTATAAAAATCATGCCAGATTCATCGATGAAAAAAAAAATTAAATATAAAATATAAAATCTTAGAAAAAATTATTTAAGAAAAAAATTATGTCGACAATTTTAGAGTCTTATTTAGCAAGCTCACGTTTTTCAATTCTTTTTATAAAACATATATTCACATATTTAATTTTGTTGAAAATAAACTTTAAAAATAATATTCATTTTAAATCAAACTATTAGCATGGGTCTAGCAGAGCCTAAGAAAAAAGTAAAATATTCGATCGACCCTAACGCACTTCATTGGGCAAATAGTAATTTTCACCATATTCAGATTGTTTCATTCTATTTAATAGTTTTTTAGATGAGGACAAATTTGGCAAGCGCTTGATGGAAAAAATGGGCTGGCAAAAGGGCAAAGGCCTAGGAGCCAGCGAAAATGGCATGACCGATCACATTAAAGTCAAATTTAAAATGGACACTAAAGGCATAGGCTTTAAAAACGAATACGACAACGTTTGGCTAGATCATCAAGACGAGTTTGAAAATTTGCTCAGCAATCTTTCACAAAACAGTGCCAATGGTAATGACAAAACTGAAAAAACGGAACAAGTAAAATCTTTGGAAGAACGCTCAAGACAATCAAGAAAATTGCACTATCAAAAATTTGCCAAATCTAAAGATCTATCGAGTGTAACGGCAAATGACTTGAATTGCATTCTTGGAACTCAGAAACGAAAATTAAAATCTTCAGAAGAATCTAACAAAATTCCTGAAACTGAAGATGCCGATGTGTTCAGACCTTCTTTCAGCCAAGTAAACAGCGATAAAGTAAAGAATGAATCGGAAAATAAAGTGGAGGACGATTTTGGTCTGAAATTCAGCACTAATAAACTTTCTGTAAGCGATTATTTCGCTAATAAAATGGCATCTAAACTAAACAAAAATACCACAAATGGCTCTGGGAACGATTCAAATGAAGAGCGTAAAGCTATGACTGTAAATCAAGTTGAAGAGGAGAATTTTGCTAAAAAGAAGAAAAAAAAGAAAAACAAAGATAAAGATGAATCAAAAACAGAACTAGAAGATGAGGAAATGGAAAATTTAGGAAAAAATGGGAAAAATGTGAATGAGTCGATTGAAATACCAGTTAGTTTTGATTTGAAAGAAACCGAGGAACACGATTCTGATGTTAAAAAGAAAAAGAAAAAGAAAAAAAACAAGGAACTAGTCGAGTCTGAGGGGTTTTGCGTGTCAGTAAAGAGCGAACAAACTATCACAGATTTAGATGAGAATTCAGACAGTAAAAAAAATGAACTTGCTGATAATAACTTTTCAGAGACTCGACTAAATGAGGCTGCATTGAGCGAAAATATTCCAAAAAAAAAGAAAAAAAAATCTAAGGAAAAAGAAGAAAACGTAAGTTTAAATGAAGAAAGTGATCAAAAAACAAATGATTTAGATTCATTAGTTAAAGCTTCATTTAAAGGTTCAAATTTATTGAGCATTTATGGCTATTCGGCATATTATATCAACTCAAATTTGGAAGAAGTTATTAACGAAAAAGTTAAACGACTCAACAGAAAACGGTATTTGATGAATAAAAAAATAGAAATTGATGCCGAATACTATAAATTGAGCAAAAAAATGAATGTTTAAAATAAATTATTGAACCAACATTTTTTTTTTATTTGGTCTATTTGGAAAAAAAACACTATAACTTTATGTTCAAGTAGAAAAAATTTAAATTTTCGATTGTTTAGAAAATAAAGTTATTAAAAATTTGAAGAAAAAATTGAAAAAAGTAAAAGAATTTTCAATATTGAACGTTAAATCGAAAAAATATGCTTGAAGTCAAAATTTTAGTTTAAATCAAGAGATAATTTAGAATTTTGAAACCAGACTTAAATATTTAGTTTGCTTAGAAAACACTTGATTAATTCTTATTTTGTCTACATTAATAATTTATTTATTTTCAGCTCATTATTAATTTGTTGCAGGTTTGACTTACTTTTAATTCTCTAAATTAGCTTGAAAAAGTCTCGTTAAATTATTCTTGTGTTTTTTAAAAATATTTAATTAGTATTTTGTATATAATTTTAAATTATATAGTATTAATTTAATCATATAAATAAAAAATTATTTAAATTATTAATAATTTTGAAGATTTTCTATAAAATAGAATAATATCAATTACGTGAAATTTTCAAAACCAGTTTCCTACCTGTAAATATACAATTAATAGCGCGACGCATTAGATTCGTAATTTCGGCCTAAACAATGACGATATGCATATATATGAAAATATACCAAAAAACTCATAAAATTATTTATTTGTAATCAAAAAGGTTTTTAATGGCATGGCTCTTTCGCTTAGATAATTTGAAAATTACCAAATAATTAAATATTTATCAAAAATAATCATTAAATTTAATTTTAAATGCTACCAAAAAAATTAATTTAAAATATATTTAATAATTATAAGTTAAAGTGACTGTAAAATGAATGATGATCTATCTTAAGAAAAGTAATTTAATGCAATTTTCTAAAAAATAGAGTTGAAAAATCCACAAACAACAATTCATATAAAAAACACTTAGTCATTCTATTCATTCATAGAAGGTTAAAAATTTTAATTAAATTTTTTTTGAAATTCGTCCATGTTTCGATCGGTTAAATCAAAATCAACAAATTTTTAAATCTTAGTTCTTTTAGTAGCTTAGTTCTTTTAGAAAAATTGATTTAAAAATCTGCAAAAATTTAAGTCAAAGTTTTTTAAAATAATATTTTACGAAATTTCTTAAGTAAGCCTTTAGCATTTTGAAATTTTGTCAAACTATTTTTTTACAACTAGCTGTTGCGAGTGAAGCATCTAAATGATTTAAATTGTCTTGATCACTAATTTTATGACTTTAAAAAAATTAAAATCTGGCTTTTTCCTTTTGAATTTGACTTTTGACCAACTCTGAGCTTTAATAATTTTTTTTTCATTTTTTTTAACTTTAATTTTAATTTTTAATTGAAAATAAGATCGGATAGTTAATCTAATTTCATGGTAAAAACTAAACATTTGTAAAATTTAATTTGTTAAAATAAAATAAATAAATTTAAAATAAAAAAGTTAATATATTAATTGAAAAAAAAATTTAAATAAAAAACATCTAATAAAATGAGACTTACCGAAAGAGAAATTGATTGTTTATTAATTCATAACGCGGGATTTTTGGCGCAAAAAAGACTGTCCAGAGGAATACATTTAAACTACCCGGAATCAATTGCTTTAATATCAGCTCAAGTATAGCCTTATCAGGCGTTTTGTTTACAATTCTATTTGTCAAAAAA
Organism: Brachionus plicatilis; assembly: GCA_010279815.1. Taxonomy (NCBI): domain Eukaryota; kingdom Metazoa; phylum Rotifera; class Eurotatoria; order Ploima; family Brachionidae; genus Brachionus; species Brachionus plicatilis. The sequence goes on along the minus strand of QEOQ01000253.1, from coordinate 625,453 downwards.
TATTTAGATCTTAGAATTTGCTCGAGATGGTCAATCTTTCGAAGAAGTTACTGAAAAAGCTAAGCAAATTGTTGGGCGAAAAATGGTTCAAAGTGGCGTAAGCAAAATGCTTAGAGAGCTTTCTGTTGAAGCAACGTTTTCCGAGGGTTTAAAAAATGTTTGTGATTTATTTTAATGTTAAATTCCTAGTTAAAAAAATAATCTTCTTAAAAAAGGTATTTGTAAAAGACCCTATTTGTACCGAATATGGAAACATTGAACTTGCTCTATACGGTAGTTATTTGCCCATTACGAATTCTTTCAATTGTGAGTCTAAAAACGAAACAGACATTCAAATGAAAGAAGCAAATGGAGATTTTAGTGCAGAAGAAATGCACCCTGGCCATATTATTCCATTTAAGTCTGATAATTCACCAAAAGAAACATTGGATGAGGGCGAAATCGATGAAAATCAAAACATGAATAATGATGATGAAATTCTCAGTGACTTCATTGAGATCAACAAAGAGAAAGGACAAGTGTCATTACTGAGTGTCACGAACCCTAGCAATGAACTAATTAAAGTATTTAATTTTTTAAATTTAAATCAATTAAATATTTTGAAAAAGATTGGAAGTCACTTCAATTTAATTGAAGCAAACAAAGCATTACAATTTGATCGAAATCTTGCTTTCGGAAAAAGATTGGTAAAGATTTTGGTTTTTATTTTATTTTAATTTTTAATAAAATTTTGAAAAGAATATACCATCTGGTGACTGGATCGAATTTGAACCGAAGACCACAAAAATTGTTCCTATTATAAAAATCGCTGGTTTAAAGTAATAACACTAAAATTTCTTGAATTTAAAAACGAGTTAATATTTTTTAGAGTTATAAAAGGTGGTAATTACTTGGTCGATGGCAAAATAAATGATGATTTGCTTAAGAAGACTCTAAAAAAATTGAATAAAAAATCATTTGCTAATAAGCATCAAGAGGTATTTTTAAATAAAATTTTACTGAAAAACTTGAATAAGATAAAAAATTTTATCAAATAAATAATTTTGCTAGGTTTAAGGAATATCATTTACGAATGCTAATTTTTTAATACTGGAATAAATAAATATATTAAATTAAAGTCATTATTTATATTTTATTAAGTAAGTTATTAGATTATATTACTAAAAAATTTTAGGATCAAAAAAAAAATTCACCTAAATCAAAGATTTATCAATAATGCCATTAAACTTCTACAAAAATTTAATATCGGGTCACATTACTTAAATTTAAAATTTTGACTTGTATATGTGAATGCTAGAATGATTTTACTCTAAGATAGAAAGTCTAAATATTGCAAATTTTCAAATTAGTTAAATTAAATTTCTAATTTTTGACGATCTACAATTTTTGAGTTTGACTATTTTTCACTCTTTTTTTTAGACCCCTCTTTTTAAATATCATTAATTTTAAGTCAATTTTTTTAATCAATTTTTAATGACTAACATTTTTCTTAATACTAAAAATTATTTTCGCACTAAAGCTAATTGAAATCGTAGTAAAAAAATAAAAATAATAGCAAATATAATATCATTCTTAAAAAGATTATTTTTGCTATTTAATATAAATGTTCAACACTATATTTTTTTAATAATATTTTATTTAATCTACTTCATGCTATATTTTCTCCTTTTTATATCATATTTGCTTTGAAAATAATTTTTATTGCTACTTCATTAAACAGCATTCTTTTTCTTAAACAAATTATAGTGATAAAAATAAATTTGAAATTTTTTGTACAAATTTTTGTGCATAGAAAATATGGCCTCTATTTTTTTCTAATTTTGTATTTTTAGGAAATAAAAATAAATGAAGAAAATCAGTTGATGATAGATAAATACTCAAAAATACCTAGAGAAATCTACATAAAAAAATATGGACCAACAAGAGGCGACAAAGTATCTTCGAAAATTCAGTGATTAATTTTTCGCTAAAATTAGCTTTGTTTAGATTAAATTGGCAGATACTAATTTAGTTATAGAAATAGAAAAAGATTTCACAATTTATGGAGATGAACTAACTTTCGGGATCGGAAAAGTATTAAATTAATACTAAAAATGTTTTTTCAAGTTTATAAAAATATTTTAGAATTTAAGAGAAGGTCTTGGACAAAGTGTAAGCATGAGAAATGATATTGCTTTGGATACTGTAATCACCAATGTAGTAGTGATTGATAGCGTGTCAGGCATTTTTAAAGCAGACATTGGAATAAAAGATGGAATGATTCATGGAGTTGGCAAAGCTGGTAATCCTCACACAATGGACATTACTGCTGGTATGATTGTAGGCGCAGGGACTGATATTATCTGTGGAGAAGGACTTATTATTACGGCTGGAGCGATCGATGTTGGATCTTCATTTTTTCAATCAAAATCAAGCTTATTGTCTGCATTAGGCTCTGGAATAACTACTATTTTTGGTAAAAGAATTTATTCAAAAATTAAAAATTAAATAAAATCTTTTTCTCAAGGTGGAGGAACAGGCTCATTTGAAAGTTCATCAACAAACTGCACTCCAGGTCCTAATAATATTAAATACATGATTCAAAGTACTGATGAACTTCCTATTAATTTTGGATTTTATGCGAAAGCAAACAGCTCATCATCTAAATCGAACGAAACTTCTTCATTCGATTTTCCAAAAGAAATTGAAGATCAATTAGTTTCGGGCGCGATGGGTCTGAGATTGAGTGAGTATTGGGGGGCAACACCTGCCGCTATTGATTCATGTCTTAGAGTCGCTGATTTTCATGACGTACTAGCCATAGTGGACATCGACACCCTTCACGAGACTTATGGAAATGATTATCTCATTAGTTTGATAAAAAATAGAGTTGCTGGAATAGCTTTTAATTCTAGTCTTTTTAAATCTGATTTTATAAATGAAATCTTAACTCAAGTAAACATGATCGGAATATCTGCTCTAAGTGAGTCAGATAATTATGAATTAGAAAAATACCTTCATGATTTAGGTATAATCAGTATGGTGTCGTCGTCATCGTTTTCTTCAAATAAGCGGTCAAAAGTAATCATAAAAAAATATTTTTGTTAAATTCTTTTTAATTTTTATTTAGTCAATGATTGAAAATTTGATTAATAAAACCTGGCAAGTTGCTAGTACAATGAAAAAAATGGAAAAAATTGAACCTAGAAATGATAACCAGAGAGTGAAACGCTATCTAGCCAAGTACACAATTAATCCGGCTGTATTTTGTGGCTGCTCACATGCTGTAGGAAGCATTGAAGTTAACAAAATGGCCGATTTGGTTCTATGGAGACCAGAATTTTTTGCCACTAGGCCTGAAATTGTAATCAAAGGAGGACAAATAGTTTTTTCTGAATTGAATAGTTTTGAAAGGACTAATCAAGTATTGGGCGTATGTGGTAAAAGTCCTTGTGCTAATTCAGTTGTTTTTATATCAAAGGTAAACTTTAATTTCATAATTAAATAAAATTTTTCATAATTTTTGGAAGGCTTCATATGAAATCGGAGCGACGAACACTTATGGAATTTGTAAACATGTTGAACCGATAAGAGATTGTCGCAGTCTAAATCGAATTCAAAGTATGTCTCCAGCAAATTTTTGTCCAAGAATTAGCTGTAAGTTATTTAAATCTTTTAATAAAAATTAAGAGATAATTTATAAATTTAGCTTAAAAAAATATTCAAAATTTTAACTTAATTTTTTAAATTCTAGATTCAAGTGCTCATGCTAAAGGAACTTTAAATTATATTGAACATGAAACGCAGCAAAGCAAACAACTTTTGCCTCTTAGACCAGAGGTTAAATCAACCATGGAAAATATGAAAATCAGTCAATTACTCAGTCAAAGATTTTATCTGTTTTAGATTGACTTTTACTTTCAAAAATATTTTTGTATATTTGAATAAATGTTTAGTATAAATAAAATGTTATTTTATTTTTAATTTTTGAATTATTTCCAGGATTGTATATAAGATCACATACAAATACAACAAAAATGTGAAAATTCGAGTCAAAGCTATGAATTAAATTTGACAAATAATAAATTCATAAACGAGTAACATATATATTAATTTCAGGATTTTCTAATTTAACCATATTGGAAATAAATTAATGAAAAATAAATAATTTTTTTTAAAAATTAATCTCGAATTAATGCTTTTAATTAACAAAATATTGCAGATAAGCGATGTAGCCATGAACATTTTTTAAATCAAACACATTTTTTTAAGCTTTAAATGAAATCTTGTAAATAGATTAATATTTAACAATTTTAAAATATGTTTTTGAAAAAAAATGTGCGGTTTCAATTTTTTATTTACATATTAAATTAGTAATAATAATAAAAATAATAATAATAAGCTACAGCAAGCAGGCTTGCGGAGACGACTTACTATGGAAGCCGTCTATAGTAGCTGCTATACATTGACCTTAGAGAATAATTGTTGTTTAGATCTCTTTAATACTTGGAGTGGAGACGGCGCTGCTATCTCGGCGATCATTAAGGAATCAAAGCCAAGTAACACCGGGGCGCTGGACCCGTAAATTGTGCTGAAATTATATTTATTTTGTGCGTTAGCTTGTTCTGTGTGCATTTATTGGTCTTTAAGAAAATATCTGTTAGAATAGAACTTATATTAGGTTAAAAAATTTGAGTTTAAGTTAACAATTATTGAATATGCGCTGGCTAAGGACATCCTAGACTTTTAGAAAAGTCAAAAACAAGTCATCTCTAAGTATTTTCAAAATCATTTCAATAACTAGACTTCAAAAAAAATTTAATAAAAAAAAAATTAAGTCGTTTTACTATACCTATTATATTGAATAAGTTAAGATAAGTTAAGATTGAAAGCCTTAAAATTTTATGAGCTTTAGATCATATTTGTTTTGATTAAATTTTTTATTGCAAATTTTATGATCAAAAAAATAAATGTTGTTAAAAAAATTCCATTTTCATTTTTACATTAAATTATATCACAAAATTTACAATTATTAAAAAATAATTTAAAGATTAACTAAATTTTAATATTCATTTATTTATTTTTAAATTTAATTGTTTCGATTTTTAATGAGATTATGACTAAAAATATCATTTCTGGTAAATTTTGGCCCAAGTTTTAAAATATTTGAAATTTTGTGATCTAATTTAATGTAAATATGATGATTGTTTTTTTAAATATATTCTTTTTTAATCACCAAATTTACAATAAAAAAAGCTTTTTTAAAAATATGACCTAGAATTAATAAAATTTACAAAACAAATTATTCGAGTAAAATTTGTGATCTATAGATCATAATCTATGGATGATCTATAGATGAAATTGACAAGATCTAAAATTTGAATAACACTGGTTCACCCCCCTTAATTCATTAATAAATAGTTGAGGTATTTAAAATTTCTATCTATCTAAAAATGAAATTAAAAAATTTTTTTTATAATAAAATTGATTTTTATTTAAAAAACTAAATTCGTCAATAAATATAAACTATTCACTTAACTTTCTCATTTATTTCAAAATAACTCTAATTTTCTGGTTAACAAACAATATAAATATTTGAATCAAATATTTTTGATTTTGCAGAAAATTACAAAGTTTTTGCAGAGATTGAATTCGTTTTTACAAATTTGTTCGAAACTGTACCGTTTACAGAACCATTTTTGCACAATTTGATAATAAATTATAAAATTTTTACTTTTTGTACTAAAATTTCACCTAGCCGATGTCATTTATTATTCTTAGATATTTAATAAATCGCACATTAGACCATCAATCCATTATTTTTAAAATAAATTCAACAAGATAATTTGTTTAATTATTTTTGCTTTTGCGAAAAGAATTATGCACAAAAAATTAATTCAATTAATACAAAATATATTATCGCTTGTAATTTTTTAAAATTTTAAAAATTTTTTAAAAATGGTTTACGCTGAAGCAAAGCGAATAATGATTGCTTATGAAAATAAGCAAGGATCGATTCAATCACTTATTGCCCAGAGTAAAAGTCAGGTATTTTGAAAATTTTAAGTTTATCCTTCATTTTTAAAATAATTCAATCGAAAAGCACAAAAATTCACTAACATGTCTAATAATGAAAACCATGAGCTACAAAAAACTTTTAAACAAGATAATAAAAAAGTCAAAAATGCTAGAAAACGAAAAGTTTCTTGGTGATAAACTTGCTCAGCTATTAGTCTATGATGTTTTGTTTGGAATGGGCGTAAGAGGGAAATTTAAAGTAATTATTTTTAATGTCTATTTTTCATAGTTTTAATTTACTTATGATATAAGAGTGCTGTAAAACGAAATTATCAAAGTCTAACTGAGGCATGTGATCATTATATGAAAAAATATCAGGTTGATAAGCGTGAAAATCTTCTGAAAATCTTCGACGAAAAACAGTTTTATTCTAATAATTCTTCCATAAAACCGAAATATATTTATATAAATCAACTTAAACAAAAAAAGAAAGAAATTATAGGCAAACTAAGCGAAGATTCTTTTCAAATGGTCGAATATGACAGAAAATGCGAAAATTTTACTAAATCAAACGAAGAATATAAAAATTTGATCAATTCATTAAAAGAGAATGAATTTATTAAAGATAATCATGTAAAAAATTTGATTATTTTTAAACATGATTCAATAATAAATAAAAATTATAATCTTTTTGCTGACGGACATTTATTGCAAATTGATAAATCAAGTTGTTTGGTTCCGCTTGCTCTTAATCCAGAAAAAGATAGTCATGTAATTGATGGTGCCAGTGCTCCAGTAAGTAAATGTCATTTTCCTGACAAAAAATTAATACTTTTTAAAATATTCATATTAAAGATAAATTCTTAACCATAAGATACAGTATTTTTATTTTTTTTTCAGTCATTTGAATTGAAAAAAATTGAAAAATATTTTACCATTTTCGTCACGAGGTAGCCTTTTGTGTTAATTGATTTGAACAAGTTTCGATATTGGAAGTTATTGAAATTTGGGATTTGGCTGTGGTCTGAAGGCTCAATTCCCTAAGAGTGTTTCAAATAATTCAATCAAATTTACTTCTTCCAGGTTCACATCGAAGTTATCTTCATCAGCCAAATCCCAAATTTCAATAACTTCCAATATCGAAACTTGTTCAAATCAATTAACACAAAAGAAACGTGGTAGAAAAAGGCTACCTCGTGACGAAAATGGTAAAATTATTTGGAAAAATAAAAAATAAATGTTTTTATAAGTTTTTGTTGGCTTTTAAATCGTATTTTTTAATTTTAAATTTAATTTTAATTTTTAATTTCTAATCGAATTTAACTTTTGCTCTTAGAATAAATACAAAAATTAGAATAAAGTTTAATTTTTAATTTTTTTTAATTTCGAATTTAACACTACAATTTTTTGAGTTTTTTACAAAATAAATTCGAAATTATTCTAAGAATAAAATCAAACTTTTGCGCTTACTCTTAGTTTAAAGTCAGACGTCAAGGTTTATTCTAAAAAAAAATAAAAAAATTTTATAACATGGTTTCGATGGTATTAGTTCCGTATGGAATAAACCCAAATTTTGACATAGTTCCAAAAGTAATGGTCACGAGTTTACGGTATTAATTTAGTAAAAAAAAAAAATAAATTTCTGGAAATAGATTTTTGAATAAATTCTAAGTATTTTTTAAAACTTTCTGGTAAACCAAAATTAATGATTTAAAAGGCATTGTGAATTTTGGAACAAAGAACAAAAACAAAAATTCTAAAATGAAATCACTTTTTTATTCTGAGTCCAAAAATTGTTCTGCAAAATGTATCAGCTGATAAAACTTTGTACCACCAAAATTAAGTCTCTGCAAAAACTCTGGAAGTCTGCAAAACATTAAATGTATCAGTAAACCATTAAAATTAAATTGCAGAGTTATTGCAGAGATATTGCTCAACAAGCATTGTTCCATTAAATTTTCAAGTATATTAAAAGAGAAAAATTTCTGCTTAATTTGATATCAGACTTTTTGACATGATAATGTTGATTTCTAGAAATGCTAGATCAGACTTGTGCGTAAGTCACTAAGTCAAGTCAAATCTTTGACTTAACCAAAAAATGACTTAAAAATGACTTTATTTTTTGACTTACGCACAAGTCTGTGCTAGATGTATTTAAACAAAATTAGGTTCCAAAAATTTGTGCTTTTAAAAAATTTGAATGATGTTAAACTGTCAATTAAATAAATATAAGATCAATAATAATTTTTAATTTTCAATTAATAACGGGTATGCTTCCGTTCTTTGAAAAAACATTATTTAACGGAAAAATTTAACGATTTTAAAAAACAATAAATTTTTTTAAAAAACATAATTTTAGATCATTTTGTACAATTTTATATCTGAAAAACCATAATTATAAAACAGTTATCATCGTTAACGTTATTAACGCTTTTTTTTTTTGATGTTTTTTGACCAACATTTAAAAATTAAAAATTTTATTTAATAAATTATTTAAAAAATTAAAAATTCTAATGGCGTTAATCTCGTTAACTCCCGTTAATTAACGTTGACGATTTTTTTAATCAGTAATAAGAAATTTGAATTTCGTACAGTTTAAATTTTATTGACTTATAATATTTTATTATGACTAATTTTGTAAATTCCCAACAAAATTAATAAATAATGAACACATTTATTCAACCAAAAAAAAATTTATTAAATCAAACAAAACAAAATATATGTTTTCAGAATAAAAAATAAACAGAAATTATTTATTATTCTAAAAACAAAGACTTTAATTTTTTTTTTCAAAGTCCAAGTCCGGGCTTTAAAATTTTGAATTACTTAAAAAGAAATTTAATCTATAATTGCAACAAAATTCTGATATATGGAAAATCTATTTGCATTAGACAACCCAAGAGTATATAAATTTTTTGATATGAAGCATGATCTAGAAAATTTTAAAATAAAATTCTAGACTTGGACTTTGAAAAAAAAAAATAAAAATGACTTGGAATTTTTTTGGGACTTATAAAAAACTCTGAATTTAAGTTTGCAAATTTATTTTTCATTTTCAATTAAAAAATTTTCAAATTTTTATTTTACAAATTGGCAAGTTTTTTTTTCTATTTAAGTTTTTTTAAATTTTGAAATTACGTTGTTTAATTTAAACTCAATACTTAAGCATGTTAAAATTTGAAATTTAATTACGCAATTATTTCTAAAAATGTAAAATAGAAAAAAAAGCTTGCCAATTGGGTTTTTTTTATCATACTTTTAAAGAATTGAAATAAGATAGCAAAAATAATATAGTAGTAGTAGTAGTGGTGTAAGCTGTAACACATAAAGTGTGAGTGCAGTTAATAACGCTGCACTTTGTCAGCTTGTGGTTTTGGTTATGGCCACACACAATGACAAAATATTTTAAAATATTTTAACTTTTTATCCAAGAATAATTTTTTCAAACAAGAATATTTTTTTAAAGACAATTTAAATTAATATGTATTTATTTTAATTGAAAAATTCAAATAATGTAAAAACATAATCGTTGACGTTAATTAACGGTAGTTAACGGTGTTAATGGTATTTAAATTTTGAATTTTTCCAGAAAATTATTTAATAAAATTCTTATATTTTAATAATTGGTCAAAAAAGAAATGAAAAAAAAAAGTTAATAACGTTAACGAAAAAAACGGTTTTGGATTTGTCAAAAATAATATTTTTTTTTTTGATTTTTACTAATTAATTTGTTAAATTAAAAAATTTTGCAAAAAAAAAGAATCGTTAAATTTTTTTTAACGATTGATAACGATAGCATACCTGATTAATAAACATGCATTTTTTTTAGTTTAAAAAATTAAATTTTATAAAGGGTAACAAAACAATTTTAATATCAAACATTCTAAAAAATACTGGGTAATTTTTAAACAATATTTTGAAAAAATTTAAAATTTTTTTTTCAAAAGGTTGATTCATGCATTCGACATTGACGAAACAAGAGTCAAACTGATGCAAACCAACCTTAAACAGCACCATGTAACGAATGTGAGATTAAAATGCATGGATTTTTTACAAACCGAAATTTATAAATATGACAGAGTGAGTCACATAATGTTAGACGTTCCTTGTAGTGGAAGTGGGATGACCAACCGAATGAAATTCGGAGATACGGACCTGGAAAATGTTAAAGATGATAAACGACTGTGGAAATTAGAAGCTTTACAACGAAGGATGCTTCTTCACGCAATGTCATTTCAGAATGTTACGAGAATCGTTTACTCTACCTGTTCAATACATCAAGAGGAAAATGAAAATGTAATACGATATGCTCTTAAAAACTGTGACGAAAGATTTAAGCTTATAAATTTGTTTGCGGACAAATGGAACTATGGTCGAGGAATATGTACAGACGAAAAGGATGCAAATGATTTGCACTTAGATTATTGTATTCGGACTAGCTTTGATAGTAACTTTACTAATGGTTTTTTTATAGCTTGCTTTGAATTAAACAGAAATAATGATCTAGAGACTAGTCCAGAAGAAAGTCAATTAATTGAAAATTAAATTGACCAATTCTCACTTTTTATTTTGAATAAAAAATATTCAAAATTTATATTTTTTTATTAAAAACATTTTAATTTTTCCAAATTTAATACAATTCGAACTTTCGAACTAAATTATTAAAATGCTTATTTAAATCGCAAAATTGCTTTTTTAAACACTAATCTAGTCAAGTATTTATTTTTTAAAATTAAACAATAAAAATGTTTATTTACAACAAACAGTTCGATTGCTTGTATCTCAGTGTCTATCTCATCTAATTCATCATCAAAAAATTCTCTTTATTTTGTTGTGAGTCATCTTAGAGAATTGTTCACGATTATTTTCTGATGAAAATAATAAAACAGTAGTGCTAGATAGCTTTTCATGCTAAAATATAAGAAATTTGATGGATCTTGATATGGAGAATTTTTATTGGGAAATATTGTTATATTTTCCCTATTTTAAACCAAGGTTAAAATAGTAAATGATTTTATTAAGAATTTTTTTTGATTTATTTATAGCATTGACTTGACATGATGGTCGATGGTAATTTTACGTAAATTTTCGTAAACTTTTTTTATCGTTTTTAGCATTTTTTCCTGTAAAATGTTTTTTATTTTATCTTAAAAAATTTAAAGAAAAACTTTAAAACGAGACCATTTTGGCCCTTTTACAATTTACGAAAAAAGAAAGATAGTTAAGTTAAAAAGAAGTTCGAAAGAGTTTTTTTAGTTCGAAAACAAAACTTAAATATCTTAAATGACTTTGAACTTTCTAAATAGTCGGTAACTTTTCTTTTTTTTGGTCTTTATCTTTATTTAGCAATTACTCGAGTATCGATTCTTTTAATAAAACTACTATCGGATCAAGCATTTTAAAATTTTGAAAAAAATTTTAATATTTTGGAAATAATTCTTGAATCAAAAAAAGACTTTTATATGTATGATTTTTAAATCAAAATTCATGAAGCATTTTTATTAAGTAAATTTATTTTAGTAATAAAAAAAGGAATTTTAATTACAAAAACAATTTCTTGCTACTTTCTGTATGTAAATTTCAAAATAAATTAGATTGAAAATTTTAAATTTGAATTGGGAATAAACATTGAAAAATTTCTATTGTATTTAAAGTATCAAATATTAAAATAGGCATCATAGGAGAAAATTTCTAAGAAAAATTTTGAATTACTTTAATTTATTAAAAAATGAGATAATTTCTTTTTGCAGTAGTTTGTCCTTGTTTTAATAAAAAAAAACTAATTTATAAAATATATTTATATAGATAAAATAATTCTTCTCTTTTTAAAAAATCTAATATAACAAAAATATTACGCTGTAAAATTTTCTAAAATATGATATCTTATTTGGAATTTTCAATCCTCTCAAAATTTTGGTTGATTTATTTTTGGTTCCATAAAAGTCAATTCATTTAAATAAAATACAATTAAAAAATTATCAAAATAGATTGCAGTTGTAAACCGGTTCAATTATGAATAAAAGAAAATTTAAGAAAAGAATTTTTCATTTTTATTTTTTATATTTGAATTGAACTTTTCTTAATTGTTTAATTGAAAAAATATAAAATTTATAAAGAAAAAAATTTTTTCTATTTATTCCTCTGATATAAGCGGTTTAATACAAGAGCGGTTTCAAAATCGAACCGGTTTCCCACCCCTATATTTGAGATTGTAAATACATTTTATTTAAACATGAAGAGATTTTTATTTACGAGTGCATTTTTGATAATAAAAAGAGAGAAATACATTAAAAACGCCTCAATCCCTATCATCGTTAAAATTTTTTTAATAATGAATTGAGGAAATTTTTCATTTTGTTTTTAGCCTTGAATAGTTTACATTTGTATTCGAAAAACTTTAAATATAAATCATTTAATTGAGACAAAAATTCAAGTGATCTAAACTAATCTCAAAAGACTAATACGAAAAAGATTACTTAAAGAAATCATATTGCAAAAAATTCATACTAATTGCCTTTTAAAATTTTAATGAATGATGAGACATAACTCTAAATCTTTTAAATTAAAAATCGCTCTTTTCGAACATTATTTAAAGCCGATTTGTTTACTAGGTTTTCATATCAAAAATTTAAAACAAAACAAAAGACGATAATCAAAATGTACTCTCAATTAATTATTTTTTTGGCAATCTTTTCCATAGGAACTCATTCCTATTTGATCGAAAGTCCCATTGGCGAAGAAGATGTCTGCAATTTCGAAGATCGCAGATTAGCAGAATCAGTCAGGCTTATAAGGTCCAAATACAATTGCCGAGTTTATTACGTATGTGCGTTTTACAAGCAATATTCTCTTATTTGTGCCGAAGGCCTTTACTTCGACCTAGACTCCAACTCCTGCAATTACCAAGAAATAGTTAAATGCAATTTACCCTCAGATGATTACACATTCCAAGAAACTTCAAATGCATCTTATTTAATAGAAGAGAATCAAGAGTTTTTAAACAAAAGCAACCTAACACAAGATGATTCCTTTGACTCTTATCTTAATCAAACTAATTTTTTGATGAATTCGACTGAAGAGGTCATTTTTTCAACATATTCGAGTGAAATTATGTCTAATTTAACAGAGGCTGATTTTATAAACGAAAGTTCCAATGAAACATTTTCATCAATTTACTCTCAAAACATTAGCTCAACCCAAATGGAAGCTACATCTACTTCTTCTTTGCCAATTCAAACATTTGCGGATGTAAATAATTGGTGGTATGGTCCAAGTGATTGTATTGAAGGCTTTGAACACAAATTAGCTCACAAAGAAAATTGTGCCTTGTATTTTGAATGTACCAAAGAAGGTGATAAGATTCAAAAAGCTTGTCCATATCCTCTTCAGTACGATGAAATGCTTAACGAGTGTCGATTTTATGATTTGATTGAATGTGGCACTCGAAAGCAAGCAAAAGATTTATGTAAATATTTTTTTAAATAGAAAATTTTTCTAATTATTTTGTAATTTAAAAAAAGGTGATTATCAAATAAATGCTTCTCTTCCAAGTTCAATTCCTTGCGATAAGTATCCAAGTTGTAAAGACCTAAGTGATGGCCTTTATCCGTCAAACGACTGCAAACATTACTATCAATGTAAAGATGAGAGGACACTGAGGATTTACAGTTGCCCAAAAGACCAAAAAACAGGCGCTCAATTGAAATTTAATTATTTGACCAAGAGATGTGATTTTATTGAGAATGTGTCATTTAATTGTGGAGGTTACGCTATTCCGATTGATATCTACAGTAATTTTGCCAATAGACATTTAATCTTTAAAACAATTTAAAAAATTTCTAGCTAATAAAATGGTTTGTCCAAACAAACAAGCAGAGTCAAATGAACAGCCCAGCTTGGAAACTCGTGATGTGTATTTTTCTCATCCAAGTGAATGTCATTTGTACGTGACATGTGACATTCAAGGAAATATGTCTATTTTAGAATGCTTTAATGGTACCCATTTTTCACCATATTATCAAAGCTGTGTGCATCCATCAGTAGTGAATTGCAAAAAGTACCCAATGGTCAGAGATCAAACAATTTATTTACTTAAAAGCCTATTGATGGAGGCTAAAATAAAAACAGGACTAATAAATCAGACATCAGAAATGTCATCTGAATCGGCTCCGATAGTAACAACACCAATAGTCGAGCTTAATACGACTATTGATATGGAATCAAGCAATAATACAAATTCAACAATTTTTTAAAAAAATTGTTTTTTTTCATAGAAAGCATTGATTTTAACTTTTTTATATTATTTGTTCTATTGCTGTTAAACAGTAAATAAAATTTAAAAAAATATTTTTTGCTTTTTAATTCTCTAATTGCAATTATTGTAGTATCATTTCAATTCTTATAAACATTAAGCTCTATATCAAAAAAGTAATTTTCTGGTAACGGTCGTTTAAATTTTTTTAAAATGCAAAAGTTGTGAAATTATCTTGTTGGATAAAAATTTTCATGTTTAATTAACAAATGATAAATTTGTAGAGAAATTTAATTATTTTTTTCAACTTTTCAAATTTGTATTGATTTTCAAGAAAAAAGTTTAAATCGAAAAACAGCCATTAGCATTAAATTAATCTGATTTTGGTTAATATTTATGTATAATTATAATCTATTTTTTGGATAAATTTAATTGGATTTATTTTATATTTTAGCTTTGTTTTTACTCTTTTTAAATGAATTATTTTTAAATAATTTATTTTAAAAAATTTATCAAAATTCAATTATAATATTTAAAAAGCCGAATAAGTTGTGCAATCGATCGTTGTTCGATAGCACAACTTGATCTTGATCTCAAACTTCAATTGCCCCATTCATATAGAATTTTCCTGAAAGCTCATTTACTATCATGTTCATAATTTTTCACGAATTTTAATTTTCATTTACAAGTTGAAAATTAGATATTTATAAGGACATAATTATAGTTCACATAAATAACGTTTTTGAATATAACAGGACAGTACCAGTCGATCTTATCAAAACCTTTAAAAATTTTAGACATTTCATTTAGGTGGCTTCTAGTTCTTTATTTGATCATACAATTATGAAAAGGTATGAAAAAAGTGCAATTTTTCAAGCTTATTTTTAAAAAATAAATGGGAGATTATTGCAATCTTATAACGTTGAAATTAAATGGATTAAATTAAACATAGAACATTTAATTTGTATTGTTTTAAAACAAAAATCTTAAAACAAATTTTATACAAGTTAGAAAATAACTTTAATAATAAATAAAAAAATTTAAATATATAAAACATTTGAGACTAAATTAAATTGATTTTTTTTACTTAAAAACACTTAACACTCTTTTTTAAAATAATCAAAATTAATTTAAAATTAAAGGACTCAATAATTGAATGGATATCATAATGCATATGATTTTCATTTTTTAAAAAAAATTTTCTTTAATTAGCCATGAAATGTTTTAAAAAAGGAGAAGTATTATCTGAAAATTTATAAGGCGTAAGCAATATTTGAACTCATCTTTTTCTCCTGAAAAATTAAAAAAAAACACTTGGCAATTAGATCGGAGCTTTATTTAAACATAAAAAAGGATATTTAAAAAAATTAAAAGGCATAAAATGAATGTATAACCAAATAATTTGTATTTTATGAAAAATGTATTGCCTCAGGCCAAGTTTTTTTTGTTTTCCTTCATCAATGAGTGTTTTTTTCTAAGGATACCATTTGAAATTCTCAACTAAATATTAAAATATTAAATTTAAAAAAATTAAGTTTACAAATGTAAAATATTTTGATTATTTATTCAAATAATTATTATTGTCAGTGATGGTTAGGAATTTAGTAAATTTTCGACGAATCGGCGGAAAAAAAATTATTATAAATTATACACGTTTAAATTGTACAAAAAAATGAGACAATAATTTTATTTAATTTTTAATTATAATTAATCAATTAAATAGAAATTTTTTTATTTTTTTTATACTCTTTTAAAAAGTTATTTTTCCATGTATTCAAAATTTTCATCATCAATTAATACCCAACTTGCATTTCCATATTTTTTATTTCGTGATGAACCTATTATATATAAGTCAATATTGATATTTTAAAATTATTTATTAATTCTTCATAAAAATTATGTCGAGTTAATACTATGTGGAAATTTTATTTGTCGACAGTGATTTGTCGAGTTTATGAGATACCGTGAACCATAGTTCACATATTATGTGAGCAATTTATGTTCTCGTGTTTTGTGAACTATTAGTTAACTCGATTTTTATGTTCAGCTAAAGGTGAGCGAAAATAGGATTAGATGGACAAATTGAATCACTAGTTTAATTTCACATGTTTAAATTTACTTCTAAATCAAATACTTTATATCGATTAAAACTATTTTATTAAAATAAAAAAGGTCTTTTCAATATCAAAAGCTTTATCAATGTAAAAAAAATTAATTTTTCAATGTAGAAATGGAAAGTTTTTTTTTTCTATTCAACTTTTTTAAAATTTTGAAGTTACGTTGTTTAGTTTAAACTTAATACTTAAGCATGTTAAAATTTGAAATTTAATTACGCAATTATTTCTAAAAATGTAAAATATAAAAAAAAGCTTGCCAAATACTTTTTATTATTCGGAAAAAAATTTAAATATTTTTAAATAACTTTTAAACTTCAAAATACTCGGCGCCTTTTTCTTTTTCTTTGGTCCTTATCCTTATCTAATAATTAGTTGAGTACATTCTTTTAATATAACTGCTTTAAAATGCAAGATAAGAGAAGCAAAATCAATTAGTAATCAATTTTTGCATAATTTTTTCTAAGAGTTAACAATATATTAAATATCAAATTTCATTTTTTAAATTCGATCAGATATTTTTAAATGCGTAATTAAATTAAATCAGATTTTTACTTTTTTATAATATTTCAAAGATTTATTTTTAAAAAGGATTGCAACATTTTTTGGAGAGTATATTTTAAAGAATTTCGATCAGAAAAAAATTTTGGGGCACATTCAATTTTCAATACACTTCAATTATTTATTTGTTTATCTGTACTCAGCTAATGCTCCTTCACATTATAAAAAAATTAAAATAAAGTTAAATATGATTAAATAAAATATATAAAAATAAAAATAAAAAAAAGATAAATAAGTCAAAAGAAAATTAAAAACGATATGGTGAAACAACAAGAGGTTAAAGATGCTTAAATATTTGATAATTCAGGAAAAAAAGAAGAAATTACTTGGGAGCAATTACACAGTGGAGTTGGATATTCGATGTATCCTGATTCGAAACAACCTCATGTGTGTTGCAATAAATTTATATTGAATGAAATTTTCAATAAACAAATCAATAATTGAATTAATATTTAATGAAATGAATAAATGTATAGTTTTAAAACTTCGTCTTCATAATATCCTGCATATATTACACATCTCTTCTGTAAATGATTCTTTAAATATGGTTTTTTCTCTGTCTCACTAAAATGGTAAATTCTCAATTCTAGTCTCGACTGAATCTTCTTTGGGTGGAAAAATTTTAAACTAGGTGAACTAATAGTTCACTGAATCAAAAAACAAGAATTGTTCCATTACGGCTAGACCAAATACCATTTTTATCTTTTACCAAGAAAGTTATTTTCTAACTTGTAAGAAATTTGTTTTAAGATTTTTGTTTTAAAACAATACAAATTAAATGTTCTATGTTTAATTTAATCCATTTAATTTCAACGTTATAAGATTGCAATAATCTCCCATTTATTTTTTAAAAATAAGTTTGAAAAATTGCACTTTTTTCATGTCTTTTCATAATTGTATGATCAAATAAAGAACTAGAAGCCACCTAAATGAAATGTCTAAAATTTTTAAAGATTTTGATATCGACTGGTACTGTCCTGTTATATTAAAAAACGATTCTTCGAATGGACTAAGACAAGTGCCGAGATTTCATGACTTTATTACCAAAAAAAGCTGGTGAAAAACTGAGAACAACATCGCAATTTTTTTTTCTAAAGAGGAACTGTTTGAAACCGTCTAGTGATAATAGATACAAATACTATAAATCAATTTTAAAATAAAACATAAAAATTAGATTTAACAATCTACCACAATGGGTCTTAAAACCCATTTGGAGTGGTTTTCCACATCATAGCTTTTATTTTTATTATTTTATTAAGACGAAAAAAATGTAACATGTGGTTTTTAATATCTAATTTTTGGCTTGAAATGATTAAACTTGGTGAAAAAAATGAAAACTGGGGAAAAATTTTTGACGTGATTGTGCGAATGACAAATATTGAGTAAATGACAATGAGTGTTTTTTTTTTGATGTAGTTACTAAAAATTGTGAATTTTGGTCGAATACTAAAACGCCCAAAATTAAGGATGACTCATTTATTAAGAATTCTTTTATTAAATATATTAATTAAAAATCATTCTCTGTGAATATTACTAATATTCACAGATAAATAAATAAAAAATAATGATTATTTTTTATTTGAATTTTTGAAAAATTAACCAAAAAAGTTAAAAGCTGTCAAATATTTTTTTATAAGTTAGAACTGGATAATATTCGAAAAAAAATTTGGTAAACGAATATTTCGCTAACCAAAAATTGTTTTTTTTTTTGGGAAAATTTACTTATTTTCTTATTCAAACACCCTTGGATAAAACTCTTATAACTAGATCTTAAGTTCATTAAAGAATACTAGAACAAAAATAAGTCTAGAAAGTTTAAAAAATAATTGAAATTAAATCCAATCTGTTGGAATAAATTAACAAGTATTCTTTATTAAAAGCTTAGCATTATTAACCATTTTTTATTGATATTTAATATAATTTGTGTTTTTTAAACTAATATTAGGAAAATTTTGTTGCTATTAGATCAATTTTATTTAAAAGTTGATTCATTTTGACGTAATATTTGTTTGTCTTATTTTATGCTAAAACCATTACGTTAACCAAAATCTGACAATTGTTCTTGTACAAACCCAAATCTTTATTTTTAAACATCAAACTATGATTATTAATTGAAATTTTTTTAAATCCTCTTTTTCAAGAATGATTTCCAGCTAGAATTTTGGATAAATTATTAAATATTTTTTGACTTGTTAACTGATGACAATTTTTTTAATTTCATTGATTTATAAATGGTTGCTTTTTTCTAATTAAATTCAAACCATTTAAATTTTAAATAATACTCTAATTTAAACATAATCTTTTTTAAAAATAACACATTTTCCAATTATGATGTCAGATATTTATTTAAAAAATAATTTTAAAATTAGACTTTCGGTGGATAAAAATTTTTTTGTCGGTGTTTTTATATTCCTTATTAAATAAATCTCGTAAATTTAAAAAAAAAATAAAATTTTTCATAAGATTTTGTTTATTAGTTAATGAATTAATTTTGCTAAAAGGTTCTTGGATTAATAAATAGTAGCTGTCAAAATATGTTCCAACTCAATACGGACCATTGTAAACATCTAATTTTTGCTTAATAATTATTTAGGCTTTTTTTAATGAGTTAATTTTTTTTAAAGCGTAGTAAATTAATAAAATAATAATAGTAATTCAGGAATTTATAATTAAATTATCTTTGATAATTCAATTGAGTAATCAAATTAAATTTTAGTTTCAAACGTATTTTAGAAAACTTGAAAATATTCTAAATTATCAGGTTTCTTTGTTTAACAAAATGCATCATCTTTTCAAACATAAACTATGTTCCAAAAAATAAAAACAGTTACCTGAAAATAAATTATCAAAAGTTGTTGAATACCAACAAAAGAAAATGAGACTGGAATGAAGCTTGATAAGTCAGATTCTTATTTGACTGTATTTTTCTGGGATTCAATTAGACTTCTATATGTATTTTTGCTTGTTAAATAGCAAGAATATTTCTTTCCGCTTTAGAAATGCTGACATTAAGACATTCAAAGAATCTTTTTAATTTTTTTCATGTAAAATTATTAAGAACCTTAGTGAATACATCAAAAACGTGATTTATAAATTAGAAAATAGATTAAAACCCGAAGATTAATTTTTTAATGATTTAAGCCTTTTCAAAATTAAAAACAACGAATATCAGAAAAAATTAAGAAAAATCTTAATTAGTTTTACTGAATATAATTTAAACTAAGATCATTTTCTGATTTGCAAAAACATTTTTTAATTTTTCATTGTATGATCATTGTTAAATTTAAAGCAAATAAAACGAAGAATTGTTTTCAAAGGGCTTTTTTGGATAAGCTAAAAAAAATGAATTATCTCCATGACATATTTTATATTTGGTGATCAATTCTTTTTAAGATAATGAATCATCAAATAGTATGTATCAAAAAAGTCCCTTATGCTCAGAATTAAATTCATCATAAAATCAATTTTAGAATTTATTTTTGGCTAAATTTCATCACATATTTTAGTAACGATAGGCAAAGTCGAAAACTTAAATTTTCAGCATTTGTAAAATTCATTCATTTTTAGTTATATTTATGATTTATTGATGCATTAAATTTTTAAAGTTTTTCCAATTAAAAAGCCAATATCAAGATCGTATCCAATTAGTTTTTGGGAATATTAAAAGTAAATAACCTTTTTTGCAAGATGTTTTCCGGACTGGTATTCTTAATTTCTATCTATATATTAGATTCAGAATTATAAATTTCAAACTTTCATGCTTAGTTTTGAGATTCTATTTTGAATTTTGATAAAATTCAGCGTTATTTTTTCAATCTCTAGAGATATTTCTCACTATTTAGTTTTAGAAAATAATCATATAAATAAGAAGTATATATTTAGAACCCTAAAGCAACTTTCAGAAAATATGAGATTTTTTAAATTATTTTTTAATATTCATCTTGAAAAATTCGAATATTAAGCTTTAATTAATTTCGAATGAATAATGTTTCAAAGTTCTAACTATTTGAAAATTTGAGCATTCAGATATTAAATTGATAATAACCAGTTTTAAAACGTTTGTGAATTTTTCTTTTTAAACAGACTTAAATATTAATTTTTTGTATTTTTGATTAAAAATAAAGACTGATATTATTTTATAAGTATTAATGAATTTTTTATTTTAATAAATCTTGATAAGCTTAAATTTATTTATCACGTTTTATACTCATAATAGGATGAACTAAGGAACCATTTAGTTTTTTTATTAAAAAATCTTAATTTCAATGAATTTTCTATAAACAAGTTTTCTGCTCAAAAAAGAAAAGTGAGCGAAAATAGTGGAGATAGCTTTTTTGTTGAAAATTGATTTCGATAAAAAAAATCAATCTAAATAAAAATTTAATTTTATGTTGTAACAAGTTTTGTTTAGTCAAAACTCATTCTCAAGTTGCAGATTTGAAAACTTCGCTCCAAACTATTTTGCTTGTGTAAATATTTGAGTTTATTTAGCTAAAAAGAAATGTCCTGATTTGAAAGAAACAAGTGTATTATATAAAAGATAAATAGAATTAATATTTAATATTATATATTTCGAGAAAAACTTGGCAAAAATATAATATTAATTTTTTCTTTCTGGATTTGTTGCCAAACAGTTTTTTCTCTAGAGCTAATGGGAATAAATAAGTAAGTGGTTATTTGTGTTTTTGAAAAAAAGAAATTATCATGATTTAGTGGGTGAAATTAACAAAAAAGCTTGTAAAAAAATTCTTTGATTATTACTATTTCTTAGTTAAATAAATAGATTTTTCTGAATTCAGAAACCAATCACATCTTTATGAAAATATAATTTAACAAAGATGTGTTTAAATAACCTTAAGGTTATTTCACTTGATTATCATTTTGTTTTAAAAAACAACATAAAAATTTATTAAATATTATCAATAAATGCAACAGTCAAATTTTAATTTAATTTTAGAGCTTTTACTATAAAAGCGACACTTTTTTTATTTTTATTTTTTAATAGTCAAATTTTGTTAAAAAAATTCTTTTATGCAATATCAATTTTTATTTCTAATTGTTTCTCTTATTCTATTATTGAATGGTTAATTTTAAAGAAACAAAACAATTTTGAAAACACATAAATATCAATTGAATTTCTGATAAAATAAGGCTTTAGTTTTTTTCGATCCTTGCAGGCATTTATTTCATTTTTTCCAAATTAAATTCTTTACAAAATTAAAACAGAATTAATTTATCTGCTTAGATAAGGCAATTTCAAAATCAGTTCCTCAAATCAAATCGAAAAATACAAAATTTTTTAATAGTAGCTCATGCACATTTTTTTTATTGTCAAGTATTTTTAAAATTTTTTTTTTAAAGAAAACCTTAAATACTAATAGAAAAAGATAAATTTAAATTTTTTGATTAAAAAAATATGACTAGTTATTTATTCTCGAATATTAATTTTTTGATATTCAGGACAAACAAAAAAAAATGATTAGAATCTTATTAATTATTATTTTATGATTTTTTCTCTAAAAGCAAAGAATTATTTCTGTCAGAGCATATAAAAATTTTTGAATCATTTTTTAGTCAACATCTCTGCTATTGGTAAGTTAATTTTTATCCATCACTTTTTCAAAACCTTTTTTATGCATTTTTTAATTTTAGGCATGTAAAATTTTTTAAATTAACTTTGCAATTTTTCAAAAAATAAATCTAGTCAAAAAAAAACTTGCCAAATGCATTAAACCAAAATAAAAATTGCTCAGTTCATGTTAAATATGCAGAGCTTTTGCAAAATTTTCAAAGCGATGCGAAAATGTTTTTTGTATTATTTTCGAATTGTTCTGTTCATATTTTTATTTTTTTGGAATGGATCCCAGCTCATCATTTGGGCCTCATGTTTAAAGGAACAAACTACTCAAAAAAAATTTAAGCATATTTAAAATAAGTATAAAATTAATAATATCTTAATTTAATTCAAAAGTTTAGAATTTAGTAACATCTTATCTCCTTAATTTTAAAATGCCCATACTTTTAAATTTCAAGTTTTTAGTCAAGAATTTTGGTTAATTTGACTCTGGGACAAAATAAACTTAATAAGAAAATAATTATTTTAAAATGGCACTGTAAAATTAAGTTTAAATTGAATAAAAAATTCCTTTTTGAAATATTAAAATTAACGATAAAGAAAATTATGACCATCACTTTATTAATGGCTTAATTATTTTTTTATCTATAAAAGAAAATATAGTATGACGATCATATGCTGAACAAGTAGCGAATAGGGGAAATAATTTCATTCTCTCTGAATATTTTTTTAATTTTGATTTTAAATTTAAAAAAAAGGAAATATTTTTGTTAAGTTTGTACAGAATTTTACAATTTTTGTAAAGACTCTTTTCAGATTAAATCTTTGATTAATCAATAAAATTTTAGAAAAAATTATCAAAAAGTCTCGTATATTTGACAAAAAATAGGTTTTTGTTTTTCAGATATATCAAAGCTTTTTATTGTATAATCTATTTCTGACTCACGAAACTGATTATTATCTTTTTTGATCAAATACACATAGATAGCATACTTTTAAATAATATTGGAAATCTCTTAAAAAATTATCAGATTTGCTATATTTCTTTAACTTAAATATGGATTATTTTCTTAATAGTAAGAAAATTTTTTTAAATGCATTGTTAAATTAGTGAGTATTATTTTTTTTCTCATTTTGAAAAGAGCTGCAATCTTTGAGAACCCTGAAATTTATACGCAAATTTCTATATATTATTGTTAATTTTCAATTTTCAGAATTGCATATCTTTTATATTGAGGTTTTTTAAATTTGAAAATTTTAAAGAATTTTTTTTTTAAATCTTAAAAAAAACAGATCTAAATGGTTTGAGTGTTATTTTATCGATGCTGTAATTTTTAATTTTTATTTTCGTTTTTCTGCTGGGGTAGTATACATAACCAAAGAATGACCCTTAATTTAAATAATCAAAACCTTGAATTGTTTTTTAAGTCTGTTTTTATATTCCATATTATATTTGAAAAAAATTCAATATTAATTCAAAATATGTATAATTGTATTTGAAAAAAAAATTCAAAATTAAAATTTTAAAAACAAAAATAATTAATTTATTAGACTGTTAAATTTTTATTATTTAAAAAATGGTTTTAAAATATTGATGGGTTTTTTATTTTTCTTACGTTTTTGTAACTTAAAAGCTAAGATGATTTAATAATTAATTAGAGAAATCATGAATTAATTATCGTGAATTTTAGTTTAAAATCTTTATTTTTTGTTAGAAATACATTCTAAGATTTTGTTTTATCAAAAAATGAGCATAATCTTTTTTATTGATCAAACACTTAATTGTTTATTTTTTTTGGTTCGTGTTTCTTCGATCTTTGGATTAATAAATTTTTATGTTCAAATAACAAATAAATACTTTTTACAAAAATGATTCGCATAAATTTTTTGAAACCTGGTTTGTTTTTTGTTTAGTTTATTATCCCTTTTGTTGATTCCAGAGGCGCAATTATTCAGTACTTAAAAGTTAAAAATTTTAAATTTTCAAAGTCTTAAAATTATTTTAAAATTTTCTAATTATCCTCAAATTTTTAAATTATCTCCTAAAATTGTTCATTAATTTATTCTAAATATATAATATAACAGGCAAAAAATAAGCAGGAAAAATATAACGTGGACGATCTTTGCTTTATTTGAGCTTCAACTATTTGGTATTATAAGTATTATGATTTTAATTGAACAAAAATAAAATCGAATTATTTTGTTTGAAAAGTTCGAAATTTAAAGAAGCTTTTATTAAAAGCAAAATTAGATTCATTATTCAAGATTTTGTTTTAAGTATACTACTTTAAAAATTTTATTTAATAAAATTGAACAAAAGCGATTAAATTTAATTAGTTTTAAGAATTTAAAATAAGCTGTTAGAACCACATTAATTTTAATTAATGAAAAAATGAGGAACAGTTTATTTTTTCTAAATTAAACAAAATTTTTTTAAAAAATAAGAAAAGTACTTATATTTAATTTTAATAAACTCAGGATATTTTCTTTCAACTTTTTACAGTTTGAAGAGTTAATTGAATGGTTTATAGAAATTAAAAATTAGAAAAGTTTTTACTTAGTTGATTTCTGATTAGTTTAGTCTAATCATCATTTGGCTCAAAGTGATTTTTTAAAAGCAAGCCATCTTGATTACTTACATTAAAAATGAACAATAAAAAAGAATTCCGAAAAGAATATCATCGATCTATTAGACAATGCCTTTTCAGTCAAGATTATCAGGACAAATATATTGTACATGCTTTAAAATAAAAGCAATTTATTTATTTTTATATTATTGAAAGCGCTCAATGCAATTACTTGAATTAATATTTACAAGTAGCAAATTATTTATAGATATTTAAAGTGATAAATAACAGATTTTAAATTTTATTGAAAATTAATTTTAAAGAAGTTGATTTAATTGTAAAAACCAATATACAACTAATTAATTTTAATTTAAATTTTGAATTTTTAAATTAAATCAACTTCATAGAATTGATTATGTGAAAATCATACTTAGACACAAGTTTATGTATTTTCTTTTGTTAAAGTAGAAATTTTACAAATTTGAATCAATAGCTATTGATTTAATTTAAAAATTAAATTATATTCAAAATATAATCTTCAAAATTTCTTTTTTTGTATAAGTCAAATTTAACTAAAATTCAGATCAAAATAATTTTTATTCGAGAAAATTCAATTTCTGTGTTTAGAACGATTTTCTGGCCTAAACTTCAAAATTTGTTTTTTTGATTATTATGCAAAACTTTTTGGTTTATCGACAAAAAATGCATAATCAAGCTATCACATTCCTTTAAAAATATTATTTTCCAAAGTTATAAATTATTATTGTGATTAATTTACTTTTTTAAATAATTTGGAAACTGATTGAGAATGTTTAACAGTTCAAAAATCCTTTATTTAAAGCAATTTATTTTTCAATTAAAATTTCATTAGAATCAGTTATACGTTAATAGTTAGTTAAGTTTTTTTTCCATGTTTTTTTGTTTATTCTTAAATCTGACATATGATTATATTTTTAAAGTCGACTTAAGAGCGTCGGAAGTACTCTTTATCAAATAATTTGAGAATTTAAATTAATTTTTAGTTCATTTTTCTTCATTATCGATAGAGAAAAGTGCATTAAGATAATTAAAATTAGGCAATAATTATCGCATACAACTCCAGGTGTTTTTTCTAGTTGATTATAGTCTCGAAATTTACCTATAATTCACTTTATCATGAGGCATCCAATTCAATAATATTTTAATTTACTTGTTTGTAAATATACTTTAATTAATTAGATTTTTTAAAGTATCATTCAATTTTTGAATTATAAATTAATCTTTTTTTCCAATAGATTTATTTTTAGTATTTAATTGATTTAATGTAATTTAATATTAAAAAAGCTAAACGACATTCACTTAAAAGCAAAATGGATTAGAATCATAAGATAGCTTATATCTGTATAAGCTAACATCCAGTATCCAGAAAAAAATCTTGTATTTGATTTCATTTGATATATAATTATCTTTATAATATAGAATATGACGTTAAGTATTATCTTTCAGTTCGTACAAGTTCTTGAAATTTTTTTTGACAATATTTTTTGTTAATTAGATACATGCCTAACATCACACTGAATGATTCATGATTTATTTTAATAAATCTAAGTTTAATTCAAACTAACAAAAAATTATTTGTTTAGAATTTTTTAAAAATTAATTCATTCAAGGAAATGAAAAATTAAAATGTCGATTGGTTCTTAATAAAATTCATTTAGACCTTCTGTTGATAAACAAAAGAGATTTTTAAAAAAATTCTCAAAATTTTAATCAATTTACCTGAATTTTTATTTTTAAAAATATGATTTGGAGACTTTTTAATTTATATGTCTAAATATAAATTTAAATTTTCTCCCACTTAACGTATCGTAAAATGCATTGGTTATTTTAATTAATTTTTTTGATTAAAAATAGAATGATTGTTTTTATTAAAAAATTGCCTCATTCACGTACTTTTCAGCTTAACGAAATTTGAACAAATATGATGACATTTTCGAAACACTGAATTGATATCTTAACAAATTTTAGGATTCTAATAAATTAGATTTTGTTGCTCTTATTTTGTATTATGCAATTTTCAATATAACTCGAACAAGTATTAAATATTGTATTTAATAAAGCTAAACTAATAATAATTATATTTAAAATCTTTAAAATTACAAAAATTTGCTTCGGGGTGGCTTTTATATTCTTTCATATTTGGTTTTCATGATTAAGTTGCTAAAATTAAATTTAAAATGAGCTTATTTATTTAAGAAAAAAAATTAAAAATATGTTTTTTTAAGCTTTAATTCCTATTTATTCTGAAAATTTGATTTAAAAAATTGATTCAATTATATTTTTAAAATTAATTTTTCAAATTGATGTTTTTTAGATCAGGTTAAATAATTATTCTTTCGAAAAGTAAAAATAATCAAAATATTTTGACAACTTTTTAGAGTTTAGAGTATATATTTAATGAAAGGAAAGATTATATTTTTTACAATGAAATTAAATTCAAATAATCATTTTAAAATAAGATTGTTAATAAGGTTTTCTGCAGAATAATTTAGAAAAAAATTAAATGCATTTAATCTTTTTCTAAATAAAAATGTCCTTTAATTTAGGACATCAAAAGAGTGTAGATGAATCAGAATCGCATGGAAATTTTATTTTTATTTTTAAGATACTTTTGTTTTATTTTGTTTGTTGAAATTTAGCAAATATTCAGTGAGTATAGAAACAATCATTTTTTGGTGAAAATTTGTAGATCTTTGGCTATTTATAGTAACAATAAATAGTTCTTTATTGATAGATTTCATAAGTTTAGAAAATTTTTTTTGTTAACAAAATAATTGTTTTTACGCATATAATAGGCGGGAAATTAAAAAAAAAAGCGGATTTTTTTAATTTTATTTTTAATCAATCCAAAAACATAAAACAAAAAAAAATTATGTGAAAAAAATCATAAAAAAAATAAAAAAAGAAAAAATGGATAAAATTAATTTAAGAAAAAACGTTTCAAAATTTTGGAAATTTTTACAATTTAATATTTGAAATGACCGCCTTTGTCGTTAAAACAAGCCAAAACTCTTTTTGGCATAGATTCAATCAATTGTTGTACGTAATCAGTCGGAATCTTTAACCACAACTAGTGTAAAACCATTTTTTAAAAAAATTCTACAAATTAGTGTTTTTATTTTTTTTCTTTTGCATTCAATTTTTGATCAAATACAATTAATAAATAATTTAAGATAAATAAAATAATTAATTTCTAAACTTTTGCAACATACTATATCTTCCTGTAGCTGATGGATAATCAAAATAGAAAGCAAACAAAACTAAAATCTTTACATTTAAGTGTTTCTTAGACAATTTAATATTAAATGAACAAAAATCTTCTGTTAAGATCTTTTTAAAATCATTAAACAATCGAAAGACATAACTGATGAATAAAAGAGAAAAAATCTCATTTAAATGAAAAAATTTAGATTTTTTATCATCGATTTTCAATAGAATAATCTATTAAATTTAGCTATAAATAACTTTCATCTTGAGAATTTTTTTGGTCGAATGAGGCACTTTTTTCTTTTTAATTAAAACCGCATGCTGCATTTCATTTGGTTTTAAATTACGTAGTTGAATTTTTGAATAATTTAAATTGCGGGTAAATCTAAAAATACCTGACCTTTAAATGACAGTACTTTTTAACTCGCTTTGTTTTTTCCTATAAAATTTTTGGATTTACAGATAAAATAAATACTTATAAATCTTGTTTGTTTTTATGTATCTGTGTTAGTGCAAATTTTGGTTTATTCAGATGTTATAAGATTTCTTCAGATGTTATAAATAAAAAATCGATTTTTTCAGTCACATAAAAAGTTTGCAAATTTTGACCAAACTTAGATTTTATCTTTTGAACGAATATTAAGAAAACTATGATATTTAACTCAATGGATACCTAATTTTTTTAAGAATAAAAATATTTTTAATTTTTTATCAATTATAGTAATAAAAATCGAACGCGTTCATATATCAGGTGTATATTTTTGCTTAGGACTTCATTAAAGTGTACTTACTTGGTACCAAACATAAAATAAAAAACTAGAAAATCTTGATAGTAAGTAAAATATAAACCTTATCTGGTTATCCGTTGATACTTTAACATGGGTCTAAAAATTTTGCAAAACATAATGAATCATCCGTTATGTATTAAACAATTCAAAAATTGAAGATGAAAAAATATGCTTTATATTAAACCATTTAATAAACCTAAATATGAGATTAAAATATTAGACCATTTAGCAGTAATAAAAAATCTTTCAAATCAGAAATCAAGAATTCGGATTCAAGAATATTTTTTTATTTAATTTAAAAAATGAATTTAATTTTCGCTAATTTTTCAAATTTTTTTACTTTTTAATTATTTTTAAAACTAGAGAACATCATTCCAAAGAGATATGCTACATTTATGAAATATTCAATCGCATTCAAAGCCAACTGTTTTAATTAAATAATCTTTGAGTAAAAATAAACTTAAATTAGATAAAGAAGAAAAATCAGATACATTTGTCCAAAATAAAATTCAATTTATTAGTACTAATGCCGTGGTATAATGGTATGTGCGAGATATTCGGGAAAACTATTTTTCCATAATTTTTTATGTAAAAATAACGTCATGAAGTCGATGAAAATAAAAATACCAAAAATAAGAATAGAAAGAATTAGATTATTAAAATAATAAGATTATTAAAATCAATTAAATATAAGTCTGTTTTTCTTTTATTTTAGTTATACTTAGTTTCATTTGATATAAATTCCTTGTTTTCTTTAAATTAAAAAAAAAATTTAATCAGTTTAAATTAATTTAATAAATAAACGATGGTTGAGAAATTTTAAATTGTTTAATTTCATCGTTAACACAAACCAAACTTGCAACACAATTCAAAAAAATTGCTAAATATATAAAATATTTTTTAAATCCTGAATCGGAACGAACTATGGGCTATATATATTTTTACTTTATAAAACTATATATATTTTTACTTTATAAAACTATATATATTTTTACGTACATCATTAGAAAAGATAAGTTAAAATAGTTTATTTTGAAGTTATTCAACCCCAATGTGTTTAAATTAAAAAAAGGAGAATCAATCGACTTGCACAAAATATAAAAAAGGAAATTCCTAATAAATGAATAATTCAGTTTCAACTATAGAAGTGTTTGCCGCATTTGCTTTTGAAAATTTTCTACTGTAAAGAATATTTTTAATTGTCAGATAATTAATTCCAGGTATCTAGTGTTTTCTTTTCATAAAATTTGCTTTAATTTGTTTTTTAAAAATTAAAAACGTTAAATTATTAAAATCAATCTAATTTAAAAATAACAAGTCACTTAAATATTTGAAAGATCATGAATAATCTTAAATAAAAAGATATAGGAATTGCAATAAAAATTTACAAAAATATTTAAAAATAATTAAAAAAAAATCTATTTTTCGTATTTAATAAGTTTTCTGTCTACTGAATACATTTAATGTTAAATTCTTAAATATCAAAGTTGCACCTTTGCCTTTTGAATATTTTGTTATAGCATTTTAAAGAAGCAAATTCTATATTTTTTCATCTTCATTTTAGTTTTTTCATTTTTTCATTTTTTAAATGTATAATTTAATTTTATACTTATTTGTAAATATTTAGTTGAAAGAAAATTTGATTAGTAAAATTTATAGATAGGTAAAATTATTTATTTTAAAAATTGATCCAAAAGATGTTACAGAAACATGCCAATTTGAATGTTCTATACTATTCTAATATTTAAAAAAAAAAAAGCAAAATTGAAAGAAACGATTATTTTTTTTAAATATTTACCAATGGGTAATAGGGAAATAAATATTGTTTAAATTTAGATTAATTTTTGTAATATTGATATACAGAGTTTAAAAAACTTAGAAATACTTTTTAGATTAAAAATTTAATCAAAATTACTCCCTGTTTGTCATGAATTACGGAAAAATCTTAAAAGGAATTAACTAAAAAAATTGAGTAAAATATTCTTTGACTTACTAAGCTATGAAAGTCATTAATTTATATACTTTTTTTAGAACAATTTCTTTTTTCTTTTAATGCTTAGGCTGGGTTTTTTTAAGACCACAAAACAAAGCTTTGTCAAGAAAAATGCATTTTCGATACATCAGTAATTAATTTTGAACATTAAATATTTACACAATTGATTTTTTCAAAAATGAAAAGTTTTTTCTATTATAAAGAAAAATTTGAAATTAAAATAACGTGTTAGAAAACAACACAGAATTTACATTTTGTCTCTTATTTTGTTATTTAATTTTTTTAAATTTATGTTTCATGCTCGCTAGTTTATGTAGTAGCTTCAATAGGTTTTTCTTCAGTTTTCTTTAACAATAATCTTTTATCGTTGATACTGGATTTTATTACTTTTGTTTTTTAATCTAGTTGTTTAATCAATCACATTTCTTGTTTTGAACTCCAAAAAATTATAAGCTTCATGAAAAAATTCTATCCAAAAACATCCGAATCTTCATTAAGTTCAGACGGGTGACGAAAAGAACCTATTCTAAGTCGCCTCATATATAGATTGACGTTTTGTCAAAAGGATTTTATAAAATAAAATTTGATCTTTGTTTTTAATTTTACTTTATAAAAATTATCAATGATATTTTAATCATTTAACAAACTTTTTTTACTCAGTAATTTTTTTTTGATTTTATAAAAAAATGATAATAAATTTAATAGAGCTAATTGACAAAATCTCTTTTTCATAATTAAGGTAACACAATCTTTAAATATTGAACTTAAAATGAGAGTCATTCTTTGAAGGAATCACCCAATAACTTTTCTATCACATAATTTTAATCTATATTTAAATAATAGAAAAAAAAATAGAGATTCGAAAATTTTAGGAATACAAAAATAAAAATTCACCATTTTATTTTTATATGTTTTTAATTTTAAAAATTTAAGCTTTTTATTTTATTGTTTACTGGAAAACAAAAACTTGAAATGAAAAATTTGAAAAAAGGAAACAAAAAATTTTTTTCTCTGAAAGATTTTCTTTAGTGTAATTCTATAAAAAAACTTTTTTTTATTAAATCAAATTACTGAATATGAAGTTTAGACTTAATTGCCTTTATATAAAGAAAATTTTGTCTTTTATCAAATTTATCAACAGAGCCTACCTGTCATTATAAAATAAGTTTTATTTATATAATTAATAACAAACGTTTTTTGACATTAACCATAAAGCTTAAAAATTACCTGGATGCTGAATTCTCCGAGCTAATTTGAATTACTTGAATAATTTGCTATCTTGTAATTCATTAAAGTAAAAAATTCTTTCATTCTGCTTTATTTAGATTACTTAAAAAATAGGTAAAATGAGTTTTTAACTAATTCAGACAAATATGTTGTTGTACACCAAGGTTCACAGCATACAAAAAAACCTTATCTCTAATCTTCTTTTATTAATCATTTCAACGTTACCTGGTGTTTCCAGCAGTCAATCAATTTATTCTTACCAAAAAAATACAACGAAATATTTAGACAGCTCGAAACTAGAATTTTGTGAACAATGTGACATATTTATTGGAGGATTATTTCCTATTCATGGTCCAAAGTATGCACGGCATTCGAAAAAAACTCCTGATGACCAATTTAGCAGCAATTCTGAATCAATAAACTATTTTTCGACAACGACAACCATGTCTGTAGATAGTTACATACAAAGTGAGATCATTTGTGGTGAAATCAAAAAAGAACGCGGAATACAACGTCTAGAGGCGATGCTTTTTGCCATCGATTTAATTAATAATAGCACAAATCTTTTGCCTAATTTAAAACTGGGTGCCCGTATTTATGACACTTGTGATCGTGACACAATCGCCATGGAAAAGTCTCTTAATTTTGTAAGTGACTATTTTTTGTTAAAAGAGGAGAACATTGCCAATGATTTCACATGTTTGAGTAACAATCCTAGCTTGATCGATTTGGCAAATAATTTCAAACCAAAAAAGAACAAAGATGCTATTCACAAACGAAAAGTTGTTGGTGTAATTGGAGCAGCAAGTAGCAGTGTGTCCATCCAAGTAGCTAATTTACTTAGATTATTTCAAGTGAGTTTTCTTTATAGAATAAAAAATAAAATTTTTCCAAAGAAAAATATTTTAATAAAATTTTTTCAAGGTTCCACAAATAAGCTATGCCTCTACAAGCCCTGAATTAAGCAACAAGGAAAGGTTTCCGTTTTTCTCTCGCGTTCTTCCTTCCGATACGCTACAAGCAGAAGCGATGGCAAATCTTGTCCATTCTTTAAATTGGAATTATATTGCTACTTTGAACGAAGAGGGAAATCTTGGCGGAATCGATTCTTTCATTTCAAATGCTAAATCTAAAAGTATTTTTTTTGATTTGTTTGAATTTTTTTTTATTTTAAATTTTAAAAGACATCTGTATATCTGGATCCTATACTTTGTCTCAAACTGCCTCTGAAGATGATGTCAAAGCTATTCTCATGGAAATGTTTGAGCAAAAAAATGCTCGAGGAGTTGTCGTTTTCCTTCAAGACCACAATGTGAGGTAAAATTTTAATTGGAGTGTTATCTCAAAATTTTATTATCAATTTTTCATTTTATCTAATTATTCCAAAATTTAAAAAAAATAATATAATGCTCCTTTAACTTTTTGATAATAAGAAATTAATTTTTTTTATTTTAGTCTTAATTTCAAAGAGATTAATTAGGACAAATCAATATTTATAAAATAATTATTTCCAAATTCCACATAAATTTAAATTGATAGAATACATAGTCACACCAAACTTTTAAAGACAGGATAAATATAGCAAAATGAATAAATAATAATAAATCATTTTATTTATATTTTTAAAAAATTTAAACTTAAAGCCAATTCTATTAATTTAAATCATTAAAGTTATTAAAGGGAAATGACAATCATCTTAAAAAGAAATCAAATCCAAAAGATTCAATTAAACTTGATTTAAATAATATATTAAGATTATCAGTCAACTCTCGATAATTCGGAAAATTCACTTTTCAGACAAGTTTTATTGGTCCCCAACCCAGTTGAATGCGACTCTATGTAAAAAATCCTCTTTAATCCGAATATTTATTCTGGTTTATATTGTCATTCGGACAGAAATTTTGCCTAGATTTAGATTAAAATACATGTAACTATTACTTTTTAATTCGTAATAAATTTTCTGAACTTGACCCAAAAAAATTCACGTTTAACTTTCAAAGTGTTTTATATTTAATTTTATTTTTGAAAAATGATTTACTTTTAATCGGAATTTTTACTTAAAAGTAGCTATCCCGGTAATATCTAATTCGGAAAAGTCAATCCAGAATGATTTTTCCGGTTTAAACCATTCAGGTTTAACGAGAGTTGACTGTGATATATGGAAAACGTGTCAAAAGTATCAAATTTTAAATGATCAAAATAAAAAAAATAAGTATTTTATTAATTTACACTTAAAAATTTTAATGCAGAAATATTTTATATTGCTAAAAACCATGTTTAACTAAAGCCAAGTTTTAAACATAACTCAGCAAATAGAAAATTTTTGCAGAGTTAATACTCATTAAATTTTATAATTAAAGCTAAAATAATTCAGTATTAAATTCAATACCAAGTCGCTTGAGAAATTTATTTTAATTATTTAAATTAATAATCATATAGTGTTTGCATACCCCAACATATTTCCAGTTCCAATTCGGTTTAACCAGAATTTTTATGAATCAAAAACTCTATAATTAATCCTGTTTTATTTTTAAGCTGATTAAAATTTAAGTACAAAACTTAATAAAAATTTTAAATAGAAGTTTTTTTCTAAAAATTGCATTTTTTCCTTAAAATTTTTAAGCTTGTTAGAAAATGTAAAAAATATTTAAAGTTTTCTGAATATTTCTGGCATGTTGTCAAATGAAGGTAATCAATCTACTTTTAAGAGGTTCTATTTTTCAATCAATAGTAAAAATCATCCGAAATAATAATTTTGTGATGAACTTAAATAAGGTTACTTATGGTAGTCAATACTAAAAACACAAACTCATATCCACTTTTTTTTCTTTTACTTAACAATGATTTAATTTCACAAGAATCTTACCTCAAGAGCAATAAATTATTGTTTTACTTATGGATAAACAAAAAGATAATCAAGAAAATTAGCAGTAAATTTTTTTAAAATATTTTTCTAAAATATTGAAATTCTTTTTTGAAGAATTTGAAAGTTTTTTTTTCATTTTTTGCTAAATAATAAAAATAAAAAAAATTTTTAGTATTTAATTAATGGATTAAAAATAACTATTTATTTTGGGTAAAGGAAACTTCTCAAGCTGGTTAAAGATTTGAACATGACCAGACATTTTCTTTGGATAGCAAGTGACAGTTGGGGTACCAAAATAGAATCGATTCGAAGCAATAATTTAGTAGCAGAGGGAGCTATTACTTTTGCTCCAAAATCTTTTATAATAAAAGAATTCAGCGATTATTTCCAAAAATTGAGACCAGGTAAGAACATAAGAAACCCTTGGTTCGAAGAGTTTTGGCAAGATGAATTCAAATGCCGCATTGAAAATCCAATATTTCAGTCAAATCGTCGCCCATCTTACACCAAGTTATGCACTGGACATGAAACCCTTAATATTACTCAAGATGGTTTTATTCATTTTGTGATTGATAGTGTGTTTGCTATTGCCCATGCTATCCAAGATCTAATATTTGCTCATTGTTCGAAACTAAATTTTAATGACTTAATAAATTGTCAACACAAGATAATTTTCAAAGGACCAGATTTTCTAAACGCGATCAGAAATGTTAATTTTAATTCAATAACTGGACGTCAAGTCGAGTTTCTCAAAGATAAAGACAATTCAGGAGATGGCCTGGCGCCTTTTGAAGTATTTCAGTATCAAAAAGACGGCAAGGGAATATTTGGTTACAAAAAAATAACCGAGTGGGAAAAAAACAAGCCATTTGTTTTGGATAAATCGCTGCTAAAATGGAATAGCGATAGTGACAAAATACCACGATCAATTTGTAAAGAAGAATGCGGCATTGGTGAGGTTAAACAAGGAGATCACTGTTGCTGGGTATGTGTGAAATGTGAAGAGAATCAATATGTCGATATTAACAAATGTATAAAATGTCCACAAGGATTTGGTCCAAATGAAAATAAAACAAGCTGTCTAAAATTGACCATTGAGTTTATGACATTCAATAGTCCATTCACATTGATACCAATCATATTCTCTACACTTGGGATAATATTAACAATTTATATTATCTACATATTCATAAGGTATGCTAACTTTTCTAATAAATACATTTTTTTTAATCCTATTTCTTAGATATAATGAAACTCCGATTATAAAAGCATCTGGAAGAGAGCTTTGCTATGTTTTATTAGCTGGTATATTGGCAAGCTATCTAGTCACATTTTTTTTAGGTAAATTTCTTTTTAATAATGATTCTTACAGATTTTTTTTGACTTAATTTGAATGCTAGTTAGGTAAAAAAATTTAATTATTAATATTCTTAAATATTCTTTAAATTCAATTTACGCTAATTCTAACCAAATTAGTAAAAAAATCTGAATAAGTTTAAAAAATAATAGTTAATAATTATTTTAAAATTTTTCTTCTTAAAATTGTAATCTTATTTTAGACTTTTAAAACAGAAAATTAAGTGGATTAAATAAATTTTTACCACAAATATTAAAGATATCTATCATGGAATAGATCTAAGTTGTGACTAAAGACTTTGTTTAAGGCATTTTTTGGTTAAATTTGATTAAAAATTTTCGAAAATGTTCAAAAAAAGAATATTCGTCATAATAAACTTTTTCAAAACATTTAATAAAAACAGTCAAAGATTTAGATTATAGTCAATAATTTAACAAATAAGCATACTATATTATTGATTGTTATAAAAAAATTATTAATATGTTTTCAATAATATGTTTTTTTATTAAATTCTAAAAATATTTGCTTCACAGGGTTCACTAATATCAAAATTTTATTTTATTATTTAGAAATTCGTAATGTTTGTTTAGGAAAATTGAATAATTAAAATTTAGTGTTGATCTAGCCGCACCAGTCGGCAGCTAGCCACATTTGCAGTAAAATTTTTGACTGGCAAATTCATATTTTTCTTCTAATAAAAATTTTTACTCACATTAATTTAGATCAGGTTATTTGAGTAAAAAGTTCAAATAATCCATTCTTCAAATTCGCAAAAATTTTTATACAAAAATTCTTTTAATTAAATTAAATAATCACCACAAAGGATTGAAAAAAGTAAAAAGATAAAAATAAATCATATGCTAGGAACAGTCTAATCTGGTCTTATCCCGGAATTAAAAAAATATGTTTTTTCCGAATTAAAAAGTTTATTTAAAAGTTTATTTAATTTAATCTTAGCTTTTTTTATTTTTTTTTTTTTTTTTTTTAAGTCGCCTATGAGGTGCAGTAATTATATAAATAAATAAATAAATAAATAAAAAATGTGACATCTTCAAATGCCTATTTTGACTCAAAAAATAACTAACTTAATATTACTGCAATTGTAAACTAGTATATATTTATACAATATATCAATATACAATATATCATATACTTCAAGTACTATATTTACTGAAAAAACAAAAGTTAAATTCAAAAAATTTGTATTTGTAGTTAAATTCAAAAAATTTCTTTTGAAGACACTTAAAAATAAAAATCAGGGTTATAACAATCAAAACAATATTTTTTGCGAATTATTTTTATAGAGGCTTTGTAATTGAAAGAATAAACAATTTTAAATTCATTCTTCAAATTAAATCATGCCATTGTAGTTTTAATTTTTTAATTTTGGATTTTTTTTTAATACTCACTTGATTTAAAAAGGAACAAAATAAAAAAGATCTTGTATTATCAAAAAAGTTTAAAAAAAATTTGATAATAAAGATTGTTGAATGCTTAATTTTTGATTTTAGTCACGAAACCAAATTTTGCCTCATGTCTACTTCTCCGTTTTGGTTTCAGCACCAGCTTAACTATCTGTTTATCAGCTCTATTCACGAAAACGAATCGATTGTCCAGAATATTCAACAATAGCATAAAACAGGTCAGACAAGCAAGTTATGTAAGCCCAAAATCTCAACTGGTCATATGTGGTTCAATAATTTCAGTTCAAGTTGTAGCTATATTCATTTGGATATCAATTAGGTAGATATTAAATAATTAAATATAAAATAAAAAAACTTGAATTTTTTAAAGTCCGCCTGGCACAAGCTTTGACTATGACGACCCAAAGAGAGTAATTCTCCAGTGTAAAACTCAAAATACTCATCTAGCAGTTTCGTTTTTGTATAATTTTTTTCTTGTTATTCTTTGTACAATCTATGCCATTAAAACTCGTAAAATTCCGGAAAATTTTAACGAAGCTCGTTTCATCGGATTCACCATGTACTCTATCTGCATAATTTGGGTTGCTTTTATTCCAATTTATTTCGGTACAACTGCAGCGGCTGGTACCAGCAAATCACCAAAAAATAACTACAAAGTATTTTATTTGAATTTGATTTATTTTTTAAAAAAACTTTGTTGTCAAGATACAACTAACCACAATGGCAATGTGTTTGAGTTTGAGCGCAACAGTGATTCTTTTTTGCCTTTTTGTGCCCAAAATTCGGGTCGTTGTTCTAAAGCCAAACAAAAATGTTCGCTCAAAATCGACATTAAACAAATCAAGCTTTAAAAGTAACACTCAATATAAAAACTCAAAAGTAGTCTTGCAATCTAAGTGTCCTGGAAATTTCGAAAAATCCCTTACTGTTGCCACTGTAGCTAGCTCTAACAGTACCACAAGCTCACCTGGTAATAATTTTGAACGCCCGGTGTTAATTTTTCTTTTTCGGAAAGTTTTTGGATAATTTTCTGTGATTTTTAGGAAAAAAAACAATACTAAAGATTATAATTAGCTTTTATTCTTAAAAAAAAACTTAATATGGAAAATGTAACAGCAGATTAAAGATTTTTATCATCTAAATTTAGTATCTGCAATGACTCTGTAATCTTTTTATTGACTGATTTTCTATCTTTTGGCTGTGTGCATTTTACTATAGTAGTTTTAATCTTAGAGAGTATTAGGTACTTAAATGCTAATTTTTGAATTGTTTTTTTTTTAACTTTATATTCAAAATCAGTAATTTTTTTCAAAAAATTTATTATCAGTATAATTTTTAATTTGCTCAGTTTAAATTATAAACAGAGTTGTTTAAAAGTCCAAGTCGGGAATTTTTTTATTTTTTTTACCAACTTGGACTTAAACTTTTAAACAATCTTGATTATAAATAGCCTAAACTTTTTGGGGGTGACAAATTTAACCTTTTTTTAAGTGAAAAAAAACAAAAATTTGAGCCTATTTGGCCTGGCAAAAAAAATTTATTGACTATTTAATAGAATAAACAGAATAAACTTATTCTAGCAACAAAATAATTATTTGAATGACAAGAATAAAAATGTAAAAGATAAGGAAAATTGATAAATTACTTATTCTTTATTCGTTTTTTGGGTCTTGTCGGTTAGTTTTAGGTGAAAGTAGTGTTAAATGAGCCATATTTCACCTATTATGGGAACAATTCTTGTTCTCAGGGTTTGTGAACTATTAGTTCACCTAACCTAAAAATTGTTCACCTAATTTTATAAAAGTTTAAGGTAATATTGAAAAAAAATAAGTAAAATGACAAAATTTGAGAGATGGAGGAAATTGCGTTTAAATAAAGTTATTCATTTGATGAATACTATGCACACATTCTTTGAATTAAGATATAAATTTTTTTTATTTTAAGTATTTATAATTCATCAAATAGTATACTTTCTTTTGAACTTTTCCTGGATATCTAAAGAGACGTGGAAAATTTATTCTAGAGGGTGATCTTAATGCAATTTGATCACATATTATTGATTCAGGTAAAATTGAGTTTAGTCTTCGAATTTAATTAGATATTCAAACAAAGAATTAAGTTTTTTTTTAAATCGAAGAGCTAAATGAAAAAATTATCACTAATCTTGCTCAAAAAAGAAATCTTTTGTTCACTTAATCTAAAAAATGTTCACCTAATCTTTTTTCGTATACAAAAAAATTAGCTGAATTAATAGTTCACAAAAGCCAAGAACAAGAATTGTTCCCATAATAGGTGAAATTCGGTTCACCTAACCGACTAGACCACGTTTTTTCTCGGTAAATCCGCATTTGATTCCTAATCAACAACTGATACTTCTTAAGATTTCCTTTCTTCTTAAAATGAGAGAGATTTTTTTTTAAAATCATTAATAAATATACAAAATAGCTAAAAAATAATTTTTGAGCCTTCACATACGCCTGTAGTTATTTGGTATCCATCACTTAAAGTTAAGAAATTTTGAAAAATAGATACGGGCTTCGGTAATCCGATTGAATAATTTAAAAATTAAATTTTAAATTAAAACTTAATAATTTTTAAATATCCATAGGTTTTCAATCAAATAAAAAAGAAAAAAATGACAATGACGCAAAATCCGGTGGAAATAAAACAAAATTTTCAAATGCATCAGTAAAAACCTGCAACATATCATCTTCATTAGAGCCGGAAAATGAGGCTAACAGAAACGAAGCTAACTTAGTAGACTTAAATTATGTTGAACAATTATCTGGTCAAGAAAATGACAGTAGAAATGTAAGTGCGATAGAGTTTGGGGTAACAAATGTCGTAGATACATTAGGGGATTTTTCATTAAAGATTCTTACGAACCAAATAAATGATATAAACAACAATTTGGTAAAAATAAATGATGATGTCAATAGCATGGGATCGGACGAAATAGATTTTCCAGATTATGAGTATATACTTACCTCGAGAACACCCGAATCTAAACATCTTAAAATCACATCAAAATTGATTGATAAAAATGATTCCTCAGATCTTACCAACGAGTCAAAAAATATTCCAAAAAAAATAAAATACCAAGATAGACCTAACAAAATAGTTCTCAAGTATAAGAAAAGTGATGTTGACAAATTAAATGATCTAACGACTTCATCATTGTCTATACCAAGTGATGTTTCGCTTGAAAATCTAAAAAGCAATGACAAAAAGAGTGTGCATGGTAAAATAAGCTGGAAAAAAGAAGATGATTTAATAATTGATGGTTCCGCTGATGTTTATGATTTTCAAAGCCTTAAAATTACATTCGTTTAAATGTTCAAGTTCAAAACCTTTTGCCACAAATAAAATGCTTAACAAAACTACGTTTTTTTTAATAATTATTTAATCTGATGTAGCGAGAGTATATTTATTAAAAATTATGTCAACTCATTGAGTTTTCTAATTTTAATTATAAATAGGTATTCATACAGTATGTCTAGAAAATTTAGACCATTTTTTTTTTTTACGCAAGGTTTGTTTCTGGGCAGCCGCACGGCTAAATAAAAAAAAACAAAAATAATTTTTTTTATTTGAATTTTATTCAGAAAAAATTTTTTTATCGGAAAAGTACAAAAAATAGGAAAGAAAAAAAAATTTATTGAATGAAAAAATTGAAAATTTTTTTATTAAAAAAATAAATTTCTACAGAATTTAGAACATAATATTTTTTAACCTTTTAAATGGCCACCCTTAGCTTTAATACACTTAGCAACACATTTTGGCACAGATTCAATCATGTTCTTGAATATTTCACTTGGAACTTTCAATCATTCATCAAAAAGAACGCTTTTTAGATGCTCTGCTGATGTAATCTTTGTATTGACCATTTTGTGGTCTACATTTGACCATAAATTCTCTATTCGAATAAGATCAGGTGATCTTGGAAACCAAGGAAGGACCGATATTTGTTTTTTTTGAAACCAATCTCGAACAGAATGAGCAGTATGTGAACCATCTTGCTGAAAAATCCAATGCTGACTCTGATCAAAAAATATCGCGGCAGATGGTAACAACTGATTTTCCAGGGGGTCCATGGATACAAACTGGTTGATTCTGCCTGTAAAAATAGAGCAACAATCAGCACCTTTTTGATTAATACATCCCCAAATTCCAACCGAACCTCCACTATTCTGTAACTTTGGTAAACAAAACTTGGGGTGATACTTTTCGTTTGCGAAATCTTTTACGAACACTCTTGATTTTCTGTTTAATACCTCAAAATTAGATTCATCGCTGAAAATAACTTTTAACTAGTCTTTAACAGTCCATCTCTCTCGTTCTTTGCACAATTTGAGCCTTTTCAACCGGTCCAATACAGTCAAAAGAGGCTTTTTTATAGCAGTATATGACTGTATATTTTTCCTTAATGGCATTTTTCTAACAGTGTCTTTATTAACACTTACATTTGAAAACTTAGAACTAGAGTCAGATGCTAGTTGTCTACAGCTTTTTGTAGGATTGATTCTGACCTTTCTAAAAATGTACGATTATTGTCGACTGGTAAGCTTTTGAGGTCTTTCAGGCCTTGGTAATTCTTTGGCCACCAAAGTCTTCTCATAATTATAAACACGCATCATCTCGAAATTCTCACTAAATCAGCTATTTCTTGTTGAAATTTTGTCTTATCCTTCAACAGCCCAATTATTTGCCACCTTTGCGCCTCAGTTACTTTTTTTTTACCCATTTTTATGGAAAAATCAACCAAATGGTACAGCTCAATAAAATCACCGATTTAAAGCCAAAAATAATTAATAAATTGTAAAAAGTGCAACAATAAAAAAAGACGTTCCAAAAATTGTGAGACAAAAAAAATTTCCAGGGATTGTCAAGGTGTGGTAACATTAAAAAATGAATGTTATAAACTTTTTAGACTAGTTTTTTGTTTATGAATTCTAACTTTTGATTAGTGGTTAGAAATTATTTTTTTGGACAATTTTTATATCAAAAGAAATTTAAAAAAATATTCTATTAGATGACATAGTTTGTATTATATGATAATCGATTTCTATTTCAAATTTTCACTACTTAAAAATTTTTTGATTATTTTTTTTTAATGTTCTAAATTGTCTAGACATACTGTAAGACACAAAAGAAAATCATTTGAATTTTTTTAATTGAAAAAAAATCATCTATATCGTATTTCATCAAAGTATAACCAAAAATAA
This sequence comes from Brachionus plicatilis, assembly GCA_010279815.1. Taxonomy (NCBI): domain Eukaryota; kingdom Metazoa; phylum Rotifera; class Eurotatoria; order Ploima; family Brachionidae; genus Brachionus; species Brachionus plicatilis. Next base: position 582,262 of record QEOQ01000253.1, on the reverse strand, counting down.
AAGAAACTTGCTAATATTTGAATCAATGAAAAAGAATCAAGAAGACATAAGAGATGATTATGATCATGCAGATGAGGTTGATGGATTTTTAGATGATGTAGATGATTAATTTGATTGAATCTTGTTGTTTTTAATTATTGAAAGTTAATTGTGAAAAATGTATCTATTTATTTATCATCAAATATTTAAACTATCAGTGATTTTTTTCTTTAGATATGTCTAACTTTACACAGTGGGTTTACATGATGTGAAAAAGATAGAAAGTAAGATACTAACTTTAAAGATTTTAAAAAATTGGAAGACAATTTTAAGATTCATTTTAAAAGGCTTTGAGAAATATACCTCTGATGATCAGAAGTTATTTAATCTGACTCAGTTAGATTAAAAAAATTTTTTTTTATTAAATGACAAATCAAATCTTTAGAATTTTTATATCTTTCAGTAAAAAATAATAAAAATTTTATTTTTTTAATTTAATTAAATTTTATAATCCAATCCAAAGCTAAAATAAAAAAAATTGAAACTAATAGTTTTTTATTTCAATTTCTAACTTTTAATTTTTTTTTAATTATCGATCAAAAAACATTAAAAATTGCTTAACAGGCATTGTCATTTAGAATGTAAAGTTTCTTAAATACAGTCAACCCTCGTTAATCCGGCCTAATTCGAAAAATATTTTTTTGCCGGATTGTCGAAACTGCGAAACTCTCGATAGTCCGGCATTAGGGAAAAATCAAAATTTTGCCGGATTAATTTAAAAAAATATTTTAAAAAAACAATTTATTTATTTATTATAAATTTAACAAAAATAAAATTTAATTAACGGATAAAAAAATATTTGAAATATTTAATTCATTTTAAAATTGGTAATTCTTTTAGCATTTGAATCAATATATAAATCTCCTAAGAGCCTACATTCATCCGCCAAAATATCAGCAGTAGTTTGTCTTGGAACTCGCTGACCAAAATTCTCACTAAAAAGAAACAATTTTTCTTAAGGCATTTTTGGATAATCATGACTAAAAAGAATAATTTGCCTTTTTTGTTCAACAGTCAATTCTTTTTTTACTCTTTCTTGATTTATATTACTATTAACTAAGCCTAGCATTTTTAATTTTATTTTGAAACATGGAGACACAAATAGAGAAAAAAAAAACAAAAAAAGAATTAAATTTTTTTGGCATACGCGTATGTTAAGGGGTTGTGAAGTTGGTTTCAATTCGATCATTTCAATTCAGAAAAATTTGAATAACTTTTTTACTAAAAGAGATAATTTAGTTCTGTAAAATGCTCAATTATAAGCAAATTTGCTTAATTCAGTAAAATAAGTCTGCATAATACTCTGCAATTTTATGCATTTTGCACACCATTAAAAAGTATTTAAATCAATTGTGCACTTACTTTGCAGAGTTTTTGCAGATATATATTTTCGGATTAAGCAAAGTTGCTTAAACATTAAGCATTTTACAGAACTAAATTATTCCTTATGGTAAAAAAGTTATTCAAATTTTTTTGAATTGAAACGATCGAATTAAAATGAACTTCACAGCCCCGTATGTTAAAATATTTTATTAATTTTTTTAAAATATTTATCTTTTAAACATTTCAAGCATTTTCCATTTTAAGTATTTTCTAATTAACATCTATTAAGGCTTTACAATCATCTAAAAAAACTTCTCCTGGAAAGCTGTCAAAAACTCATCGAATCTCCTCTAGTTTTATGAATGATTTTTAAAATTTCCTGAAATTATTAGAATTTTTAAAGTCGTTAGACATTTTTTGCCTCGAAACTGATATCTATTTTTAAAAACCCAAAAAAGCAATTTATTTCAACTAATTTAATCAGTAATATGTTTTCAAATATTAATTCAAAATAAAAATTTTAAAATTAAAATTTTTTATTTAAATTTTCAGCTTAAGTTGTATAATTTATGAATTTTAGAAACTATAAAAGCTAGTATGGCAGCGCATTTGAATTTGAGTAAGTCAAAAAGTGGCCAACTAAAATTTTTGCATCTATAAATGTTCATTTGAACGAATTTATTTAAAAGCAATAAAAATAATTTCTTAATCTGAATCAATCAGTAATTTATAGTTTTATAAAAATTGCTATTAAAATTTAGATTTTCAAAAGTTTTTTACTTATTATTTATTGTCTAAATTTTTAAATTACAGCACACTTAAATTTTAATTCCAGTCAAACTTGGTAATCGCAAGTCTTCTTTGGACTGTGTTCTACTTAAGTATTCAGATATATTTGGCAATTTATTAAAATAATTTCGTGCCATCACATGTTTCTGCTTAATTTTTTTGATGAATTGTTCTCCATAGCTCTTTAAAAAAAATTTAAATAATTCCTTCAGAATTTTACTAAAGCAATTACCAAGTCTAAATTTGTCAATTTTAAATGGGACTCAGCTTCGTCCAGGGTTAATAAAATAGTATTCCATGGCGACCATTCCTCTTCTTTTTTCCATCGCACAAAATGTAATTGATAAATATCATTATTTGAGCTCAATATGGACTGGCTATTCCAAATTGTTTCAAACATGTATTGAATGTCTCTTTCCTAAATTCAACTTTTTGTGAAAATTTATTAAATTTTTGAAAAAACTTACAGTCAATAAAAAGCATATTCTAGAGTTTGAACTGTAACTTTGTTCATCTTGCTGAATTCTTGCGAGCATAAATCTATCATAAATCATAAATAGAATATATATAATTCCATTTTATTTAGAATATACTTAAATTTTGTAAAATCAACTCGTTTAAGAGCTAAATTCTCAAGATTTCTACAACTTCGGCATTTTCCTACTTTGCTACTTGATGAGCTAATCTGAAATTCCGTCGAGGGGAGATAGCGTTGGCAAGTCGAACAATAAAAGCTCTCAATTTTTTCATTAATATCCTGTGGTACTTTTAGATGACGAGCCGCTGCTGGATTAAATTGCGGAGACTTGATATATTGTAAAAATAAAGACACGATGCGCTTCCTCAAGCCAACTAAATTTTCTTCTTTAATTCCTCTCATCAACAGATCAGCTTCACGATCGATTAAAGCAATAATTTCTTGAGTCAATTTGCAATCGTGTTCCTATAAAAAAAATATTTAATTAATTTATATTTTTTATTTTTAAATTTTTAAAAACGTTATTTAACACATAAAAGAGATTTGTTAAAAATAAATAATACTTTTTTAAATAATATTTTGTTTTTTTTTTAATTTTGCAAAATAAATAAAGAATTTTTTAAAATAAAATTCAAGATTAATAATTGAAAATAAAATAAAAAAAAAAATTCAGTTTTTGATAAAGCAAAATACCTAAATTCTTATAGACAATTTTTTTTTTTGTATATTTATTTATTTTTATAGAACCTCAGATGATTTTGAATGGACATTATTTTTCTTTTCAGTGTGAAATCTGAGTATTTTTTAATGAGTAAAATAAAAAGTTTAAAATTGATCAATTAAAGTTGTACAAATTAAATGGTAGAAATAATGCAATTTATAGACTTAATATTTAGCATTTGTAGAGATGGATTAAAAATGTTTAAAGTTAGTGAATTTTATTTAAATTTGTTCACATATAAAGAGTTCCGCATCTTTATTTCGGAATTACTCCTCAAAATTTTTCCCGTGACTAGCAAAATTTAACCATTGATCTATAAATTCTTTTTTTTACTCTATATCTTATAAATCCTTCATCAAAGTAATTATAAAAAGTAAAGCATCAAATATGTTAAAAGGATAACATCAAATATAGAAATAAAATCTCTATTTTTATTCATTTTAATATTAAATAATTCTCAACCGGATTTTTTTCAAGTTTTTTTTTAAAACAAAAAAATTTATTTCTTGATTATAAAAATTACTTAAAAAAAAAACTTACTTTATAAGGTCAACAAGTTAAAAATTAAGTAAGAAAATCACAAATTTTTACCTTAACCGTATGCTTTAAAGTAAGCAAAACATCCAAGCGTTCATCTTGAGTCAGAAAATTCATATTTAAACTATTGAATATATCTTTTAGTTCCCGAGCTCTAATATTGTAAGGAGTATCGAGCTCAGTGACAGAACCATTTTTGGCTTTCCAAATTTTTGGTTGTGACATCTAATCAGAAAAAAAATTTAAATAAGTCCAATTTTCATTTTTAATCTTTTTACTTTTTCTAATAAAATTTGAATATTTCTGTCCTTATTTTCTTTATTTGCTTCAATTTTGTACCTTTCAATTGTAGCGATCAATTCAGCCTCTTGGTCTACAAGCATAGCCAGAGCAGCTTTTCTGGCAGCACCAGTTTTTGTGGCATTTATTTTTTCAATTTCTTCCGATCTCCATTTTTCCAAAGCTGCGTATAAAATTTCAAAGTCATCTCTTGTTCTAGGTTTTAGTCTTCGATTTATGTCATTTTGTCTCCTCGATTCAATATCCTTAACTCTTTGGTTTTCTTTGTCCTTTTCCCATTTAATTCTTTGTTCGAATGCAAGTTTTAGCGAAGTGAATTTGCGCTTTGCCAACCACCGCCGGAAATATTTCTGAATTACAATCACATTTTTTTCAATAATTACTAATCTTTGCTCAGCTGTTTGATAAGGTTTAGGTGTTAGTAGTCTGTCTTCAATTTTGGATATGAATACCCCTGGCTTTGTCATTTGAGTTGACATGTCTTGTCTAGTCTGCAATTTGACATGATTACTTACTATTGTTTGGGTGTCTCGACACAATTTCTGAACTCCAGTGTCCAGTTTTTGCGGACGCTTTGTCTGAGTAGAAGCGTTCAAATATTCTAAACTGGTCTGTCTATTGCGATAACCACCCAAAAATGGTTTTCGATTAGAGGCTCGCTCTATTTCAACAATTATTTCCTTAAGTTGATCATTGCCTAGGTCTACTTGAACAGTAATTACATCAGGAGATTGAAAATTTTCCTTTGGCTCATATGGCTTCAGAGGAAAAGTTTCTTGGTCTACAGACTCGACTTTAATTTGGAAAATTCCATTCTCCTCAGCTCCGTATTCAGACAGTTTTTTTAAATCTTCGTCCAAAAGAGTTTCTAAAATAAAAATTTTACTAAATTTAATTTTTTTTGTATTTTTTTCTGTTACGTTTTTCATTTGGGAGAGAGAATTTCAGGTTATTTGGTTCCATTTTAAGTTCAGCAGAAATTTTTTCTTTCAAATCTTTGACCTGAATGCTAATCGGATAGGCAAATGTGACAATTTGATTGATCGGGAAAAGAAGAAATTTGACAGTAGCATTTGGCTCTTTGCTTGATGAATTATTCTGGTCTTCATTTTTAGGTTGATTTTGAATATTAGTAGACGTCTCGGCGTCAATCTGAGGTTGAGCACTTGTGTTTATTTCCTTAAGATCTCTTTCTTCGCTCATTTTAGTGATACATGGGCTTTGGTAAAGTTTGGTAAAAACTGATTGAATATTATAAGTTAAGCTTTATTTTTTTCTAGTCAATATATGTATAATTTTAAAAAGAATAAACCATCGTCAATGTTGCCAAGCAACCGAAATAAAAAAGTTATAAAAATTTAATTTTTTTCTGAGTTTTAAGTTAACAAATTGGTAAAAATTATTAGAATTATTTTTATATGCAACTTTTGCTTCAAATTTAAATGATTTTTTTTTAAATTATTAAAAAATACAAAAAAATCCTTTTTAAAATTAACAGCATGATTCATTGACTGCCTACGCTGTAACCTTGAAAAGATCTAAAATGGACTCTAAAAATTGGATTATTATTAAATGAGTATTCATATTGATTATTTGTATCTTAGAAAAATAAATATATGTAAGAATATATTTGGTTTAGTTTTTTGTTTTTGAATTAAAAATGTATCCAATGTTGAAATAGCAATGAAAAAGTGTGATGCTTCAAAAAATTTTTTGAGTTTTAAATAAAAAAAATAATTTAAGTTAATATTGCAAGCATTTTCATATTTGAAATTAAACTGGGAAGTGAAATAGAGTGAGTTTAATTTTTATTTAGAAATTTGAAAAAAACATTGAAAATTCTTTTTTAACTTTTAAATAATTTATTTATTTATTTTTCTGTACTGAGCTAATGCTCCTTCAGAATAGAAATATATGAAAAAAATAAATAAAAAATAAAGAAAATTAAAAAGAAGATAAATAATCATTTTGATTTAAATTAATATTCAATCTTTGAAAAGCTCGATCTAGTCAGTTTGGTGAGCCATATTTCACCTGATATGCGAACAATTCCTGTTATCGGGTTTTGTGAACTATAAGTTCACCTAAGTGTTTGACTTTGGGAAACATAGATTCATCTATTTCGCAAATTTTAGCTAATCCGCCTAATTTTAAATTTTCTATCTAATTTTTTTTTTCTTTCTTATTTTTTAATTTTTATTTATCAATTGAATTATTATTTTTTTAATATTACATTTAGTTTTTTTTTAAATAGATGAAAGAATATTAAAATATAATAAAAGTAAAAATTAAATTTAGAAATTTAATTAAATTTAGTAAAGCTAAAACCGATGTCTTAATGGATGTTTCATCAGTTAATAGTTTCATTTTATTGGCCTTATTTTTTTTTTTGGATTAAAACCAAAAAAATGTTCATGAATTAAAAATTAAGTTTTTAAAACAGCAATTATAAAAAATAAAATATTTAATTAATAAAGGCATCAGCAATAGAGGTTCTCGGAAATTATATGAAACAAGATTTTATCACATTTTAATTTTTTTTAAATTTTTATTTAAATTTCATTTAACATATACCCCTCTCAGTTCCTTCTAATTTTTTACTTATTATTTGTGGCAATGTGAAATTTTAGTACAAAAATTACAATAAAGAAAGTAAAAGCTTTATAATTTTTTTTCTAATTGTGCAAAAATGGTCTGCAAAAAAGTACAATATTATACAAATTTGTACAAAATAATTCAAGCTCTGCAAAAACTCTGCAATTTTCTGTATAATGCACACCATCAAAAACTACTTGATTAAACTCTGCAATAAATTTCAGAGTTTTAGTTTTGCAGAGCTTGGAATTCTTTTTTACAAATTTGTAAGATATTGTACTTTTTTGCAGACCATTTTTGCACAAATAGAAAAAAAATTATAAAGTTTTTACTTTTTGTACTGTAATTTTTGTACTAAAATTTCACATTGCCTTATTTGTTTAATGCACAGTGTAACAAAGTTAACAAAAATGTCTTTTTGAATTTCTATCTTACCAGTTCTCTAATTTCTGTAATTTCCCTTTTATAGCGCAATATGCTACCATAGGCGATCTCTTAGTAGACCGCTTCTGTAAGCTTGCTTGCCGTAGCTTATTATTATTATTATAATTATTATTATTATTATTATTATTATTATTATTATCTGAAATATTAATAATAATAATATTTTAATATAATTTTAATATGAAATTTTGAATAATAAAGAAGACTCAGGCATTCTTTAACATTTGCTTTCGTTTATATCATTGTTACTTTTATTACACTAATGTACAGCTTTAGCTTCGTTTTCTTAATGTAGTTGGCTGACTTCCATGCTCTAGATGTCTTTATGTGTCCCCATCGCTGCAAATATTCCATGAACTTTCAGCTGTTTTCCTCATGAAACCGTCATTTAGAATTAAGAATAAAGTTGGGGAGGTAAAACAGCTTCGCTTGTCTTATGTCTTCAGATTGTCTTTTTCTCAGAGTTTTAGAAAGATGGAATATTTTCCGAAAATAAATATGATGAGATAATTAAATTAAATTAGATTAAGTTTACAATTTTCTATCAAAGATTTTCTTGAGGTCAATAGAGTTTACCGACAATAGAATTTACTTAGTTAATTAGAATTTGTTATATGATTTTTCTTACAGGCAATATCTGGTCTTTGCGTCATCTAAATCCTGCTTGTTCTTTTCAAAGTATACCATCCAATGCAACTCTGATTGAACCGAGGGTTTAATATTTAGATCTTAATTTTAAACTTTTAGAAATTTTTGATCAATTACTAATGAAACACAGGATATTTTTTTAAAGTAATTGATATTGAATTGCAAAACTTAAAAAAATATTTTTTTTGTAAGCTACTAAATTATGCATTTAAAAAAAGTCTATATTGATGTTACTGAATAAAATTCAGTTTCTAAAGGACTTATTTATTACTGATTCATCATTTATTAATGTAGCAAAGCTGCGGTTTCGTAGATTCTGTAAAATTTATAGTTTATTCTTTCAAAAACAAAAACGGATATATAATATAATTTGGAATTACATTAACTTCAAAATTACTTTTATTTTATTTATTTATTTATTTATTTATTCAATGAACGCCTTGTAGGCGATGTAAAAAAAAAATAAAAAATAAAATAAAGTAATTAAACAATTAGGACAAAAAAAATTGTAAGACAGAAGAAGAGTACGCTTCCAAAGCGAATTTTAAATATTCATAAATTTTTTTTTCCTTTAATTTTCTAAATTATTATTCAAGTTTTTAGTTTGTAAAGTTTCTATTTTCTAGTTTCTTTTATATTAGTTTATAATATTCTTAAAAACCCTTATCATTTATAATAATCATCTTAAGGTATTTTTAGCTAATTACATAAAAATAAAAATAATAATAATAGTGATAATTTTTTTATTGATTAAAAATAAATAAATTAATTTCAAGTGCTAGTTATAAAAATATTTTGTCACTTTTTTTCAAAGCAGACGAAGGCTTAATAAAATTTGTAGGCAAAGGATCATATTCAAAACATTTTAACATTTGATAGTAATTTTTATTCTTGTCAACTACAATTGGCATCGGCTTGGTAATTTCGTGCCTTAATCTGAACAAAATTAAATAATTCTAAATTTTATCTCATTTTATATTTACCTTTTTCCAACTTTTTTTGGAACGCTCATATTTTTTATTTGTTCCATTATGGTGTCGTCATCAATCATGTAATTCTTTATATTAGAAATAATCTTGGCCGCCTTCTGAAATATTGAAAAAATAATTATCTATTGATTATTTGATAAAATAAGTATTCAAAATTAAAAAAATAAAAAAATTGTGTCTAGAAAATGTTTTAAGTAAAACTTAGGTCACTTCAAAGTTTAAAAAAAAAAATTAGAATCGGTATGATTAGTTTTCAAAAAACAAACAATTCAGACTATTAGTTGTATTTTAATTTGTAATCAATTTTACCACTGCTTGTGCAACTACATTAAGCTTGCGTGTGCTTTTCTAATAAGTGCAAATTTGTGCATAAAAATTTTCATTTTGTGATTTTAAATTAAAATAATAAAAAAATTAGTTTACTTCTTGTTCTTTGCGCATTTTGTCCGAAATTAAATTGGATTCAAGAACTTCTTGAAATGTTTCTCGTGTGGACAAAATTGGGTGTTCGGGCATACTCTGGTTATCAACTAAGATATCATAAGGAACAAGCGGATGCTTAAATGTTTTTGAATCATATAGATTCCAAATTTCATCTTGACCAAATGTTCCTATATATTTTCCATCAGGTTTCCAAACCCGAATTGTACAATCACTTGAAGTAGATATCACTATTCGCGATGTTTCAATATACTCTAGCGAAGTAACACTCTGAACATGAGCTCTCCAACATTTAACAACTAAATAATAGCAATTTAATAAAATCTTTTTTCCTAAAATTAATAAATTACGAGTTGGAGAATATGATTCGGGACCATTAGTTGCGTATTTTTCTATGTTGTAATGGTAAATATATCCGAAATTATCAGAAGCAAAAAGATGGCCAAATCTTGAATCAACAATCATTCTTGTAATATTTGTTCCGCGTTTATCACTCTAAAAAAAAATTACAATTAATGAATTAATGAAAGACCCTAGAAGATACGTCTAATGCATGCAGTCTTATATTTAATCTAAGAAAAGCTATAGTTCAAAATCTAAAAAATGAAGGAAGCAAAAAAAGCATTTGAAGAGAATTCGAAAAATTTTTAAATTTTTTTTGATCTTTCACAATTGACTTTTTTTTTATTTGATTTTTTAAGCTGAAAATTAATATCTTTACGATAAAATAAAATTTTATACACGATAATATTTTCAAACTATTGCCAAAATGATCTAGAACTATTATTTAAAAAATCTTAGAAAAAATTGAAAAATATAAATTTAAAAAATTCTTTTAATTTAAGTTGCCAACAGGTCTGACTAGGAAGGCTTCTATGGTAGTTCTTTACATCATACATAGTAACTTAAACTTCAATCAAACCAATCAAGGTCCAAACTCATTTTACCATGACTCAAAAAATGACTCCGCTGGTACTTCTCTGCTTATAAAACCTATTTTTAAAAATATTTGAGTAAATCACTTCCTCCAAAAATTAATTAAGATTTAAAAAAAATCATTAAGCAATTAATTTTTGATCAAAAAGGTGACTAAAATAAATAATTTAATCTTTAAAAAGTTTTTTTTTTAAATTAGATTGATTTAAGTTTTGAAGTTTTAATATTCAAAATGAAATTGCAGACGCAAAAGCTTGTCTTTTTAAATAGCAAGCTTATAGAGTTGCTTCTGCTTGGCTAATCTACTAAACTAATTGAAAATTATTAACAGACGCATTTAATTTATTTTTTACAAATCTTCTTTCAGAAAACCAAAGTGTATTCGAAAAAAAAAAATAATAATAAGAAATAAAAATTTAAAAATATTTTAACTGTGTATATTTTGTGAGTAAAAAAATAAATACACAAATTTGATTTTTTTATATTCTCTTTAAATGTTTTTTCATCCCTAACAGACAATCAGCTATTTTTTTTAATTTAAGAAAACTTGGTTACTTTAAATCTATGCCATCCCCATTGCATCTTAAAATGCAGCTCTCAATTTAAATAATGTTTCATTCAAAACAAATAACTTTATACTTACAACTGGAAATCTTGCCAAAATTGAAGCGCCATTAAATATAGTCCAGAAATGAATCATTCCCCAAGGTCCCGATGAAATCATATGTGTCGAATTTTTGTCATTATATCTTTCTTTGTTCATAAATATCATTTTATTTACATTAAGATCACCGTCCACTAGAAAAATAAAACATTATTTAATTAATTTGGTAAAAATTTTACAATTGTCATCCTCGTATGCTTTAGGCTTAGGAGAATATAATTTGGTAAAAACATGTCCAGATACCATGTTCCAAATTATAATTTCACCGTCGTAGCTGGAAGTCGCCAAAAAATTCGACTCTGATTTTGCTAGACACATAATGTCTTCTCTATGTCCATTTTCGATTTCATCACTCCACCTCGGATTCGGGTTTAGCAAAAGTCTTACATCGTTTATATCATCATCATAAATGTTGATGCGTCTGTCCCATCCAACATTTATGATAAATTTATTGTTGTATATTTTGGTGTATTTTACATCAGTTACTTCCAAGTCATTGTCTTTGGTCAATATTTTCAAACAGTGGCCATTGTTAAAATTCCACACTTTGCACTGCCCATCTCGTCCGCCTGTGATCAAGCGTCTTCCACTGTCGTCAAATGTCATGCATGTAATTGGATGATCACCGTGAGCATTGGAGAACTCGAATAAATCTCGACCGGTTTCAACATCCCAGAGTTTTACGTTTCCACCTTCCGAGCAAGAGACAAGTTGCTTAAATTGCTTGTTGAACATACAGCAAACAACTGGCTCCTTATGAGACAGTACAATTTCAGTGTGTAAATTTGCCCTGAATGGAAAAAATTTAATTTGGAAAATTTTTTAATTTTTTTTGGGTTTATTAACTTTAATTTTAAAGATAAAAATGAAATTTTATCTGTGCTGATTAAAATTGATTTTGACTTAGAGTTATAACAGCAAGCTTGAAGTTCACCCGTAATTTTATGAGATTTTGGACGGATTGATGCCAAGCAGCTGTGATCAATCAAGTCCCATACATTCAAACATTTATCATTAGATATCGAAAATATTCGGTTGTCTTCGTTTGATAGATGTATGTAAAAAATTGGTGTAGTATGACTTTTTAAATGGGCTATAGGTCTTGATGGAACATATGGGTTATACAAACGCACTATTCGATCCATTCCTTAATTGATATCAATTTAATTTTGCACAGAAGTGAATAAAAAATATATGAGTTTCATTCAAATAAAAATTTCAAATAATTTTAACAATTTATTTTGTCATTTTTTGCTTTATTTATTTTAAGCTTTTATTCTGAATTTTTCTATCTAGACAAAAGAAAAAAAGAAGTTGAAAAAAAAATAAAGTTAAAGTTTTCAAATTGTTAAATTTTTTAAGCTTTGACACTCATAATTAATTTTACTATTAAAATTTTCGATATTATGCACAAGACAAATTAAATAAAGTTTTAATCTTGTTTAAATTTTATTGAGTTTTTTTATTTAACTTTATTTGCCTAATTGAAAATTCTGTTTAAAAAAAACCAATGTTTAAAATGCTTTTTAATTAACAAATATATTTGAAAAAAATCAAAAAAAGTATTGAGAAGAAAATTGATAAATTTTACCATGATCGAAGCAATTTATACTAAAAAGTTTCAACTGCCGTGTGAATATTTTTATATTTAATTTTAATTAAGTTTTAAATCGAAATGCTTAATCATTTTAAAAGTTTTGTTTATTATATTCTTTAATTCTCATTTTTCATCTTTAAGTATTTTAATTATTTAAAAATTAGATTTAAGTTTTTAGTTTTGAATTCCCATCATATCGTATTTTTAGCAAGCAAAATTAGGGATCATTTTGTGTGGTATAAAGAGTTGCTTTTCTATTTAAAGTAAATTTTATTTAAAAAATATGCTACAATTATTTAAATTTTCATTTAAAAGATAAGATATAAAAATTAAACCGATAGATTGGCGTTTTAAAATTGAATTATGTTAAAATTTGTTCTTAAGTGTATTTTTTAATTCAGCTTAGATAGACAAAATCGAGTTTTGATGCTTGTATTCAATTCGGTAAAATCTTTGTATTAGTAAGTTTTAAAAAATATAAATTTTTTAATCGTTTTTCAATGTGTGTGAGATTTGGATAACTTTTTTCAAATATTTAGATTTTACCTCTAAAATAGAACAAGGTTCACATAATTTTTAAAAATTTATATTTAAAATTTATCTCTATCTTTTTGACATGAACAAAATCGACATAACATAAATAATTTTGCAGATATAAAATCTAAATGATCAATCACATGTTTAAATTGAAAAATTGTAGAGATTTTAAATGAAAAAAGTGAGCTATGCATTGAAAAAAATTATAAACAAGTGTGAATCATAATTTAATTGTAAACAGCTTAAGAAATAAAAAAAATCATCATCCCTTTTTGCGAAAGAAAACATAAGCATTATTAACCTTATATGTTTAATTAAATTTTTTCTCAGGTTCTTTTAAATTAAGATACTAATGAGGGACTAGTAAAAATAGTCTGGAACGATCTTGGGACTCAGTTTAGATGACATGAAAAACGAATATTAACAAAATAATGGTTTATATTTAAAAACAAACTAGGGACCAGAATTATGCTTTGAAAATTTGTCTCAAAGTTTAAATATCTTTTATTATGAAAAAATTTTTAAGCTAATATATTTAAGAGAAATAGCATCTAAAAGAAGACACAAAGGTTAATTCAAAAAGAAATTATTTTCCTTATTTTCTTTCTTAGCCTAGAAATTTCAAGATACAAATTTAACAAAAAGAATGTCATTTTTGATTAAAGGATTAGAAAAATTTTAAATTTAGAATTTATTTTTAGTCAAGATTTAAAATCGTGTTAGAATATTGAATTTTTTGATCATTTCTCAACAAGCATCTATGCACATTAACTTTACATAAGTGTTCAATTTTTTCTTTAAAAAAAATTGCAACAAAATAATTTTCAAGCTCAAAATTTTTATAATCAAAACCATTAATTTCAAATTATCAAAGTTATATGTATTTCAAAAAGAGCTTTTATTTTTTCTGTTATCTTTCATAAGTCATCGTTTTTATTTTTCAATCAAAATATATTATACGATCTCAATCTGATTTAAATTAAAATATTTTCTTTAATTATATAAGCCCCCGTAGCTATTGGCATTAGACTTAATAAAAGAAATAGCTTTTCTTTTACTTAATTTGTTTGACACCTGAATAGAATCTAACTATCTTTAACTACATAAATTTTTGGTGTTTCTATCTCTCAAAATCATCATTCCTTTTTCTAAATTAACCAAAGAATCTTAACCGATATTAAATGGTAATAAAAAATCGTTTTAAATCGGCAATTCAAGAAATTTAAAAAAATTATAAAAGCTAAATTTAAGTCATCGGTAGAAGACTAAGAATATTTTAATAGCTGCTTATTTTAGAGCTCATCAAGGTCAAAAATAAAGTGGACCATGATCAATCATTTAATTATTAAAATTAAAAAGATAAGTAAAGTTTAAATATAAATTAGTAAAGCCTTACAAAACACTGTGAAAAACTTAAAGTTAGGTCAAGTTTCTTTTTTTATTTAAAAACCATGATGAACGTGAATCTAGGTTTTTGCAAACCGCTTGCAAGATAATTAAATTTTCTAAAATTTAGGTTACTTTAATCCGTAGTCTTTGTTAAATTTTTATTTTAAACTATTTTTTGGTATGTTTATTTTAAAAATAAATAACTTTTTTTCAAGTTAAATGCTCTTTTTACCTTTTTAAATCGCCAATGACCGAGCATGTTGTGTCAGTTAGTGGTCACGTTCTATTTTATTTGGATACCAAAGTATCCTTTCAACTGTTTTAATTTATTAATTCTTATTTGACTAAGGCTTAAACCAAAATACCAATGCATGTTATTTTCGTATTAACTTTCTTAAAATGTTTATTTAACTGTTAAGTACTTTGATTAGAATAAAACGTGAATAAAAGATAGGATCATTGACTAGAGATATTCAACACTTTTATTTATTTTTCGTTTAAGGGAATAAATTTCATTTTTAAAACTCTTAATTTTCAATTTAATTTATTCAAAAGTATCATTTTTCCCGTTCTTTTGTCAATATTTTAAAACAATAGCTATGAAAAAGTAAAAATTTCACATAAAAAGATTCTAATTCAATATCTATGCAGTTTTTTTTTGCTAATTTAAATTTAGACTTTGTTTTAATTTTAAACATTGATGCAACTTAGTAGATTATTTAAGCTTAAGCTTTTTCTTCAAAAATATTGATCAAATTTTAATACCATAAACATAGATTATTTTTCTTAAAATCTAATTTATGTCTGTTAAAATTATGGACCCTCTTTGATCTAAATATTTTGTTGTATTAAATAACTAAATATTTGTGACCGAGTATTTTAGTCAAGCAAATGAAAAACCAGACTGATTTGGTTCAGTTGAGTGGCAGAAATATTCTAATAGATTAAAATAATTTGCGATTTATTCATTCAATTTTACATTAAAAAAAAATTAATTTAAAATTTTCTTGAAGAAAATATTTTCTAAAGGGCTTTTTAAAGTTCAAATTAGCAGGACACTTAAATTTGAAAATAAATGATGTGAACATTGAGACAAAAGTATTGACACTACAGTAAAGTAAAGTATTTTTTAAAAGGTGAAAAATGTAAACAGGGAGCTTAAAGTTGTTAATTCAATCAAAAGTTCTTCAATATAAAGTTGTCATTTGGTAATGGTGTTAAAACACTTTTTAGCAAAAACAATTTTTTTTTAAATAATAATATATTAATGAGATAAATAAGAATTATTTTTCCTTTATATTTATACTTAAAATTTTCTTCCTTTATTGAAAAGATGACCTCTGTTTTTCGTTTTTCCTGTTTGTCTTAATTTTGTTTGACTCGCATAAAATATTGATTTTATCCATTTTTTTCATACATTTATAAAATAATATAAATATTTTCGTTTATATTTCCTCTACAAATAGGTCCGAAGCTTTATTTAAAATACAATCAGACACATAATGTTAAAAGTGTATAGCTATTTTTATATACTAAAACTAATTTATGTTTAACAAATAAAATTTACAATTTTTACAATTTGTTTTATTCAAGTATGTACACTAAAATGAATGGTTCATGCGAACATGATTATTCACTATTTTTATTCGATACTTAACAATAGATAAATCATTGAAGGTAATTTAATCGTTTAAGTGAAAATTTAGCTCTTCACTTTCAAGTTCATCTCGCCATTTTACACGGCAAAATATTTGGTACGCACTTATTTCACCTAAATCCAAGCGTCTCTATCAAAAATTTTCCTCAATGTAAAAACAAAAGCGGCTTGACTTGATCAATTTGCATAAGTAAATTTTTATTTAATTTCCAAGGTGCTTTATTTTTTATTGTTTAGAATACTCACTAGCTTTATTGGCACTTGATATTTTTCATCAAAAAGTTGTAATTTTTGTCAACAATGGTTAAAAAATAGACCTAGAAATTTAAAAAAAAACAAATTTTTTCTTAAGAAAAATACAATTGATTTTTTTCGTACAATAAATAAAAGAAAATTTTAAATTTTAAGAGAGCATTATTTTAAATCAGCAAAATTATTTCGATCTGATACAATGCAAAATTAATTAATTAAAAAATTATTTAATTTAAAGAATAAAATTTTTGAACTGTATCAAAAGGTGTAAGAGCAAATAAAGCTTGCCGCAAGGTCCCAACCATGATCTCATATGGCTTTGAGGTTCTATTAGAAAAATTTGAATATTGTGATAGCATTTTTACAGAAGCCAGGTTTCTTTACCTAAAAACTTAGTTACAGAGAAAAAAAATTCGAAAAAAAATTCATTCTTATTTAAATTTAGATTTTAAAATGAGGCTAAAACTTTTAATTTACTTAAAATTGTTAATACTGCTAACAGGTCAAGCAAAAGCCTCGCTTGACGAGAACGCCCTGTCGGTTCTCATGAAAATAATGCTGCCGTCAATGTTCGGCTTGTTCTCGAACATAACCGACCCGGACTACAAGGCCAAATTTCATGAGCCATGCACCTTCGACAAACTCTTAGAAATCTTCAGCAAACTTCCTCCTTATTTTGACGTATTTGGCAAAAAATACTCCTCAAAACCAGACCTGATGGCCTACTACAGCATGCAATTGGCGAGCACATTTTTGGTCAACAATGGATCTCTGACAATGGAATGTCTGTACAACATGCTAAGTCTACAAACTCAATTGCACAAATTTTCCATCAACATAATCGACCATCCAGAAAAAAATCTTCATCTAGTGGGCCTGTTCGGCAACTACATGAAACCAATGATGGGCCAGATAAAACAAAATGCCATGATGAAAATAATAGACTACGTGGACCGGTACGAAAAAAACGATGACTTGTCCACCATCACAACCTTTAAATCTCTCAATGTGTTCTTTATAGTTTTCGGCCTGTTGGCCATCTCCTGTAACATACTGCTCGTGTTCTCTCTCAGAAAAATTGATTCCATGAACACCAAAGTGGTCTACTCTTACCAACGCAACAACATCATAACCACTCTTTTGGACTGTTGCAACAGGGTTCGCAATCGGTACAAAACTCGTCTTTGTCTCGCAATAATTTCCGTGTGCCATGCAGTCTACATACTGCTCAATTATATTGTAATGTCTCAGGCCGGTTTGGCCAGCGTGGCACTCAAAGGTCTCACCAAGCTGACATTTGCGTGCAAAATGGCCTTTTTTATGTTCCCGCCAACCACTGCCTACAACATTTGCCACCAACTGTATGTCTGGCTGCTGGTGCATGCACTGCGAACCCATGCGGTCAAGATCCGCAAGACCAGGACTGTGGACATCGAGGACAACTTGAGCGATGACGAAAGCTACGACAGATACCAGGACAGATCTCAGGTGCCGTTCACAATACCTCGTTTTCCTGTTCAACAAATGATCCGATCCAAGCCAAAAAAATTCAACTGTGCCAAGAACAGAAACTGCTTGGCCCTCGGCCTCATCCTCAGCCTACTCTTTGTCTACAACTCTCTAAATCTAGTATTCTATTCACTCAACAAACTAGTCGACTCCAAGAATAACACAATTTACTTTTGTGCCTTTGACGAGACCTATTCAGACTACTACACCAAATTGACGCCTTTCCTAATGCCACTGCTAAATTTGATCTTTTTCTGGGCTGTGCCATTCTTTTTCGGCATTGGACAAATTTTGCTAGACATGTCATTTTTGTTTAGAATCAAACGTGAACAAGAAAAACGCTACCTAAAACTCAAAAAGTTAATTGAACGGCCTGTCTACGCCTACTTTGTCATATTTGCCATAACTCAGCTGCCCTTTGCCATCCATCAAGTAGTTGATCTTTCCAATAGTGCAGTCAAGTTTCCATTTGTCTTTCCCTTATTTATTCAGATGAAATTTTCGAACAAAGTGAGCCTGGTCGTGATTGAACAAGTGCTGATCTTTGTGGGCCTTAGTCTGGACCTTTTCGTGTGGCTGCTAGTGGACAAGGACTACAGGACTTTTTTGGTCAATTATGTGAGCAAAAAACTGTGCTGCAAGGTGAGCAGAAAAAACTTTGAAATTGGCTCGGACATGTCCGAAAAATTCAACAGTGACACTAGTGTGACTAACCCTTCCAAGTCGAGCAAGTTGAACGGCTATGAGTCGTCAACATTGACTTCGATGGCGTCCAATAGCCGCAAAAAAATGCAAAACATAGCCGAGGGCATCAAAGCAACTGCAGCTATTGATGCTAGTAAGGCTATTCTGCCGTATGAAGAAGAAGACTCAATTTCGAAGAGTGACTCGCATGCAATCAAAATGATCGATACTGATGAAGACATGGAAAATTTGAATGATTCGTCGCTGGACAAACAGAATTCGGACACGTTGATTGAGACCGAACAAGGGGAACAGTTTAGAAAAAATGTCAGCCTAAGTAATCCACCATCGTTCAATTCGGCAATGTCCAAGAATGTGTACAAAAAAGGCGCCAAATATGACCACCAATATCAAAATGTTTAGTTGGTGATTCGGATCCCAATTATGAATGATACTCATGGTCAAGTATTAATATATTAAACAAAAAATACTTTTTCACATTGTTATATGGTTCTTTAAAGAAATGTTTTGTAAGTTTTTTTTTTTTTTAAAGTCATTTTTAAATATGGATTGTTTTTTTTTATAAAAAAATAATATTTCTGTAAATTTGTTTTTTATTTAAAATGTTCCTTGATCAGGAGTTATCCTTGAGTAAAATAAAAAAATGTGCTTAAAAATTTCTTTCCTTCTCAGTCCGACTCTAGTTAAACGCTTCTATGGCAACAAAATACAGTGTCTTTTATCTTGATCAGCATCCTTTTGGCATATATGGCTTCAAGCTGCTAAACTAACAAACTTGATATATTTATTTTACTTTTTTAATTAAAATTAGCACCTGGTGAAACTTGTGAGCAAATTAAAATGGAATCAAAAGAGTATATCGTAAGAAGAGAGTGTATAGTAAAGAGTACATAAGTGTTATTGAAAGAATTGAATGAATTACTGAAAACTTAATGGACTGTTTGAGGATCGAGCTTTAATAAAATGATGAAAGCTAATGCAATAAAACATGATTCTTGTAAACAAATAAAATAGAATTTTGCTAATTTGAATGACTTAGAGAAAGAAAGTCTTCTAAACATTATATTTTTTTTTAGATAAAATAAATTAAAGATTTTCTTAATATTTATTTTTCTAAATTTATAAGAAAAATTTAGTAAAAATTCACCGAAAGATTTATTTTTTATTTGATAATATTTTTAGCAATCAATTAGCTTGAATCAAGCGATTTAAACAAAAATAGACAAACTAATGAATCATTTTATAATTTATATTTTTTATTATCTATTCATTTTATTTACAACTTGTAAAGCCTAAAAATGATCTCATGATATTAAAAAAAATTGTGATAAATATTTAAGCTTTTTTGATCATCAAAAAATTAATTAATATAAATAATAACATTAATTTTCATATTAATAGAAATTAATTTTAGAATGATCAAAAAAGCTTGAAGAAATAAATTTTAGAAATAATACCATCGATAATTTTAGGAGTATCAACACTGGTGTTTATAGCATGTTCACTTAGAAAAAGAGACTGAGACTAATTCTTTTTTGGAAAATTAATTTAAAAAACATCTATCAAAAAAAAATTGAAATATAGTGCAACATGAACTTGAAGACAACTTGAAGTTGATGATTAATTCAAAATATCATTTCAATTCAAAGAGTTTATCTTTAAATATTAAATTAAATTTTTAAATTTATTTATATAATTTTAATAAAACATTTTTTACATGGTATGTAGATTTAGAAAAAAAAAATTTTTTTGATTTCAAAAATATTTGTAGGAAAGATCGATCTTTTTATTTTATTACTTATTTGGAATTTAATATTTGAAATTCATTTTTAAATTTAAATTCTAATTTTAAATGCTAGGTACAAAAATTTTTGAAAAAAAAAATTAAAAAAAAACTCTACAAAAAATCAGTTTATAAATTTAAATTTTAAAATTCTATTTTATCAATATGTTGAGAAATTAATTTTTTTCAAATTATTTTATTTTTTAAACCTACCATTTTTAAATCAAGATGCCCATATGTCGCATCTTTTAAAATAAAATTGCTCATTTCTTTTTCAAATCAATAAAATCAATAATCAAATTAAATATCTATTGATGTTTTATTTTATGTCTTTCTTGTCCATTAAAACATTTATTTTAAGTTAAAAAAGGTCAACATAGGATGTTGCACTATGTTGCAATTTTTTTTATTTTATATTTACCAAAAAAGAAAATATTTTTGTCTAATTTGTACCAAATTTCACAGCGTCTCAAAAATGGTTTACTATCAAAAGTCTGACCTAAATGTGTAACATGAGAATTCCGATAAAAAGCTTAAATAACTAATCAATTATCTTAAATTCATTTCTTGAGTTTTTAAATATATGATTTTTTTGCTTTAAAAAATTAAAATTTTAAATCAGCTTTGTTCAGCAGTCATAAAATCAAATTCAAGTAAAACCATGTCCCTTGAAGTCATTAGGCCTATCTATGAACCAATTAAAAATATTAAAGCTATTAATTAGGTATATAAAACCAACTATAAAAATATATTTCAAATTTAAGAATTCAAGAGAAAAATATCTTTTCTGTTATAAAATATATTGTTATTCTTTTGTGGTTTATTTTGTCAAAAAAAAATCATCTTTCACTTAAAATTACGATTTTCAGCAATAAGAAAATTTTCATTTTTTAAAATTTAAATTAATTTACTTTAGAAACTTAATTTTTCAGAGATTTTTTAATGTATAAAGAAAATTCAAAATTTATCGAAACCTTCTAGACACTAATGAGATGAAGATCAAAAAATTTAAAATTACTGATACATAAAAAAATCCACGTCTGCATGATTTAATCAATGTCTAAAGAAACTCAAAGGCTAATAATGCCTCAGGAAAATTTTAAGTTTAAAAAAAATTCAAATATTTCATTAAAAATTATTTTAAATAGTATGCATAGTATTTTTAATTTATTTATTGTAAGAGTTTTGTTTTTTTATATTAAAATTATTTTGAAAATTCACTTTTATAATGATTTTCATTTCATTTATTTACAATATCATTTTGTAAAACTATGAAGGAAAAAAATTGCATAATTTAGGTTATGTGGAAATTTTTATCATGTCAAGTCAAGTCATCTGAATTGCAAAAACTAAGATGAAAAAATTAAATGAAAGTTGAATCAATATTAAAAAATGAATTATAAATCACAAACAGATGTTTGATAATCACTCTAAAGTTGAAATTAAAAAAACAAAAATTAAAAACTGAGAAAATTTAATTTTTTTTTAATTTCCTTTGCCTATTTAACTTACAAAAATATTTGAAATTTGAAAAAATTGCATCAAAATTTAAAAAAATCTACTTACCTCCAGTAATAAGAAGATTCTTTTCAAAAGAAAAGTCGAATGTCTTGACACCTTTGTTGACCCTAAAAATCGTCTCATTTCCTTCAGGTCTTCGTTTAACTTCTCTACTACTTTTACTAATTGTGTTATTGTATTTGGCTTGGAGATTTGGAGTTGCAGTCCGATTAGCTATACTCTGTCGCTTAGGATTAATGTTTTCAAAAGAAGTATGTGATACTAGACCGGGATTATGGCTTTGCAGAGACGATTGATTTTGATTGCCGTGCTGATCGGAATTGTGTGACGTAATATTGGAATTCTGCATATGAGAATTAACATCCGTACTTGGTAAAATGCATCCTTTAAATTTCAATCAATAATTTTAAATACATAAATTTTTATTTACTTAGCTACCTATTATTAATGCATAAACTTCATCGTTTGAACAGGAAATAATTTGATTTAGCCGTGGATCGATTCTTATTTGCTCAACCCAGTCATTATGGGTCTTCCATCTGACATAAATAACTTTTGGCTTTACACTTTGATTTTTTTCCTTTATCTCTTTGGTATCCTCTACTTCTAAGGCCTTGTCCAAATGAATTGTTGGCATTTGAGCTATGACTGGAGATGTTTTCCACAATCGTAGTGTTTCACCAATTGAATAAAATATCAGAATATTGACGCAGCCGTCAGTGTCACCATAAGTAATGGTCACGTAACCCTTGTCTCTATCAAAGCTTTAAAAGATTAGTTTTACCATTGTCTACTGAATATTTTGGCTTACCAATATGCAAGTTTTATGGGCACAGTGGGCAATGAACAAATTTGACAATAAGGCTCAAAACTTGACAATTCCCAAAATTGTAGCTCTCGATCACTTAAAGCAAATAGAGCAAGAATAAATTTATTTTTTTTAAAGAATTTTTTTTTTTTTAATTAAATTAACAAAAAATGTTTATTTACCCAGTACCGATAAGGATTTTATTCAATTCGTTCAAAATTATGAAGTCAGTAATCCATCTTGGACGCTGACGCTTTGTATCCTGTTTATCTCCTTTGTCTTTGGTAAAAATGCGTTTTTCGATCTTTGGTGCATTTTATTTTAATAAAATCTAAACAAAATTATCTTAAAATTTACAATTTCTCTTCTAATTCGTTTGATATCTCCAGCCGGGCCCCAAAAAGAAGTAATGCCATCCGCAGACATGACCATAAAATTTTGATCCGATGTACAAGAAATTCTTTGGACCGCTGTTCGATGAGGATTACTCTCAGATTTAGCGGGTAGATTGAAAACAACTTCTTTTTTTCGTTTGGTAGTGTCTTCTTTTTCAGAGAAATTCAATTGCATAAATGTGCAAAACTCGTCCCATGTTATTCGACCATCGGAAGAAAAGTTTATTTTCATAAACAAGGCAGCTATTTCTTCATCATTCTTTTAAAATCACCAAAAAGAATACATTTTTGACATTGAAATTTTTAAATTTTACTCTTCCGTGAATCTTTAGAGCATTTTTGACCACTTCTTTAAACTCATCCAATTCCAATGTTCCTGACCCGTCAGCATCAGCTTCCAAAAATGCCAAGTTCAAATCATGCAAAGCGTTGAGATTCAATTTTTCTTCAAGCTGAAAAAAAATAAACAATTTAATAGATCTTGTCGATTTAGTTCTATAATGTGCTGAATTAAGCGTGTAACATTAAAGCATCTACTGTGCTATTGTGTCGCTAGATTGATAACTACAAAATAAAGCACCTTGTTTAATTACATCAATTACTTACACCAGACTTATGGATGAATAAAAATTTATTAAAATTTAAAAAGATTAAGATACAATTTAAAAAAAATAGATAGAATATTTTTAAGCTGTTACATTTGAGCTTTTTATGTTTTACTATTTTATAAAATTTACCCGGTCCAGCTTTTAAAGACACAAGATAAAAATTAAACTCATGTCTTAAATTTTCTTAAAATTTAGACTTAAATTCAATTACCTTTCCTTTCAATTCGCCAAGGGCAGATATGGCATAACTTTTTTGACGCTTCAAAAGCGTTATTTCCCAATCGGATATATTTTGAGTATTACCCAGCGTCATTCGTCGCGATTGTTTTACCTTAAATTAGGTAATTTGAAGAAAAAAGTATTATTAATTGACAAAATTATACAGATTGAGTCCAGATAATATTTTCAAGTTCATAATCTCTTTTGATATTTGATTTGATTCCATCAAGGCTTTCTATATCTTTATTTTTCTCAACATTTTGATTTCGCTCTTTCCATGCCTTCAAAGAGCCTGCAGCACGTTCTTTGTCACTGAACAGACTTGATTGAAAGCATGGATGGCTTTGCAAATTGGCTTGGGCGCTGTTTGCCCGTGCCAAATTAGTTAACGATGAGTGGCGTTTAGCGCCAGTAGTGGTTGTGCTTCTGTTCATTTGAATGCTATGGAACAAATCTATTAGCTAAAGTTCGCTTAAGAGATTAATTAAAATAATTTTTTTGTATTCTTTTATTTATTTTTTGAAAAAAAAATAATTAGCAGTGAGTTAAAGGGGAGGGGGTACGATCCACTTTGAATTCCTCAAACAATTACAAAACTTAATCCCAACACAAAATAAAATAAAATTTTTGAAAAAAAAAGAGCACAAAACGAAAGCTTTTCGGCTTTTTCTTCTTAATTTTTTACGTAAAATTTATGTGAAGCTTAAATTTGTGTTCCAAGTAACTATGGAAATTGTACGGTTTTCTTTCAATTTTTTAAATATTAGTTAATTTTATTTAATTATAATTGAAATCTATAGCTAATGCAATTTCTTGGAACGAGATCTTAGAAATTTTTCATTCAAATAAAACAGGAATGTAGCTAAATAATGTCAAAAATGGAATCGCCAATTATTTTTTTTCATTTCAGAAGCCCAACAGCTGTTCGATTGCGCAATTACACATTTTGCTTTTTAGTCAGGAAAAAATGGATTAAAATCAGCGTTAAAATTCTTGGAATGAACGACCTGTTGACTAATTCATGAGACTGTAATTAATTTCTTAAAAAGCACTCCGAAAAAAATTTAATTTCAACCTTCTGTATGCCCCGGGCTTGCCAATCTCTACGACAACCGAAATGAATTCAAGCTGCTCTGAAAATCTAATCTATTTACCTTAAGTTAAATTCATTTATAAACCATTTATTCTAACCAAACCCTATATCGGATATCATAATACAGCATTACAATGCTTTTGTGCTACCAACAGCTTCAAAAAAATAAATAATAATTTTTGACAATTATTCTTTTCAAATAAAAAAAAAATTGTTTATGTTTCATAGTTTGTTTTTATTCTAAACATTTAATTTAAAATAGCTTAGTTAAAGCAAAATGTATAGTAACTCATTTAAGTCCTATTCCATATTCTCCAGGCTCTGAGCATTGTTCAGCTTTTTTTTGGTTTTCAAAACACTTTTTTATACTTGAAATATCTTTAAAATTTATCGACTATTTATTTTTAAAATTAAGCCGAAGTTTTGATAAAATTGAATTCTAAATTTAAGAATTAATTAAAGCAATCTTTTAAAAAAATTTCAATTTTTAAAATTAACATTTAAAATATGCTTTTTACTAATTTTTGTTGTCAATTTTTAAACTCAGATTGATACTTGGTATTCTACACCCGATAGCTGTATTTTTCTGTTTTCACGATTAAACTTTTCGTTATGCTAAAAATATTAATCGTTTTAGTGTTTAAATGAAAGTTACTATTAATTTTTTTTAAAGGAAAATTTTGTCATGTTTTTGTACTGATTAAATAAAAATTTCTAAATTTTGTTTTTTTCTTAAAATCAATCATTTTTTTCTCGAAAAAAATTAAAATAGCTGAAGATTTCCAAAATTAAATCAATCGTAATTTAAAGACAAAAAACTCCATGAACAAATGAGTGCTTAGATCATAAACAGTTTTAACAGACTCTCTAATTTTTAATATTATCGAAATTAAAAATAAAACAGTTTTAAATTAAAACAAATTCATTTTTATTGATGAAATTTGATGTAGATTATTAAACAGGAAATTAATGAGTCCGACTACAGTTAGTGATTTGTGGCTCTATTAAGATTTCCAATCTCTGGTTAGATCATTATTAAATTAAACTAACTAGCGAATCCATTTCTTTGTAAACGATGTTGACAATGATATGGGTTTAATTTTGTAATTAGTAGAAATTGAAAACGATATAAGCTTAAACAATGTAAGTTTTTTTTTTCACATTTAAATCCATGTCAAAAAAATGCTTTATAATCTATTTTAGATTTCATTTTTCGTTTAATTTTTTGTATAATTTTAGAAATCACAATGCTAAAATCCCAATCTAAAATAAAATAAAATAATTGGCTATATTTTCAGATCATGTTAACGATTTGATTCATTAAAAAAAACGCTGTACTTTTAAACATTAAGATTAAAAAGACAAGTTAGGGGAATTTTGATTCATTTATAACCTTTATTCTATCAAGTTTACTTATTATACAGTTTGTTGCAAAAGTTTAGAAATTGATTATTTTATTTATCTTTAATTGTTTATTTGTTGTATTTTACTAAAAATTGAGTGCAATTAATAAAAGCACTAATTTGTAGATTTTTTTTTCTTTACAATTTGATATATGACACTCGGCATAAAAATATAATCAACTTTTAAATATTTATAATGAAAAAACTTCCTCTAAAAAATAAAAAATACAAGTCGGTGCAAAAGTTTTAGCAACCATTGCTACCTTTTTTGAAACCTTTATCTTGATAATGGTCTCTAAATAACATTACCAAAAAATCTTTAATTTGGCAAAAAATGGGTGAAAAAAATGTGTCTAGCCCACAAAAATGGTAGATTGTCGGTCTGCTAAAAATTTGAGATAAAAAGCAAAACGAAAAAGCCAAGTTGTTAGGTGTATCTCCAAAATGTGTCTCTTCAACTAAGAAACGATATGAAGAGACTGGTTCTGTCTCTGATCGAAGCCGTTCTGGTAGACCTTGGAAGCTAACTTTAAGGGATCAAAATTACATTTTTAGAGAGATTAGAAAAGATCCTACATCTACTTATCAAAAACTTGCCACTAGTTTTAATTCTAAGACCCAAGCGGTTAGGATAAGCAAGTAAACTATTATGAGATTTCTCCAAAAAAAAAAGGCTAAGAGTCTCATACAGCGGTAAGATAACTGCTTCTTAACATTTGTAACTATTATTAACTATTATAATTATAATTAACAGTAACTGTCTCTGTTTATACCACTTTTATCTTTATTAGCTATCTTTTATGTTAAGAAGCAGTTATCTTACCGCTGTATGAGACTCTTAGCCTTTTTTTTTTGGAGAAATCTCATAATAGTTTACTTGCGTATCCTAACCGCTTGGGTCTTAGAATAAAGTTTAATTATTAATTTTTTTTAATTTCGAATTTAACACTACAATTTTTTGAGTTTTTTACAAAATAAATTCGAAATTATTCTAAGAATAAAATCAAACTTTTGCGCTTACTCTGAGTTTAAAGTCAGACGTCAAATTTCTAAAAAAAAATAAAAAAATTTTATAACATTGTTTCGATGGTATTAGTTCCGTATGGAATAAACCCAAATTTTGACATAGTACCAAGAGTAATGGTCACGAGTTTACGGTATTTTTTTTTACTAAAAATACATTATCTAGTTTTAAGTGCGGGGCTAATATTTAGATTTTAAAGTAAAAATTTGAGGAAAAGATTGGAAAAAAAATCAAAATTAAAAATTTGAATATTAAAAAAATTAAAATGATAGAAAGCTAAAATCTTCTATTTTAAAAGTATGCAAATTAAGTTCTTCTTTTTGATTCTTTGGCTTTTTCTTTCAAAATTTTTTTTTCAATTTTTAACCTGGCATCTAAATTTGAATTTCAAAAATAAGTTAATGACTAACATGTATTATTGATGCCGCATCTAAATTCGATTTTTAGGAATTAACGCGGCGTTTTCCACCGAGTTTTGGGTTTTAACGCGGCGTTAAACACCAAAAATCTGCATTTTAATGCACGCATCAAAAGGGGGAAAAGTTTAGCATGGGCAAGATGTAACGTGATGCTTGGGCTAAAATCTGAGTTTTGGTTTTTGGTGCATGCATCTCTTTGCAAGGGTATACGGTAATTATATTAAATCCAAGTCTTCGGTGGCTTTTCTTAGAACGACTTTGACTTACCATAAAATCAGTAAATCTTAAATTTATATGTTAAAAAATGAATTGGAATTGGTTAAATTTATCAAAAAAAATGATTAAATAATTTTAAAAATAGATTTTTTTTTATCTCTATGATTTTAATAAATTTATAATGTTTGATCATTAATTATTTAATGTTAGCTTTTTTCGACATGTTTTATAATTAAACACATCGATTTTTTATTTAAACTAAGTGTTTTTTTACTTTATTCATGGAGCTATTGAAACAATTTATATATATTTTTTCTTGAATTTTTATCAAATGAAGAATCCCAAATGAATGTGGTAATAGTCTGCATCAACTTGACAGTCTTGATAGTTTCAAAGAATGTAAATCTTGAATAACTTCGGATTTGTAAAAAATAACTTCAATTGATATTTTTTGAAAAAGCCTTAACATGTTTTATTAGAATATTATTAGATCAATTGTATATCATGATTAAAAAAATGCTATTTCAAAAATGATTTATCAAAAAAAAACAGCGAGTCATTTTTTGATATTAAGGTATCAACTCATTTTTAAAAAATTGAATATCAAGCTTTTATTTGCGAAAACTTTTAATACTAACTAAATTCATATGTAGAGAATTAAATTGTCAGCATTTTAGTCATTTTATCTAAAATAGAAATTCAGTTCTCAAAGTCAAGGCAAAGTCAAGTCTGAATTTCAAAATTAACTCAGACTTTTGATTTTTAATTTTAGATATTTGACCAACTCTGGCTTTATTTTAGGAAAAGAATAAAAATTATCGAAACCAATACTTCGATACTTTTTCAGAATATCAATGGTTTTATAAATTTTAGATAATTTAATTAAATTAAATTTTTAATTATTTTTGATAATAATTTAATTTTTGGATTTTTTTTATCTATTGTTTTAATTAATTTAAAATAAGTTATTAACAGCATATGTTTTATTGCTTTATCTCGTAACTTTCTTATAAGAAAAGGCATTTTAGACATTCCTATATCGACCTCTCTTTCTCTTTTGATTTAATGCTGAAAATTTCTTGTAATTAACATCAGTTCAAAAAACCAGCGATTAGAATTCACTTTTTTAACAAAGATGGGACGCATTTCTTAAGTAAAACAATTTTAGAAAAGGAATTGAAATATTTTTAAAAAAAAATTTATTGAATAAAATTCTCTGTAATTAAACTCCTTTCTTCGTTTAAAATTTTAATAAATTAAATTTTTCTAGTCTTTATAAAATTGAGCATATTTTAGTTTCTCTCGAAGAAGTTTCTTCTGTTTGAACATTTTGAACATTGTCATTTAATCTAGGCATTTTAAGAAGCTGAGTTGAACTATTCACTTTTTTCTTTAAAATATTTTGAATCATCAATTCATTATTATGTACATTATCTCTATCATCAAGAGTAATTTCAGCTATTTCTTTATCTTCAATAGTATTATCAATGATATCTATAATTTCATAAAGTTCTAAATCTTCGGCTTTTTCTCTCAAATTGCTCAAATATAAATCCAAATGTTTTTTTTTTAATTTATCAACATATTTACTTGAAAAAGTAAAATGGTCATAATATTGCTCTAATATGTAACGAAAAGCCGAGTAGCTTCTAAACTTCATGGCAAT
The DNA here is from genome assembly GCA_010279815.1 of Brachionus plicatilis. Lineage (NCBI taxonomy): Eukaryota > Metazoa > Rotifera > Eurotatoria > Ploima > Brachionidae > Brachionus > Brachionus plicatilis. The sequence continues at coordinate 552,557 of QEOQ01000253.1, read as the reverse complement.
TTCAATCAACGAAATTGAATCTTCGTCTTGCAAACTACGCTTTAAAATTGGAAAGTCAATTATGGACAAATTATAAATATTTAATTTTTCATTCAATTTTTTCAGGTGGTCCAAATTATTATCTTCAATTGCTAATTTGAATTTTTTAAATTGAAAACACATCATAAACAATTCAATGGCTCTAGAACCGTGTGTTTGTTTTTCTTTGAAATTTTTGACCCCAAACCAATCGTCATTTATCACTTCATCTAATTCGTATTCTTCAGCTAACAAAAATTTGGAATCTCTTGCCTTTATAAAAATAATTTAATATTTAAAATATATGAAAAAATTTTTTACGAATTTATTTATTCTGTATGAAATAAGTATGGCAATGATCGGTTGATTTCTAATTCCAAATGCATAATGTAATGCTGTTCTATTCGAATTATCGATTGATTTTAATAATTTTGAATCGTACTGAAGCAGATATCTATTAAATAATAAAAAAAAAAATTAGCTTATTTTAGTATCTGTAAAAGCGGACGAAAACAGAAAAATTTTAGAAAATATCTGTAATATGTAATTTAAGAAATTTTTTTTGTTAATTCATGATGAATTAATACTCATTTTCTAAGAGTTCATTGTAAATTTTCATCAAAAATTTCCAATTTAAAATTTAAATTTTTAATAAAGGAATATATTTTGTCTAGTGTTGGGCATATTTTGTCCCGAGTCGACTCGAGTCGACTCGACTAAGCTTATTTTTTAGTCGACTCGAGTCGACTCCGTTAATTTTTAAGTCGAGTCGAGTCGACTCGATTTTTTTCCAGTCGACTCGAGTCGACTCGAATTTTTTTTTAGTCGACTCGAGTCGATTCGAATTTATTTCCAGTCGACTCGAGTCGACTCGAAATTTTTTCCAGTCGACTCGACTCGACTGGAAAAAAATCAAATATTTTGGAGTCGATTCTTTGACTCGACTCGAAACATTATTTAACAATTAAGTTAAATAATTAATATTAGAATTTGATAGTTGAATAGATAATTCAAAAGTTGAATTTTAATAGTTGATAAGATAAAATTTTTATAAAAAAGCAGAAAACGCAAAAATTTTTTAGTATAAAAAAAATTAAATTTAAAAGAAAATATTTTTTTGAAGTCGAGTCGACTCGACTAAAAAAAAGTTCGAGTCGACTCGAGTCGACTGGAAATAAATTCGAGTCGACTCGAGTCGACTGGAAAAAAATCGAGTCGACTCGAGTCGACTGGAAATAAATTCGAGTCGACTCGAGTCGACTGGAAAAAAATCGAGTCGACTCGAGTCGACTGGAAATAAATTCGAGTCGACTCGAGTCGACTTAAAAATTAACGGAGTCGAGTCGACTCGACTTGGAAAAAAATTCAGTCGACTCTAGTCGACCTAGTCGATTCCCAACACTAATTTTGTCCTGTGAATATTAAGAGTTAATGAAACAAATAATGTTTCACTTAACATTCTAGTTTAAAGAAAAGGATAAAAGAAAAATTTTCAACAAATTGATTATGACTAGAAATTGTTTTTGTAACTAAAATTTCTTTTTCTATCAATAAAATAAATTTACTTTATAAAAATGCTTTATGAATAGCTTTTTTATAATGAACAATTTTTTGATTAAAAAAAAACTATTTTCATTTTAAAACCTTTTTTATAAAAGAATTATTTCCAGAATTTTAAAATAATTTTTTCAACGAATTCTAAAATGATTCATTTGGTAAGTGAATCCGATAGCAAATTTATTAAAAGAATGGAAACTAGAATGTGAAGTTAAATTGGTGATAAAAATAGTATGGGCCATCAAATTGGATTCTTATTAAGAGTTCAAAATAAATTGTTTGCTTCTCTTAATTTATATTTTATAATTTAAGATGTACTTTTTACAATTAAGACAGCTCATCCAACAGCAGTTTTTTTAACGCAGGGTTTTAGAAAAGGGCGGATTAATAGCGCTAGAATTTTTGAATTAAAAAAATTTACATGGCGAGGTATATGTATATATATGGAAACTAGGGTTTTAGCCCACGCATCCCTAAACACTGCCTTATTCTGTCCATTGGTTGTCAAGCTGGTTGATGAATATAAAGCGGGTTTTGAATCAAGATATGTCGAATACCCGATTCCATTGTGTAACTGTTATCTTTCTATTTCTTCTTTCTTTCCTGAACTGATCAATACTTAAACATTTTGTACCTGTTATTACTTTCAATTTGTCTATTTTAATAGTCTATTATATCATATTTTAACTTATTTTATTTTTTCTTTACATTTTTATTTTATTTTTTCGTCATTTTTTATTTATTTTTTTTAATCTGAACGAGCTTTAGCTCTGCATAGATAAAAATTTTCACTAATTATCACAATTTCAATTCTAAGAAGTAAATTAAATAACTTTAATAGCACATTGAAAAAAAATTATCTAGTTTGCCATTAATTTTAAATTTTTTTCGTTCCTTCATTTTTTATAATTGAAAATAAAACCAATTCAATCAATCAGCTGAAAATAATGGTCAATTCCAAACAACTTGGGAGATTTTTCCCATTTTTGATAATAAATCAGGGTTGTTTAAAAGTCACAAGCCTCAAGTCAAGTCCAAGTCCGAACTTTTTTTTTCAAAAGTCCGAGCTAAAGACTTTTATTTATTTTCATTTTTTTTAAGTCTGGACTTGAACTTAAAATTTTAGTGACTTTGATTTCAACGGGGTTGTGAAGTTCATTTCAATTCGATCGTTGCAATTCAGAAAAATTTGAATAACTTTTTTACTAAAAGAGATAATTTAGTTCTGTAAAATGCTTAATGCTTAAGCAACTTTGCTTAATCCGAAAATATATGTCTGCAAAAACTCTGCAAAGTAAGTGCACAATTGATTTAAATACTTTTTAATGGTGTGCAAAATGCAAAAAATTGCAGAGTATTTTGCAGACTTATTTTACTGAATTAAACAAATTTGCTTATAATTAAGCATTTTATAGAACTAAATTATCTCTTTTAGTAAAAAAGTTGTTCAAATTTTTCTGAATTGAAATGATCGAATTGAAATAGCAAAGTAAAATTTTTGATCAAATTTCAAGCGCTTAATTTTGCTCAAGCATTTTTAAATGCGCAATTAAATTTCATTGCATTTTTAGAAATTACAATCCTTTTTCAAAAGTTTAAAAATAAAGCTTTGAAATATTAAAAAAATTAAAAATCTGCGATGAAATTTAATTGCGCATCTAAAAATGTTTGAGCAAGATTGAGCGCTTGAAATTTGATCAAAAATTTTACTTTACTATTGAAATGAACTTCAACCCCAATCTCAATTAGGCTGCCATAATAATTTTTCATTGACAATAAATTGAAGAAATATTAATCCATTATTAAAATATTAATACATATTCCTTTAATCAATTGAAAAATTACTTCGACTTTGGACTTTTGAAAGAAAAAATTCTGACTTGGACTCTTTAATACGAAATGATAAAAAAGTTCTTTTACGTAAAAGAAATAAATAATTCCAAATTAAATGAAAGAAAATCGAAGAAAAAAAGAGAAACTTTGAAAAATTTTAAAATGATCTAGCTCTTGATCCTGACAAGAAAAAATTGCTAAAGCTTCTTTCTAATCAAATTCTTTTAACTCTGTTTTTAATTTTAGAAGGTAAATTAATAAAATTGTCCTTCTTTTTCAAGAAATATTTGAGAAAAAAAAGTGTTTAATAATTTAATGATATTCATTATTCATTTCGTATGGACCCTTGCAAATTGGATAAAAGTTTAAGAATAAAAAGTGAATTTAAATGAATGCATACGAAGCCTGTCTAGGAACTAATTATTATATGTACAATTTGTGATATTTTAAAATTATAAAATATAGTTACTTGACGATGTGCGATTGGCCATATAAGCACGCCAAATGAAGACAGGATCTTCCCGAATAGTCTCTAATCCGCAAGAAAGAATAATTTTTTTCTTGTTTGAACAAATCTTTGATATAATTTAAATCTCCTTTGCAAATTGCCGTAATAAAACTATTTACATTATCAACGAAATTAGAATCAATGATTTTTTTCAAATAAATTTTAATTTCTTTTAAATTGTATGTTTCGATGTAATCTTCAAACGAAATGGTTTCCAAGTCATTACTGCTGGACAAATAAATTGGAGTACTCAAAAGAACCAGACCATAGCTTTGATAAAACATGTCTTGAAAGACTTTAAAATTCCGTTTCTCTAGCAGCATTAAAATAAAATTGCTTATTTCTTTTAAGAAAACCTTAGACTTTTTAAAATCAGTGGGATTTTTGGACAGAATTTCTTCAATTAAAGTCGACTCGTCTTGGTCCCTGTGTGTCAAGAGCATTGGATAACGATGCAAAATTTCAATAAAACTTTGCAACAACCCATTTCTATCTTCGAAATTTTCGCTCAAAAATAACTCGACCAAGTAAAATAAAACACTTTGTCCATTATGATTTTTTACATTTAAGTTTGCATTAGACAAAATTTCTTGCTTTATTTCGGCAAATTGTGGGTTAAACGCACAAAAATAAAGAGGGTTTCCAGTTTTGGAATTTGGCAAATTGACATCAGAACCATTAGACAATAAAAATCTAACAAATTCAATTTGCTTCGTTTCAATGCCAATTTCAAGTAAAAATTTTGGTATGTTTCTACAGAAAGGTTTAAACCAAGAAAAACAATAGGAAAAATCAGCTATGTTGGGATCGAATTTATCTTTAATTAATTTTGCTAAATTTGACATTAATTTAAAATCAAGGGCATAAATTGAGTGTACAAAGTCAATAATTTCATCATATTTTTCAATCAAATTCAATATATTTCCTTTGTTTCTACCACATTTATCTCTAACATAGCTACTTAGTTTAATTCCATTTTTAAACGTGTTCATTTTTACAAAACCTTCGAAAATTTTTAAAAATTAAACCTAACAATTTTAAAATCTTACCATTAATTAGTCTGTAAAAAATGTTTATATCAGATTTATCAGCTGCTGCCCAAACATCTGGATAGTGTGCCTCGTACATACACCGCAACTGCTCCAAGTCTTCCATATAGTCCATTGCTATTTTCCCATTATTGTTCATAATTCGAAAATCGGGACTAAGTTTTAGCAGTGCCTTTTTTTTCTAATTTTTTTAATTATTTTTTTATTTTTTGTTATCTACCTCAATAAACTCAAAGCCAATCTCGGCATATCCTTTCATATAAGCCAAGTGAAGAGCTGTATTTCCTTTGCTGTCTTGCATGTTAATGTCAATACCAGCATTTGATAACGAATAGACCATTCGCCAAGATATCCTTTTTTTAAATCATTTAGAAAAAAATTTAAAAAAGCTACAGATTTAATTTTTGTAAAGAAAAATGATATTTTTTATTTAAATAAAATTAACCAACTCGTCTCCTGCTTGTGTATTTATGGTCAAATAATGCAGAAATGAACCATCTACTTTATCGTCGTTTAAATTTAAGATAAATGACATATTATGTTGGGAGCCCAATAAATTATTAAGATCTTTGAGTGCTTTTAAATTTCTTTCTTTTGGATTTAAAAGTTTTAAAATTTCATTTCGAGTTTCGGAGACATTTGAGATTTTGTTGTCCAATTTCGACTTTTGGTTCGGTAGATCTAATGTCATTTTTTTTCTGTTTACTTCATATTTAGGCTTCATATTTTAAAAATAAACTTTTATTAAATTTTTTTTGGAAATGGCAATACTTTTGGATCATGTACGAAAACTGGTTGCGTAAATTAGAACAGGAAGCAGCTATTTAATTTTCTAAACATAAAACTTTCATTTTATAATTCGATTTTGTTTTTTAATTTTTGCAAATAGTTTAATTGGTTTTATTTTGTCGAGAAATTCAGGACTATGGTTTCAGAATTTCAGTTTTAACTAATAAATTTTTTCCGCTTTTGTTTTAAAAATTCTTTTCTCTAAAAATCAATAAGTTTCCAAATTATAATTAAAAAATTGTTTTATCATGGTAAACATACTTCATGTATAAATGATTTTAAGTAATATTAAAAGTGAATGTTTATCAGGAATTGTCAGAACAAATTTAAAAAGTATGACGACAATCTTTAAATTAAATTATTTAAAAAAAATCAAGATTTTGTATTAAAAATTTATTCTTAACTTTATTTTTTTTTAAAAACAAAGCCTATTTTTAGCGCTAAAAAGATTGATTTGAATTAAACTTGAATATTGATATTTACAAAATTTTAAAAATTGAACATTTTTAACAGAAATGTTAACAGAAGATAATCACATTGAATTTTAAAGATGCTCTCATACAGTTTATTTTTTTTTGATTAGTTTTCATCTTTCACTTGAATATTTAAAAATTGAACTTTTTTGGCACTTTCGTAGTTCTAGATGAAATATTAGATAATGAATAATTTTTATTAATTACAAATCTTTCTTAATTCATTTAAATAGAAATAATATAATTCAACTCAAATTATATATTAATGACATTATATTAATGTTCATTTTATATTAATTAAATTTTAATCATCATTATTCTCAAGTTTCTCTTTTTGTTAAAAAAATTTTTGTGATATAAAATTTTGTTTTTGTCTTAAAATACGTAAGTAAAATTAAACAGCTCTTTTGTTAAATAAAAATTTTAAATTTGATTAAAAAAAGAAAAATAATTGCTTAAAAGAATTTCAAGTCTTTTAGATTGATCAAATATGTGATTAAGATCTCTTGATTTTTTTCAAATTTTTTTTTAGCAGAACTTAACTATATTTAGTTACGTTTATCCACAATTTTTATTTGGTTTAAATAAACACAACTTTATTGACGATTATTGGCGATCTGCTACTTAATATATTATATTGATTTTATAATATCAAAATTTTCTGAAAAAAACAAAAATACATCAGAATAATTTTAATAAAAAATTTAAAATGCTTTTTGCCAAATATACCCATTTAAATAAAAAAATTCCAATTAAAAATTTCGAATTTGATTTTAAAAAAATATGTATGATTTGTCATTAAAAATTTTTGCAGTAAGAACTACCTTTTTTTTTTAGAAATTTATTATATTCAATAATTGAGAATTTTTTGCTGATAATAAATGAACTATTTTTAAAATATTCTAAGAGTTTTTAGCATGTTTGTAATTGTTTATAATAGAATAAATGATTTTCTTAGTCTTGAGTTTTTAAAACTTAAAAAATTTGAAAGGTAACGAATGAAATTGGTCAAATATATAGAGTAAAACTAACAATTAATAGAATACTTAAAGAAAATTAAAAAATTTCCTTTAAATTTTTCTTTGGAAATACAAAATAATAGTTAAAAAGAAAAAAATAGAAAATTAAAACAAATCACAGAATTAATAAAAATTATCGAAATTAATGAAGCCTACATTTCAAATTTGAATTTTTTTCAGAAATTGCTCACACCCTTATTTATAATTTTTAACATCGCCTTAAAGGAATACTACTTTTTTAAGATTTTTCTAAATAACAATAACTGAGTTTTTATTAGAATTAAAAATTTAGTTTAACAAATTTTTGCTAAAAACTAATTTATGTCTGAGAACCCTGAAAGAAGCCTGAAGATTTGGAAACATGAGATTTGATATTAGTTGAAAAGTCAAAGGGTAAAATATGTATGATTGGCCTTGTATTTCTTATGAGGTTATGTAACATAACGCAATTCATTATAAATTTTAGCATCGTCAACTAATTTAAACTGTTTTACACATCAAAAGTTTATTATTTTATTATTTTTAAAATAGATATTTATATAAAAAAATGTATTCATTACAATTTAATTTTTTATTAATTCTACATAGTTTGCAGGAACATATCCTTGTATTGATTCATTTTGATCTACACGCTGTACCAACCACCATTCGATATTCATATTTGAGTCATGTTTTTCAATTACTCGAAATCTCTCACCTTCAATCATTGATAAAGTGGACTCTAACATCGAATCAAATGAATAGAGCGCCACACAATACTAAAAAAAAATTTAAAAATTAAATAAATTAATAATTAAAAATGACTTACTTCTGTTTCATCACTTTGAAAGCTGTCGTCGTCATTTGAATTATCTAATGCTTCTTTAAAAGTATTACTTGGATTATTGAAGTCTGAAAAATTTTCATCAATTTCAATATTATTATAGTTGTATTCTTGTTCTTGACTAAGATCTATCAAATTATCTGATGATTTTATTCTGAACGGTTTAAGAATTTTAGCTGGTACAATCCCTTTACTTACTAAAAATAAAATATTAATTATCAAAAAAAAATTAGCAATATGCAGTATTAATGGACAAACTTTAAAAAAATTTAAAAAGTGTAATAATTCAACAGTTACCATAAAATCTTTTAAGATATTTGAATTATTTTTAAAAAAAAAAATTATCTATAAAATGGTAAAAGTGCCATATAGAATAATAATTGAATAAAACTTAAACCGCTTTTATTAACTTATTTTTTAATCTTTTAACTTAGCGACTTTTAAAACTAATATTCAATCTCATGTTCCCAAATCTTCAGGTTCCATTCAGGGTTCTCAGACATAATTAATCTTTAATAATAAAAAATTGTTTAAATAAATTTTTAATAATGAAAAAACCCAATTTTAAAAAAATCTAAAAAATTACTTGGGATCTAAATCTGAATTCATTTTTAAGTTAAATAGAAGTGGTATACTTTATAAAAACAATTCTAACTTCTCCAAAAAGAATACAAAATAAATTTATTCAGATAAAAAAGTATTACCATTTGATAGCAAATTTTTTTACAATCACTTCTAATGTCTTTCGACGCCTCTACTCGTGGGTCCTGACACGTATTCTTTGGTTCTAAATTAGAATATTTTTACTTGTAATCTTCTCACTTATCAAGTAAAATAGAAAAAATTAAGAAAAAAAATTTTTCTTTTGTAAATTTAAAATTTGTTCAAACTTTGCTAAAATGACGCGAAAATTTTTTTATATTTTAATTCTAAATTTAAAATCTGCATTTGTTTTAGTCAAAAGAAAATATGAAATAATTTGAGGTTATACAAAAGAGTATTTGAAGCCTTTCTAATCCATTGTCAAAACTAAGGAAAAATTATTTTGCTCGAAAAGTTAATCTTTAATTCGATAAAAATCTATAAACAATCAGCCTAGGATGAATGCGTTTAAAATTTCTAAAAAGATGCTTTAACTTCAAACACTGAATCCATTTTCGTATTTTAAAATAATTAAACATTTAAAATTTTAATTTAATATCATTGAGTGATTTAGCTTTAAGTAAATATCGTTAATAAATAAACAACATTTCATCTAGTATTTTACCTTCTCTAACACTAAGTAGTAGATATCTGTATACATTCAAATTTTCCCGAAAATCATGGAACATAAAAATAATTTTTTATCGAAAATCTCACAGATAAATCAATTAAATATAAAATTGAAAAAAAAGTAATGTTTTATAAATAATTGAATGAATATTGCAAATTTTTACATCATTTTAAAAATCATAATCTAGTTCTTTTATTTCTAAAAGTTAATTTTTTAATCTGAATGAGTTAGTTCTCGATTCAGGTATTTAAATAAAAAGAATTGTTATTTTACCCTAATCATCATCATTTGAATTTTTAGGTCTTAGCTTTTTTCCAAAAAATTGTAAATTTTTTTAAGGTCCTTAAAAAATAAAAAGATTTTCCAATAGTTATCTTGTTATTTTCCATATAGTATTTTTGGCATCTTGAATTTGATGATCAATTCAAAATATCATTTCAATTCAAAAGTTTATCTTTAGATATTAAACTAAATCTTCGATTTAATTTCAATAATTGTAATGTATTATGCTTTACATGCAATGTAGATTTAGAAAATAAAAAAAAATTGAAAAAACATTTTCTCAGTCCATTGATAATCGATTTTAATATTTAAATGTATTAACTGATTTTTTGTAGAGTTTATTTGAGATTTTTTATTTCAAAAGTATTTGTGTTAGCATTCACAATTATATTTTTTTAAAAATTCAAATAAAAAAATCCAAATTACTAATAAAATGAAAATATAACTTAACAAAAAATCAGCTAACTAAATTGAAAATCGATTTTATTATTGGATTGAGAAAATGTTTTTTCAATTTTTTTTTTATTTTCTAAATCTACATTGCATGTAAATCATGTTACATTAAAATTATTTAAATTAAATCAAAGATTTAGTTTAATATCAAAAGACAAACTTTTTGAATTGAAATGATATTTTAAATTGATCATCAACTTCAAGATGCCAATATTTTTAAGTTATATCATTCTGAAATTACAGAAAGATATGAGTAATTTTCAATTATCTTTTTCTAAATTCTAATTTCCCTTTAATGATATCTTAAAGCTTACTTCCGTTGTCAACAAACCAATGATCTGGATTCCCACACGGATCCGAACGCTTCATGACATAAACCAAATCGTGCACACTCAAATTCAAGTTGTCACTCAAACCAAATCCACAATATTTTTCGTTCACAATATACAGCTCATCCGGATAAACTCGTTTTAATCGAGTCCTAATTTCTTCAGTTTGGGTGATATCATAAGAGCTGTTGTACCCAGCGGATAATTTACTGTGACGATCACTTTTCTCCAATGTATTTTTCGCAACTTCTGGCTTGTCCTGACTCTAAATTAAAAAGAAAAATTAAATAAATTTATTAATAAAACTATTTTTTATTACTGTTAAATTTTTTAAACGCTGTAGATTAAACATACTCTTAATGCGTTTAGTTGGCTCACTTTTGGTTGAGAAAAATTTGTGCATTATATCCAGGCCAGTGGAATTCGGAGAGCTTTGAGTTTTGGCAATTTCAGAATATTCAAGACTTCGATTGATATTGGCAATGTTCTGATTACTCAAATTATTATTCATAAATATTTGCAGTCTATTGTTTAGCTGTGTGCACAATGAAGTGTAACATGAATTTGAATCATTTAGAAATACATTTCCATCGAAATGCTTTGAAAAAAAAGAAAATTATGAAAAAGTAAAAATTTATATAGTGCGTGATATTGATTTGAATAGAGTATGTCCCTCCTAAAAATCCCCGAAAATAGGCTTTTTCCGAAATATCACGAAAATAGCCGATAATTTACGAAAGAAAAACATGTTTTTTTTCTAAATAAACTAAGCTTACTTTACTAATTAGCTTTTGTATCTCGAAATGTATGTTTTGATAAATATTTTTTTGCGTCAGAACAAATATTTGATAGCATTTGTCAAATACAATCGTGCATCTTCGAACCAAGTCCGGAAGCTCTTCGATCAGTTGATTGTTTAGAGCTTCAAAGTTTTTTTTCGATTCATTCAAATTTTCTTGATTCTAAAAAAATTAAATTCTTGAAAAAATTTTGATCTCTTTGCACAAAAACTTACGGATTTAAACGAAAATTTATCTTTTGACTTTTCGATATTTATTTTTGCAAACTCGTAATCCAAAAGTTTGTCCCGACGTTTTATTATTAGCTTGTTGGGAATTTGAAGATATTCGAGTAGATTTTTCAGAGGCTTCAATACTTCTTCATGTAGCAATATAGTCTAAAAAAAACAAAAAAAAAATAAAACATCTTATTTCAAAATTTGAAATGAAAACATTTGATGACCTAATGGTCATATTATTGATAAAAAAAGATATAGATCTAAAAAACATTTCTCGTTTAGAAGAAATATTAATCTCTAAAATAAAATGAATCCTTAAAGATTAAATTTCTTTCAAGTTCACAAAATTTAACAATATTTACAAAAAAAATTTTGTCTTTTAAACATGACAATATGAGATTTTAAAATTTCACGTTCAGATAGGATCAAAAAATTTTCTTGATCGTGATAGTTGACAATCAATTTACAAAGTGTCCTATACATTTTAATTAATTAGTTTTATTTAAATAGTTTCACCCTAATTCTATTTTTCAATTTGATTTATTTCAAGGTCCACATTTTTTCATTAAAGTATGTGTCTTTGATCTATTATTTATTTTATTTAAGTAATTGCATTGACATGTTAAGGTGCTAAGTTTAATTTTAACTAATAAAAGCTAATTTTTCATTGTCCGTCGAAAAAAAAAATAGAATAAATTGATTATCAAATACTTCTATCGAATAAATATGTAACTATAAAACGCTTTAAAATGCCTGAAGAATCTAGTAGCTATGAAGTTGTCCAACCACTTTATCTAAATTTGATAAATCCAAATATTAAAGACTCGATGAATGACACAGAAAAAATAATTACCTTAACAAGAAAAAAAGAGTAAAAATCAAAAACTATCAAATGTTATTCTTTTATAAATAATTTAATTATTTGGTGAAATTCTTTTATTGTTTTATCTTTTTTTTTATTAATCTTAATAAAATAATCTAATTAATCTAATAAAATCTAAAAAATAAGTCAATATTTTAAAATCTTTTATTTGATATCATATTATAAAATATAATAGGGTCGTGATATTTTAAAATTCCATATTCTTTTATTTAAAAAAATCAAAAATTTAAATTTTTTTAATTCTTTTGCTTTCTATAGAAAATCATTGGAGGAATAAATTTTGTGGTCGTAGTCAAAATTTAAGTCAAGCTAATTAATTAATTTTTTAATTTATATTAAGCATGCAAATTTTTAAAAAAGCTAAAATTTATTTAAAACTATATTCAGATCGATAGCGAACACACCATAAAATATATCATATATCCTTAAAGTATAACGCTCACTTAGAATGAAGTTTAAGAAAATTAAGTTTTTGCTTATACCTTGAGATAAAAAATAGAGAATTTATTTAGCTCCATTTTTTATTCAAAAATCAGATATTTTAACTAATTAACAATTTAGAACCAGCTGAAACTGGAAATTGAAATTCTGAATTTTAATTCAAATTTATGTTTTATCTGAAAATATTTGCACTCCTAAATGCAAGCAGATTTCTAAGGATTCAAATAAAAACAAAGGTTCTTCAAATTTTATTGATGAAAACCAAGCTTCGGAATAGAAAAGTTCAGCTCAATGATTTTTTAGAAAATCATTTTTGAATAATTTTAGATTTATTTAGAATTTTATTTTTATCTTTTCCCTTTTTTTAAACGATCTTGGTTTGTTTGAGACATTTTTTTTAAATTGCATAAGTTTACGAAATGTTATTTTTTAGCTAAAATTTTTCATAAAAAAATCTAAAATTCACTCCTTAAAAACAACAGAGGTTCATTATGATAAATTGGATTATTTTTTTAGTCTTTATCCAATTTTTCCTCTTTAAAAATTGTCTTTAAATATTTTACTTGAAAAAATTAGTTGAACTTTGAGAAACTTTGAGAACCCATTACTTTGTGAATACTTTTTCTTTTTCGATTAACAAACTAGATTCTGGAAGAGAAAATTTTTCACTATGGATTATCATTTTTTGCAGCCAAATTGATTAAGGTTTTAGATTGCTAGGTACTTTAGAATTGATAATTATCAAAATTTACGTGTTATCAAATTTTACTATAACATATATTAAAAATAAAATATAAAATTTCTGATTGATCTAATTTTCAAAAAAGTTATGTTGTCAAAAAAACCTTTCGATATAAATATTTTGAACTCAATTCTCTCCAATTTGAAATGTTCGACATCAGCTCGATATTAACTGAATCATAATTTTATTTCAAGCAGATTTAAAGTATTTTAAAGAAATGATTCAAAAACCAATTCATTTTTTAGCGCAATTTTAAAGTTTTAAGATGTAAAATCAAAAGAAACTATAATTTTTTTTTAAATTCATTAAATGGTTAATAGAAAAAAAAAATTAAAAATAGATTATAATCTCTTACTTTTTTGGTGATAAAATCATTTAGAATTAATGAATTTAAATGTACATATTGATCCATTTCTTCATATTTATCATCGCTAAAATATTCATGCAATGACTCAGAATTGGCCATTTGGGTTCTCAGAAATTCCTTCAGACTAGAAATTAGTTGTGTAACATCTTTTATAAAGCTCTTGATCATTTTTTCTACACAATGAAATTTTGTCTCCAGATCATCAAAAGCCACGTCGATGGTCTTAAAAATTAATGAGTAAGCAAAAAAAAACTTTGCAAAAATTTACATACCGTGACTGTGTTTATTCTCAAAGCATTGGACAATTTGACACTTATTCTATTTGACTTTTTTATCATTGAATGCATCGTGAGCTTGGACATTTTGTTGGTAATGGTCGAATTTTCCTTTATCTTTCGACCATATTTAACAACTTAATTCACAAGATTAAATTCGAATAAAAATAAACTTTCTTTTAGCTTACTAAGCTCATGTCTTCTCTTTATTTCATTAATGTAAGTGGCCACATCCTGCATGGATTTTAGAGCTTCGAGAAGATCTTGATAATCGTCATGATAACTTTCGGTGTTCTATACGGCATTTTAAATTTGTGATTATCAAGAGAAAAAAAATTACTTTTATTAGTTCTTGTAATAAAAGCGGATATTTTAAGACTCTTTGAATAGGTTTTAATAACAAAGACTGTAAGTCAAGAGTATTTATTTGTTGTCGTATAATACTCAGACCACTTTCTATAAAATTAAAAACTGATTTTTCATTCTAAAAATCAAATAATCAAAAATTAAATTTAAAAATTTTTTGTCAAGACCAACTTTTTCAAGCATATTGTTGGAGTATTCAATATATTGAGCGTAATGAGAGTAAATAATTCTAATTTTTTCACAATTTTTTAGAAAACATTTTCCCACTTTGACTTCTTCTGGTCGTTGGTTCAAAATATTCAGCTCAAAATCATTCAAAATCGCACTCGACAAATCAACAATATCTTTTATATTACAAAATATTGCATCCTTAAGTTCAATTGAAACCTAAATAAATAAATAATTGATAAAAAAAAATTGAAAAAGATTGAATTAAAAATTGTTCTGTACCAAAGGGTCACTATTTGGTCCAAGATAAACGTCATGCAACAACTTCATGACTCTATAAAAATCCACCTCTGTTTGTATCAGTTCATCGACTACTTTTCCTTTTGATGTACACTTACGTTCAATAATATCTTCATATATACTAAATAAAAAAAAATTAATTCTTAAAGACCTTTTTAAAATTTAGAAAAAACCTTTCGTAGTCTTTAGAGACGTTTTGTTCAGGTTCAGGGACTACTTTTGCTCTTCTTGCACTGGTAATCGGAGATGGTGGACTTGATGAAGATGAAGAACATGAGAGTGAGGATGAAAAAGAAGATGATTTAGAAGAAGCTGAAGAGATTGATTTTTTTAAAGGCCTTATAAGATCGCATAAAAGTCGATTGCGTAATATTGACATACGTGAATCATTCAGATTGCTTTGATCAATATTTTCTTGTTTAAAACTTTTTTTATTTACAAAAGATTTAAAATTATTTCTTCTATTGCTCCCAGAGCTAGAATTTAAAACATTTTCGGGTACAGAATCATTCATGGTTCCGTTCATTTCGTTTAATCCCTAAAAAAAAATATTAAACCTATAAAGAAATTAATTTTGATTTGATTATTTGTTACAAGAATATCAGTTGAATTTTCAGTACTTGAGGTGCTGAAATTGTTGGGTGATTTTTCATAGTTGAGGTAAATGCTTCTCGGATAAATTTTTGGTTTGCTTAAGTTTTCGTCTTAAATTTAAAAGCATTAAGTTTTCATAAAGGCATAAGATTATTTTTTAACGAGTAATTAAGTTTTTTAAATGGTTAAGATAAAGGGTCGAGCTCAAGTGAAAAGAAAATATCCAATTCACCTTATTTGCTTAAGAATCAAGTCACAATTTTATCAAGCACTCGCTCTATCTCGATTATTTTTATCGTTTTATAGCAACAAAAAAAATCGTAAGAGAACGCTTTAAAATGAATATTTTGTCCACTAATTTTCCTTTTAAAGCAAATATTTCCTGTTTTAATTAACGTTTATACGACAAATTTATCCGATAGGAAATAAACATAAACAATTCAAATTTTTTCCAAAATTTTCTAAATAACTTATCAAATATAAAATATTTACAGTTGAAAAAAATCAAGAAAATACTTTATGATAAAACTTTTCAAAAATCACCATATTTTTACCTTGAGATTAACTTTTTAGACAAAAACTTAAAAAATTGTATAAGTATTTTTATTTCAATAAAAAATTCAAGAAAGGATAAACATAGAAAAAAAATAAAAAGATTTTAGCTTTGAAAAATTAATCTCTAAAAAATTTTTTCGCCAAAAAGTGTCTAAAGGATGTTACGTTATTTAATACAATTTTAGAAAATATATTTTTTGCAAGCTAAATTTAATTTTAACTTTTTATCATTTAAATTTGTGGAATAATTAATAAAATGTTTGAATTTAAATATTTTAGCTTTTTTTCCCAAAATGACCAAAAAAGATTTGGTTTTTCAGTTTTACCCTTTTGACAAAAGCCAATTTAAAAAATAAATATCTTATTAAATTAAATTATTTATATATTCTCATATAACCATAAAAAAAATTTAACTTAAGAAGCGGATTCGAAATTTTTGTCTTTCTTGTAGATCCTTTATGAACAATTTAGCTATTCTCTGAGATTGTTTGTCTCTTTTAATTTTTTTAATAAAGATTAGATTTCAACATATCCACTGATTTTGAAGCATTTAGTCGAGATGTAAAGCGTTAAATTACAGTCAGAATATTGAAATTTTAGAAAAATACATTAGAATTTATTTATCTTTAATCTTGGATGTCTTAACTAATTGGCGTCCTTTTTATGGAATAATTCTGAAATTTAATATTTTTCTGTTTTCGAACCAAAATAGCTGGTTTTTTTTTTCCCTAACATTAATTTTCCTAAATTATTATCTAAACTAATATTTTTTTTTGATTTAGATAGGAAAAAAAAGTGTGATTGTTGCAAGAAATGTAAAAATAAAATCTTAAAAATCAGATTTGTCTTATTTTTTTTAGATTTAGAATAGAATTATTAAAATTATATTCTAAATTTTTTTGAACAATAGTAGGTCTCCTGTTGTAGCTTATTATTATTATTATTATTAGTATTATTATTATTATTATTAGTATTATTATTATTATTATTAATTGTTTAAATTCACCATAGCTTAATCTTACCATTTAGTGATTGAATTTAAAAGAGCTTATTTATAGCATACTCTTTGATTAAATTTATTAGTAAAATTAAACATTTTTTTTGGATCGAACAAATTTTTCACTTTTTAATTTAGGTTATTCTAATAAATAAGAATTTTTTCTAGTCAAAATTTTATACCATAAGTTTGATACTTATTGATGTTAAAAAAATAAGATATTTCTCAAAATAAATTTGATCAAACTAGCAGATCTATCTATCGATCTTCGTGATTTCTACAAAAAAAAAGTTGCTTCTTAGTATCCTGTATTTAAGTTTTGTAAAATAAAAAAATAGCAATATTAAAAAAATTTAATTGATAAAAATTTACTGAAAAATTTAATTTAATTATTTTTCTTCGAAAAAAATGCTTATAAATTAGCAAAGAAATAATTCAACACTAAAAAGCAAGAAATTGCGAAATTTCTTACAAAACTTCCAAAAAAACATAAAAAAATTAATAGCTTTTGTTTAAATAGTCAAAAACTTGTTCTGCAGATGAATCAAAGTGAAAGAACTTTTGTATAACCTACTGCGGAAGCCTGAAAAATCTGTGCAAATTAATTGCGCTTAATTTTTAATATTTTTAAATAGCGTGCAATTTTACAGTATTCCGCAGTAGGTGAAACAAAAGTTGTTTCACTTTGTTTCATAATTAAAATTTGATAATATTTGTATTTAAAGAAAAAACTTATTTTAAAATTCCTAATTAAAAAACTCTTTATTTAAAAAAATTTTTAATGTTAAATATTAATGCATTTTGATCTGATTGCATATCAATAAATATTTAAAAAATACCTAAATTTTTTAAATAATTTGATTCGTTTATTTTTAATAATTTTTTAAAAATGTTATCTAATAAAATTATTTTCTTACTTAGTCTATTGTATGCTTGTGAAGGGTAATAAATGACTTGATTAGACTCAATGTAATTCTGCTTTAAAATATCTAAATTTCGATTTTTCTTCAATACGAGCGATTTAGATCGATTTATTTTTGATTTTTTGCTTATTTTTGAGCCGATCGTACTAAACTTAACGGATCCACATTCCGAAAAAGTAAATTTATTATATGAAGAATAGTTCGATGAGCTTGACGACGTGTCAACAAAATAGAAATTATCTGTTTCATTAAACCCTAAACCCAATGAAGACATAACAGGATTTTTAAGATTTCGAACTTGTTGTACTGAGTTTACATTTGTGGCGATCGGACTTGCTACATTGTCGTAAAATACACCGTCAGAACTTCGTATTTGATTTATTTTACGAAAATCAAACAATTTGTCATAAATATTACTCGCTAAATTGTCCTTCATTTTATTAAAATTACTGTCAGTATTCATGGATCATTTTAATCTAAAAAAATATTTTTATGAGTTTTTTTTTAAAGGGTGGATTCGATCAATAAGAATTATACTGTCTATATCAATTAACCTTATTCTAGCTATAAATAATTTCAACATAAAACAGAAATAGTTGATTTAAAGTCTCAAAAGAATCAAATTATAAATTACTTTTATAAACAGACTTGAAATAAAAAATAAGATTTTTTTTCCGGATCATTTGATATTCATTAAATATTTATAAAGTCATTTGGAGACTTTTTGGATTTTTTTTATTTCGGTTAAAGATTAGTTTTATTAAAAATATCGTGAAGGCAAAAGTAACACAAAACTATTAACTCTAATAAAAAAAAGATCGAGTTAAATATCAATAAAAAAGACACAATATTTATAAATTAACCTCTTTTTTTTTAATTTTATTATCTATCACGTTTTCTATTGTGATATTGACTGAGATAAAAAAAAATGCATTTTTTTAACATTTAAAGCTTGTACGAGACTAAACCTTGGGAATAAAAAATAAAAGTTTTTAGGACAAAATTCGTCAATATAAAACTATGGTGATAATTTTGGTTTTTAAGTCTTGAGCAAACTACTACTGGATTTTTTTTTCTTTAAAAATAAAACAATATTTTTGTTTCCACTTAAAATCAAAATCATTCTTTAGGCCTCGAAGCCGTAAAATTAAAAAAATTTTTTTCACAAATTGATTACAAAATCTAAAAAGCATACTTTTTATTTAAAAGCTATAAAAAATTAAATTGCTTCATGATAATAGTTAAACCTTATTTGATTGAAAAATTTTCTTTGGTTTATTTCGTGACTGGTTAGCTTAAACTTTTATGCTGTTAATCGAATTTTTATATTCTATTTTTAATTAACAAGTGCTGACTTGGGCTTACTTGGTTTGAAATTTTTTTTTATTGATCTAGACTGATTAATTTAATCTAGATCAATTGCCTAGGAAAAAAACTAGTCCGACAAATAGAAAAAATCCGAAGCCACAAACTGCTAATAAATTCCCACTGGTTGTATCATCAAATTAATATCTTTTAATTATTATAAAAAATACTTAAAATTTATGTAAAGAGAATTCCAAGTATTGTTGCTGAGGTTTTTATCTTATGAGTTTTATTAAGTAAGTTCTACTTTTTTTACCTTTTAAATCCAAGAGTAAATCTTAAGAGACATAATAAGTCGACTAATCTATACCAAAGTTTGGTAACTTTTAAATCTTAGTTTTGAATTAATACTTTTTTAAGATAAAAAGCTAAATCAAGATATTATATTTCTTTAAACGTTGAGATGACCAAAACAAAAAAATTAAATTTTAATTGAAAATAAAGTCTGTTAAGTGATCAATTTTTAGAGAAATTTTTGTCTACTTTTTTTGTATTAAACACACATAATTTTTTTAACAAAATTTAAAATGATCTATTCAATTTTTTTCTTTACAAAACTTGATAAATTTAAAAATAATTTTCTGAAAACTGAAGTCCATAAAGTTTTTTTATTGGTAAAAACAAAACTTGAGTTATTGCATGAAAACTTGCTAAAAAGTACTTTTTAGAAGACCTTTAAACGAGTTCCTTACACCATTCATACTAATTTAACTAACTTAAATTTTTACATAGAAATTTATAATAGTGTTCTACAGGTAATAATTTTGTAAAAAAATAAACATATCAATTTTTACATCACAATAAGAAAAAAAGAATACTAAAGAATGGTGCAGAATAATTTAAATATGATTATATAGCAAAAAGTGTCAGTGAGATGATTGCTGGTTGCTGGGATCGGATAGTTGCAATGGAGGTCTACGGGAACTAGGTTTTATTTCATCATGAAACTAGGACTGCATTTAGAGAACAAATAATATAACTTATCTAAAAATCACAGATTTAAAAATTGTTTAATTTTTATTATTATCAGAAAAAAAATATTAATAAACCATTATTGATAGTTCTACAGTTATAACAATCAATAAGATTCTGATCAATTCGTTTAGATTACAACACAGATTGAGCATTTGCTTTGGTTTTTTGTTAAAAAATAATTGTAATTTTACCGATTGAATAACGCGTTATAAACACTTTGTTATTTAACTAAAAAAAAAAGGCTAATTTGGTTCATACAAAAAGATAATAGATAGAAAAAACAATGCTAAAAATTGATAAATAGGTACAAATTGCTATCAGCATATAATATTTGGATCGTAGATATTTCGTAAAAATTTTACGAAACATTTCCACAATGAAGAACATATAAAATTTTATTTTGGAAGCTTGGAAGATGTCTAGCTTAGAGTTAAATTTTGTTTAACACTTTAAATAATGAATCAATGCTACTTTTATGGTTGTAGGCCTGTAAAATACAATATCTTGAGAAAAAAAATTATCTTAAAATTTAAGATCCCTGACAAAATCTGAAGTTCGAAAGCGATTTCTTTATGTTGTATTCTTGGGTCAGAAAAAGTTGTCCAATTTTAATAACAAAAATGATAAAAAGGATACAAGCGTCTCCTTGTTTGCTCTCAAATCTTCAAGAGTATCAAATGCCCGTATTTGAAACTAGATCGACCTTTTTACAAGTTCTATTGAAAAATTAAAAGTCAAATTAGAAGAAAATACAATTTTTTGATAAGAAAACAACGCATTTAAACATTTCAGAAAGAAAAACGGGTCGAATTATTAGTGAATAAGAAGTGATGAAAAAAAGTATGCAAATTGTCTGCTCTTTTGAATGTGAAAGATTAGTTTTTTTGATATTGAACGCCTACTAGATAGAATAATCTGATTTTAAGAAGAGCTAATTTAGATTTTATTTCAGCAGGCTTCGAAAATTTACCCTTAAAACATAAAAAAAGATGATTACAAATAAAAACTGGCTTAAAGCACTCTTGAAATATTTGTCACAAAGCTCCTTAAATTTAAATCAAAATTTGTTCGTGTTGAAGAAAACTGTAAAAAAAATTAATTTTTTTGATTAAATTTTTTTCTGACTTACTTTATTGTGAAATTAAAAATTCAATATTTTTTTTTTAAATATAATTTAAAAAAAGCTTGATTAATTGATAATTTTACAAATAATAAAATTTAAAAATTAATACGCATACAAATCAAACAAATAACTTTGGGTCTATTTACCATTTAAACAATAGAAATTTTCTTTAGTGCTAAAGATCTTAGTTGATAAAAAAAATTTCAATTCTTTTTTTAAAATTGATTGTCTCTTTTTAAAAATTGACACAATCGGCAGGCTAAAAATTTTCAAGCACTTTTGAGGGCTTAATGGTGTGAGTTAGAAAAGAAACAAATTTTAAATAAAAAAAACTAAAGATTTAAGTTAAGAGTTGATTATTTTGATGGCAGTAAAATACAAAAAAAATTCTTTATGTTGATTTTTTTTCAACGAGTCATTAAAATATGGCGAGCAAAATTTTTTAATTGTATAACTATTTAAAAAAATTAACAAATTTATACAAAAATAAAATCTATTTGTTAACGTAAAATCGCGTCTAATAGCTAAAACAACGAGTTTAATTGTCCAAATAGACTAGCCTAGAGGTTTGCCCAAAATCGACAAAAAAAAACAAATTTAAATAAAACATGATATTTAGATCGCACTCGAATATGAATAGATATAAATATAAGCACAATTGAAAAATTAAAATTTTTCAACAAGCTTTAATTTCAAGTAAATAAACGGTATAGTCTTGATTTTGAACGATACGCGTTTTAATTTAAATTCGTAATTTGAATTAAAATAAAGCGTTACAATTTCAATATTTTGAATTCAAAATCTCGAAACTATTTGACTAGTTCATTTGACTTGTCTACCTGGATATTTGGGGCCCCTATTTCAATCTATTACGTATTCGTTTTGTCCTATCGCAAAACCCGTACGATATTTAAATAGCTCGAAAAATTGATCGCTCAGCCTCGCTTTTTTTTTATTAATTTAATAACTCGCTAAAAAACACTTTTTCACTTCAAGTGTCCAGAAATTAGGCCATGCTCGGCAAAAAAATTAAATTTCAATTAGTTGAAAATTAAATCGAAAACTCTTAATTAAAACTCTCTGGATAATTATAGACTATTAAGTAAGAATTAGCCATAGAAGGTATCTTGAACGAGCTACTCGTTCAGACACCTCCGAATTTACCTAAATCCACAATCTCCAATTTTGAGTGAATTGAATAACAAAAGACTTAATTACCTGCTATCTTATTCAAATTATAGCTCTATTTGTTTAACCCAGAAACTCGAATAAATAGTCTTTTGGCCACCATTTGTCTTAGCTAAGCCTAGATTAGTACCTTTTCGAAATGCTGGTTAAAATACCCATTTGGCTAAATGACGCCTAGGTCTTTTATAACTTTTTTTTTTTTCTTTTTTGTTGTGAAACAAATTAAAAGTATGTCACGAAAAAATGATAGCTATTTAGGCAACTGACATGGTTACGAAATAAAGTTAACCAAAATTGGATCAAATATTTTTAACTCGAGAGAAAAAACTGTGATTTACGTGAAAAAGGCATTTTTGTACAAATTAAAAAAAAACTAATGAACATTTTGACATTTTAGCACAAATCGAAATATTTAGTCAAACAAAGGCTATGAAAGGAAGCTATTATCTTGGCTAACTTTATTCAAATTGAGTCATTAGACTAGCTAATTGAGGAAATACAAAATCAAGATGACCATTTTCTGATCTTTGAAAAAAAAAATTTTAAACCACTTATTGCTTGTTGACTAAGGGTCAAATGTTTGATTTAAATTTTTCGAATCGGTCTCTTAAGATTTGAAAATTTAAGTCAATATCTTTGAGGTTGCTATAGTTAAACACAAAAGTAAGATTTCTTCTGGCAACTGAGTCATTAAGGATAATTAAATATGCTTTGATTTGATTGATGACTATAGACTTGGTTTTTTATTCCATTTATCTATGTCCTTGTTTGCTATACCAAGTAGAGAAATTCCTATAGAAATTATGATACGCATTTTTTATTTAATAATTATTTATTTTCTTAAAATTATATCAACAACAGATATTAATCAAAGAAAATATCAGTTGGCTTTGAATTCACGCTAGGCTTTGTTCATTAATCATTTTAAAATGGCATTACAAATTAACCAAGATTAGTTCAACCAAAAACAAGCTAGCTGGTTCAAGATAATAAAGAATGCATTTTGAAATAAATTTTTTATTTCAATTTTAAAATTGTATTTCAAATATTAATTAGTTTCAATAGATTAGTTTAGCGATTTTGTAATTTTATTTCTTGAATTTATTTAAAATTAGTATCGTCTAAAAAAATAAAAAATTTAAAAAATTTTGAAAACATTTTGTCAATTTTTTTTTGTTTAAAAACAGGTTTGTGACAATTCAATTTTCTAGTGAAGTTAAACAATTCTGATCAATATTTTTTATCAATAAAATTTTTAACTTTTTATTTAAGCATTAAAGTAACTTGAAAAAACCTTATTTTTAATTAATTTTGAAAGAGCATTAGTAAAGAACTGTAGTGTTTTGAATAAAGCAATACAACATTTAATATTTAAACATTTTTCAAGTGATTAACATCAAGAATTTTTTCAAAAAAATATCATTGGTTTTTTTGAAAATCAAATTTTGAAGCAATTAATTTTTTTTTAAATCTTGTGAATTTTTTAATATTCGAATAAAAAAATGAAATTAAAATTAACTTAAATTCTAATGCCAAGTAAAAATTATTAATCGATCGAGACAAAATAAAATTTCAATGGATATTTCAATGGAAAAAATAAGAAAGATTTTCAAATAAAAAATCATCTTTCATCCTCGGAAAATGTTTGATATAATGACGAAGGATCTGACTTTTTTTGATACTTAATCGTAATCGTAATGTTTACATTAGTACCCTTGTATCCGTCTATCCGATCTCTAAAGGACGTATCGAAGCATGTATTTATGCTTCTTCTTAACTTAAACGCTCATGGTTAAGTTAATTAAATTTCCAGTGATATCGTCAAAGATGTCACAATATCACAGTAATTAACTAAATTTAAAAAGATCTACATATTAAACATAATTATTTTTTGAGTTAAATGTAACTTCAAAAATTTAAATCACAATTTTTTCTTCTATTAAAAAATTTGGGCAATTATATTTTTTTTTTCTATTCATTAATCAAAATTTATTTCCTTAACTTTTTAGAAGTCAAAAATAGCCATTTCAACAGAAAACGATTTGATTGATTATTAAGAACAAACAACAAGATTATTTGATGTTCATGAATGTTCAGCTATGATTTCAAAAACAAACAAAAAACTAAGTCAATATCTTTTTTTTTAAAAAGAAAAAAGTTACGATGAAACATTTATCTATTAGATAAATTCTTTAAAGAAATTTAAAACATCTTTTCTAAGCATACTGAAAATGGTATAATGATATTATAGAACTATATCTATTTATGACATCTTTCGTTCTTTATTCTTTTTACTCTATTATTAGTCGCAATTATAACTTTAAATACTTATAACGATACAACTATCACATAATACTTTATTAAAATTATTTTAATTTCTTTCTATCTATTTTAAATCAATTCTCTTTATCATTTGGCTGAAAGGAAGGACTTAGTTCCGTTCCAACCTGCCTGGGGATTTCCCAAACTATATTTTTTAAATAAAATAAATAGATAAAATGATACCGAACATGTACTTAAAAAATAATGATGAATGATGTTGGTTCCAGGTCCAGTTTGATTAAGTACTCATATATATTAGCAGCCGAAAATACATCTAAATCAATATGACACTCCGCCGAACAAAACTTTGCTAGCCCTGGTAATGGTTCTCCGGTAATCAGTATCTCTTCTAAAGGCTTGCTGAAATTGAACATCCAAAATGATTATAATAACCATTTTGTCTTTTACCAGATCACCATTGCTTTCCTTAATTGATTTAATTTTATATCTACATTTAGTTTGCTTATTGATATAGGAAAATATGCACGTAGGGTTCCTCTATCCTTCAATTATTTTAAATTCGTGATCAATTTGGCCTTTATTACCTCAAATTTAATTTTTATGGAAACTTTATTAAAATCGACCCGTCTTGTTTGTCGTTCGGATTCATTTTCATACTCAAGAGAGCTATATATTTGGCTTTAGCCAATGCCTTTAATTTATTAAACCTCTTTATTGAACCATCTTGGGCTCTCTTTGGTGGCTGATTTTTCCACAGATATCACTGTTTTTGATAAAAAAATATCAAAAGCTGCTTTAAACAGCAATGTCAGATCCAAACTAAGCTGATCCGCATCCGTTCTAATTTTCCACATTCTTGACTCGAAAATAGAACAGTCGATGAATTCGTTCATGGCCATGTAAGGTACCTCTTCATCCTTGAATTTAACTATTGATTGGTTCGCTTTTTTGTCTGTAATTCCATTAAAACGTATAGAGAAGTTTGACGATGACATGCCTTCTGGTGCTCCAACTTGGACACAGTGCTCAATAATTCTTTAGTCTTATCAATAGCTGAGTTTGTCCTCACTGTCCTGGTCTTCAATCTATGGTTAAATGGCACCATCGGCGTAGCCAGGGCTATGTTCTTTTTTGTCAAGATATCTTATTTAAAGCATCAAAAAAATTAATTTCCTAGAAACTAAAATATATCATTTGAGAAAAAGAACACATTAACTGGATATTTGCTCTTAGAAATGTCATGGAACTAAGTTTGGAATGGCGGTCCACTGTTCGTAAACTTAGTTGACTCCAAGAAAGCCTTTGATAGCAAAGAGAAAACATGTGTGCCATAATAAGATCTTATGGTTTGTTACAGATTGTGAACTTAATAAAGCTCTTCTATCGAAGTATCTGAGTGTTCCATTATTCTGTAAAAGGGACAATTTGAGAACTTCAATCTATGCACAATAGTTAGACAAGGTTGCTTTCTTTCTCAAAATCTCTTCCTGATTGAAATTGAATTTGTCGTGATAAAAACAACAGAAAAGCCGAGAGTTGTACAGCGGGGGTTATCAGCAAGGCCTGAGGATATAGGTATTGCTGATTATTTATCTCAAGTGGATATTTTACCGCATATTCTCCCCTAGAGAGGCTGAATGGCACAGATACACCGCTTTTTACTATTTTATTCGGGTTTTTATATCTTGTTTTTGTTTAAAGAAACATTATTTCAACAAAGACTTTGTTATCCTTGCATTTTTATTTTTTGACTTTATTAAAGATACTTTCCTATTAGATACCATTAGATACCCGACCCCACTGTGTAATTACTATTTTACTATTTTTTTTTCCTGAGCCATCAAATATTTCAAAATATCTAACTCTCGTTTTAAATACAGTAGTGATTTGACATATGTGTTTTTACGCCATTTTACGTTAATTTACATAAAAACAAAAGGCCAAAATTGACTTAATTTTTTGAAAAATTATGAAAAATTGATCAATTTTTACGTAAAGTTTAATTTATTTACGTAAAGACACAAATGTCGAATCACTCCTGTATATCTAATTTTTATTTTCTTCGATTTTAGCCAATTTTATTTTTTTGTATATTTTTTACTTATTTTTTTTGTTTTTATCATTTTTATTATTTTTTATTTTTTTTAATCTGAGGGAGCATTAGCTCGGTGCAGAAAAACAAATAAATAATCTAAAAGTATTATAACGTATGGTATTTAAACTGTAATCTATTTATTGTGCAATTCTATTTTTGTATTCTTGCATATTTTTCCCTTGTAAAATTCTTGTACATAATACTTACTAAATTCCACACAATACTTTCTTAGATTAAAATTAAACAATGACTATTACTGAACTAAAAATAAAAAAAAAATAATGTATTTGTCTGTTATTTTCCATCTTTTCTGTGCAATTTCGGCTACCATAGATGTTCTCCTAGTAGGTCATCTCCGCAAGCTTGCTTGCTGTAGCTTATTCTTATTATTATAAGCCTAAGTAATAAAAAGAAAATTAAAAAAGATAAATTGAAATAGCTAGTGTTTTGTGTTCTTTGTTTTATCTCTGTATGTTGTGTCTCTTTTGAATTTTTCGATTTTTTTTGATTGTTTAATTTTCTCACTTATATGATATGATAGGTGTAGTAGAGTAGTTGAAGATTTAAATTTAAATTTTATCAATTAAATTAATTTATTTAAAATAATTGAATCAAAAATTCTTAAAATTCATTCACAATTCCAGCTGCTTTTGCCATTGAATAGAATAAACCATTTTTATTTTTCAACAATTTAACCGGTGTATCGAATTCGACAATTTTTCCTTTATCCAAAACCATAATTCTGTTTTAATATATTTTTAAACAAATTTATGAGTAATTAATTTTAAAATGAAACAAACCTATCCGAATCAAGTATCGTGTTTAAACGATGAGCTATGGTAATCATTGTGCAGTGAGAAAAGGCTGTTCGTATTGTCTCCTGAACCAAATCATCAGTGTTGTGATCAATAGCTGCTGTTGCTTCATCGAGTAGCAAAATTTTTGAATTTCTAATTAATGCACGGGCCAAACAAATCAGCTGACGCTGGCCAACACTCAAATTTTCACCACCTTCTGAACATTCAAATAACAGTTTTTTGTCTAAATTTTCGACAAAAGTTTTCAAATGAGCTTTTTCCAAAGCGTTCCATATTTGTTTATCAGTTGATTGTTCAAATGGATCCAAATTCATTCTCAAAGTGCCTGAAAAAAGAACTGGATCTTGTGGAATTATTGTTAATTTTTGTCTCAAATCATGCAATCCCATTCTTTTTGTGTTCATATTATCAATTAAAATTTCACCATCATTTCTTTCCAATAATCTAAATAGGGCCAAACTGAGACTACTTTTTCCAGCACCAGTTCTGCCAACTATTCCAATCTAAATAATCAAGTTAGAATTAAAAATAAAAAGGAAATAAAAAAAGTTTTCTTTTGTTAATTAATACTTTTTCTGATGGTTTTATATGACAATTTATATTTTTCAATGCAAAGTCAAGATCTTGCCTATATCTAACAGAATAATCAATAAATTTAATTTCTCCATTTTCAGGCCATTTATCATCAGGTTTGTAATTTGTGTTTTGCCAATTGGCTTCTTGTGGAGTATTGCAGTATTCTTTTATTCTTTCAACACTCGTTAAATTAGATTCTAAATCAGACGCACATTTTACACCATATCTCATCATGCTAGATATCTTTAGAATAAAAATTAAAAAAAATCAAAATTCTTTTGAAAAAAAATACATTTAAAGCAAATGAAATTGACAAACCAATTATTCCTGGTGATATACTTCCCTTAGCCATTACAGCAAAAATGCAAGCTGAAATTATTAAAATAATTCCTATTATTTCCATTTGAACAGCACACCATCTATCAAACAGATTTTTTCAATTTTTTAAATTTTTTAAATTAGAAAGATCTCAAAAAAATTAATATTTCACCTTGTACTGACCATACTAGGATAAAAATAAGAGTTGTTTTCGTTTATTTTTTTCTCTAGCAAATTGATAAATCTTGATTGAGCATTGTAAGCATTTATTGTGCTCAGGCCATTTAGAGTTTCACCAAAATGAGAATAAATTGGTGATCTCGTAGTTGCATCAAGTCTTTTTAATTTACTTGATGACGCCACATAAAAACGCTTTTAATAAACTAAGTAATTGGAAATTTTTATATTATACTTATTAAAATACTTGAATAAATACATAGATTATTGAAATTGGAACTATAACAGCTAAAAATAATGGAGTAGACAACGTTATAACCACAGCAGTGGTGATCAAATCAAACACACAATAAATAAAATCTCTGAATGCAGCAGGTATTATAAATTCTAAATTTATTATGTCTTTGCTAAATCTGTTTAAAATTCGGCCGATCGGAGTTGATTCAAAAAATTGCATTGTACTATGCATTACTGACTCAAGCATGTTTTGATGAAGGTTTCGAGAAGAATTCATTATCATTTTAACACTAATAATCTCAGAAGAGAAGGAAAAAATGTCTTAATTAAAACATTTTTTTAAGTAAAAATTAAAAATAAACCAATTATTTTCTCTCTTTTTTAACTATCTAAATTATTTGAAAAAAAGGGAGTATTGTGTCACCACACACTCGAGTCTGACCAAAAAACATTCAAATCTTTATGAGCACACAACCTCAGAAACACGCATTATTTGGTTTTTTCCATAAAAAATTTTTAATTACAATTTTTTGTATTAATATTTCCATAAAGGATAAATTTTGTATCTTGATTAAAAATTTTGGTGAGAAATTTATATTCAAACTCTTAAAAATGTCAATAAGTCTAGAATAAAAATATTTAAAGTCTTCTTTAAATATTTTTCATTAAATGTCTTTAAATATCTTTTTTAAAGGTTTTGTGAAGTTCGGTGCAAAAGAACAGACCAAAATGACAAAAAATTGAATAACTGTTTTGCTAAAAGTTTAAAATTAGTTCCGTAAATGCAACATGTTGCAATATTCAAAGTTTCACCAACTGTCAAAGTCTCTTAATGATGTGCAAAATCTCTGCAAAAAAGCACTGCGCTTGAACACATTGAAATCTAATTTATGCTAAATTTGCAGAGTTTCGCATACCTTGATAGCTGATGCAACTTTGAAAGTTGCACAATGTCGTAATCACGAAATCAATTTTAAACTTATAGAAAAAAAGTTTTTCAATTTTTTATTATCTGTTTCTATTCTTTGTATCATTTTGTACTGAATTTCACAAAACCTTCTTTAAATCTTTAAACAACAGACACCTAGCGTATTTTATCTCAAGAAAAAAATTTAGTAATTTTTATCTAATTTTTTTTTATTAATTAACAGCACACAATCAAATGTGTGTTTCTAATTTTGTGCTGGTGATTAGGTACACCCAAAAAAATATTTTCTCATTTTTTGTGTTCTCAGACATAAAAATAATTTAATCAAGAGCTAAAAAAATTTTTTCATACCTAATTTATTAATTAAATTTTCCATAAAAAATTCCATTTAAAATATTATTTAAAATTTAAAATTTTTAGTTCTATTTTATTTCTTAGTAAAGACATTTTATTAATAATTACAAAAATTATTTAAGTTCTTGCTTATATTATTACCGTAAATTCTCGAAACTTAGTACATGTAACTAAATCGGATTTTTTAAGTTGTTACATGTAACAAGTACCATCTCGCCCATGTTATAACTTACTCTCATTTAGTTACTTGTAACTAAACCCAAAAATCTAAAATAAACACTGTGTTTAAATCGAATATTCAATTTTTATTACATGGTCTAAAACTAGAGGTTTGACTTTTGGTACGTCTCTTAAAATTAAAAAAAAAATTCTATTTAGAAAAATTTTTCTTAATATAGAATTTTTTTAATTTTTTTAATTCAAGTAACTAAATGAGAATAAGTTATAACATGGGCGAGATGGTACTTGTTACATGTAACAACTTAAAAAATCCGATTTAGTTACATGTACTAAGTTTCGAGAATTTACGGTAGAATATATATTTTAATTATTTAAGACTTTCATTAAAGACCAATATTCAAAATACTTCTACTTTCCTATTGAAAGAATTTGATATTAATTGGATTGATAAATTTGGTAAAAATAATCATATTAATTGAAATAAAATAATCTGGTGAAGATAAAAAAATGATAAATTACTTTGACTAAATCCTAGTAGACCGTAGATAAAAATTCTGAATCCTTTGTCTAATTTATCACCGGATTCTTCAATATTAGCATTTGTCCATTCACTTAACCAAAAACTTGAAAAAGCATAAAAAACATTCATCAACACATAACCAAACAAAAAAAGAAAAGTAGACAAAAATGAACAAGCTTTAAAATATTCAAAAATTGTTTTTGTTTTCAAATTTCCGCTCTCTATATTTTCTTTTTCAATTATTTTAGCATTATCTTCATCAAAGTCTTTTTCATTTTTTATTTCACACGATTCTGCTTTTTGTTCTTCAATTGAGTTATCTTGTTTATCTTTATTTTCGTTTTCTGTTTCATCTACAAAACTTTTGTTAATAAAACTAGTAAAACAGCCATTTAAATTGATCAATTTATTGTAATTTCCACTCTCAACTATTTGACCATTTTCAAGCATAAAAATCAAATCAACTTCTGGCAAAAAATTTATCGAATTTGTCACCAAAACTCTTGTTTTATTTTTTAACAGTCCATTTGGTCCCATCACATTTTGAAAAATGTGTTTTCCAACATGAGCATCAACTGCACTCAATGGATCATCAAAAAGAAAAATGTCTGAATTGTTGTAAACTGCTCTGGCAAGACTTATTCTTTGTTTCTGTCCTCCAGATAAATTAATACCTTTCTCTCCAATTTCTGTTCTATCACCGGCTACAAGAATCTCTAAATCAGTTTCTAATGAACATGCTTGAATAATTTTGTTGTAATATTTGTGATCAAATTCATTTCCAAAAACAATATTTTCTCTGACTGTTGCATTCTGAATCCAAGCTTGTTGTGGAACATAGGAAATACTTCCATCGATATTTAAATTTCCCTCTGTTTTGCACATTTCTCCAAGAATAGACGAAAGAATTGAAGATTTTCCTGAACCAACTTTGCCCACAACTAATTCAAAATAATGAAATTTGATTTTAAAAAGAAAATAACCAAAATAAATTTAAAATTTTAAAATTTAGATTATGGAAAGTTTAAGTTTAAGCGTAAAATCGAACTAGCCAATTTTTTTATTATTTAAAAAAAAATACTTACTTGCAACTAGTCGTTGATGAGGTATCTCACAATTGATTCTTAAAAAAAAGAATCAATTTTAGTAAGTATTAACCAGACTGGTGCAAAAGGAAAAAAAGTCATTTTAAAGTCTTTTCAAAGTCAAGTCAGTAACTTAACTTGAAATATTCAAGACAAAATTTAAAAATCAAGTTACTGGGAAAAGTAAAATTTTTGATAAAAAAAAGCAAATTGAAAATTGATCAAAAATTTTATTTTAAGACTTTTGTACAACCTGGGTTTTGACTTTTTGAAACCAAAGGTCTTTATTTTTAAAATCTTATTCAGTTTTATTTACAGTATTTTCCGGTTATAATAAACACGGATATAAGAAAATTTCGGCTATAGTAAATTTTTTTGCGAGGACAAAAACTTTTACGATGCTTTCAATGTATTTCTAAGTGCTTATAAAAAATTCGCTTATAGTCAATTTTCGTTTACAATAAATTTTTTTTGAAATACAATTTACTCACGCGCCATTAAAATTTAGTTGTATATAAGAAAAGTCAAATTTGAAAAAAAAAATGAATAAAAAAACAAAGGGCGGTTCTAAAAATACCAACACTAATCAACGAACAGCTATTAGTTTAGAGAGGAGAATTGAAATTTTGGACTAATTAGCGAAAGGAAAAGACAACAAATCAGTTGCCGAATTCTTTTCGATTGATCCATCAACAGTTACGTACACAAAAAATAACGTTAAGAGTTATTTAGATAGTCATGGAGTTTCAAATTTCAATAGTTTGAATGAGGTAGAGAATCAAGTTAATGAATTAATCCTTAGTAATCTTAAACAATTAAAAATTAGCAATTTTTTTTTATAATAACTTTTGTATTGTTTTTATCCGTTAAATGAGAAATGTAGTTAAATTAAACTTGAATTAAATTTGTTTTTGAATGAAAATTTTTGTAAAAAAGCTTAATTCGTTTACAAGAAATCTTCGGATATAAAAAATTTTTTTTGGTGCTAACTGGAGTTTCTTATAACCGGAAACTACTGTAGTTTAAAAATTCAATAAATTCATTGGTTTGGTACCTTATTTAATTTTAAATTTTCGCTTATACTTAGCTTTCATGAATAAATGTTTCCTTGGGAAATAAGTTACCTCTAATATCTCTTTTTAAGGCAATTTAAAATTTAAGTACAAAAAGGATATAATTTTTTTTTCTAATCTTACAAAAATATACTTACAACAGTACAATATTGTAAAAATTTGTACAAAAGAATTCTAAATTCTGCAAAAAAATTATAATGTTGTCCTATTTTTTAATGATCCCAAAATCTTTATTTTTACTAAATAATATTAAGACTAAAATTATATTAGAATTAATAAATTAAAAGTCTTAAATTGTAAAAAAAAATACACTAAAGCACAAGAAATGGTATTATAAAATCCAAGCTTTTTTTCATAATATAATAAAATTTTTTTCAGCATGCCATATGTTTTATTGAAAAGCAAATAAAAACAATGAATGAATTGAATTTAAAATTTTTCTTTTGATTTAGGACTCTTCTTAATCAACTAGTTATGTGACAGTAAAAAGTCTATTGAGCGAAAAGATGATTTAAATTAACATAACGTCTAAAATGTTTTAAAATATTTCAACGCTGGTCATTTCTATCGTTTAATTTTTTAATTTTTGCTTTTTATTCAAAATTTTATTATTTTCGCTCAATTTTGTTAACTTTTTTTACCATTATTTTGCAAAGATTAAAGTTAATATTATCCGAGTGGGTCAATTAGATTAAAATGAATTTTTTTCAAAAGATAAAATTTACCCTCTAAGAATTAATTTATTTGAAGATTTTTCCCATGAGAAGTTTGCCTTTTCAAATATTATTGCATGATCATCATTTTTTCTGTAAGATATTTGATCAGTTTCGATTTCTTCAAGTAACAGAAACTTTTGAATGCGATTCAGCGAAATAATTGTCTTGAAATTTAAATCCAAATTAATTCATAAAAAGAAAAAAATTTTTTTTCTTAAATAAATACCTGAATTAGGTTTGAAACAGCCGGGCCAAATAAAAACATTGGAATTCTGATGCTGTTGAAAAGAGAAAGTGTTACATAGGCTACGGTTGGCGTAAGCACATTTTTATCATCAATATAAATAAACGTCAACAAAGAAACAAAGGTAATCTGATTAAATAAAAATTAAAAGAAAAAAATATTGATTAAATTAATTGAGAAAGATTTTACCATAAAAGAAGTAAAACCGAAAGTAAAATTAAAACAAGAGTAAAAAATGGATCCTTTTTTTAAAACTTTCAGTTCACTGTTTCTGATTTTGTTTATCATATTTTCAAACGAAATTTCCCATCCATAGAATTTGATAACCTTCAAAAGTCAAATTAAAAAAAAATATTTTTCTTTTTTCTTTAAAATTACTTTAATTCCATTCAAAACTTCGTTTAAAATTTTCATTTTAGAATCTTTGAATTTAAGTTTTTCACTTTCGGCTCTCGTGTATTTTGCCATAAAAATAGAATTAAATAAAACAAGAATAACCATTGTTGCAACACCAGCTAAAACAGCTGGACCAATATAAATCCACAACAAAATTGAGCAAAAAATTATTTTTATGGGAGCTGACCAGACCTGATGACCATATTGAGAAAGTTCAATGAATATTTGAGTGTTTACTTGCATTAAGTTAAGAATTTCTCCTGTTGTTGCTTTTCGCTTTGATTCTGTAGACAGACGAAAGCTCTTTATTTAAAAATAAAATTAAAAAAATTTGTTTGAAATAAAAAAACACACTATTTTTACTTTTTTGTAAATTAAATGCATCAAAGCTGATCTAGTTTGAACTGCAGCTAAAAATGAAAAATTATAGCTATGTTGAAGACTCATACTCATAACAACAAGACGAATGAATACAAGAAATACCAAAAAATATCCAACAGTATTTGAATATTTTTCATTAGAAATAAATTTTATCAATCCACTATTCATACAATTAGAAATTGAAAAGGCAAATTTTAAATTTTCAATGTTTAATTATTACTCTAATACTAATGGTCCGGTTAATTCGAATATATCACGCGTAAACACCAAAAATCCGGCTAATACAATTTTTATCAAGTGCATTTTAAATAAACATATTCCAAGTTTGTTCAGACCAAAAAAAGTGTGTTTGGTATTTAAATTTTGATTCTTGTTATAAAATTTAATTAAATAAAATAAAACATTAAAAGTTTTAAAAATATTCATTATTCTTTAGAAATTTTCAGATTTAAAGAATCTTTAATTTTCTTACCATCAAATTTTCACTGCTACTTATTTTAGTATTTCTTTTAAAAAAGCTCAATAAATTCGGCTTTTTATTCCTTTTTTGCTTTATCAATTTTTTCCATTCGCCGTCGATTTCATTTCCTAAAATTTCACTTTTATTCTCATTGTCTAATTCCCACACATGGCTCTCGTTTATGTTTTTTTTGTACCCAACATAAATTAATCTTAAATTTTAAAAAG
The DNA here is from genome assembly GCA_010279815.1 of Brachionus plicatilis. NCBI lineage: Eukaryota > Metazoa > Rotifera > Eurotatoria > Ploima > Brachionidae > Brachionus > Brachionus plicatilis. The sequence goes on along the minus strand of QEOQ01000253.1, from coordinate 516,803 downwards.
AATTAAAAAATAAATCCTATAAGCATTTTTTTACTTGGTTATCCAACTGAAAGTTAACCATGATATCAAACTGGAATCCGATTCAGGATATATTTTCTTGAAAGAAAAAAATTATTCTCTAATTTATTTATTAATTTAAACTTACTGATTCGATGCATTGCTCATATTCAGAAAAAAAGCTTAATATCCATATAGCAATGGAAAGGACAAAAGAAAATATCATTAGCCAAAAGGATAATTTTTGTTTGTAAGTAGACTTAATTTTAGAAGGTTAAAAATTCCAATATCTTTTAAAAAATTAACAAACTATTTCTTCATAATTAAGAATATCAGATCTTAAATTCAATCCATTACATATTATCAAAACCGACCAAAATGATGTAAGCAAAACACTAAATTTTCTTTTGTTTGTGTGAGAAAAATACATTAGCCAAATAGCAAATATCTTTGGAAAATAATTTTTTCATTGATTTATAACAATAATTTAAAAATTACAAATGATACTGATAAAAAAATTGGTTTTATTAAATCGGAAAAATAAATTTTCAAACTAAAAATAATTTCAGTGAAAAAACTCGTTAATTCAATAAATAGCAATGTTGATCCTATAAGCTAGAAAAATTTAATTAAACAGAAAATTTAATTTTTACAATAATTTAAAATTACCATTTTGATCAAATAAAGTCTTTTTTTACAAATTAGACCGTTCAAATTTTTTTTCGAAGATTGATATGAAAAGGAAACTGATATTGGCGAATAAAATAATAAGATCAAGCATGGTATCATATTTAAAATCAATTTACGAAAACATTCAGTAAAATCAGGCTTATTTGTCATCAAACTTGATGAATTCTTTTTAAAGTGTTCAATATCAATAATCAAAAATTTATTTAAAAATGATTATTACCCATAAACTAATCGGACATAATTGGATTGAATTATTTTTCATTTTAAAAATTTTTCTTTTGTTTCACCTTCTAAGATTTAATTTATTTTAACTTTTTATTTAAAGAAACTTATAATATTAGACTTGGAATCTTGATTAGATAAGATAAATTTTGAAAACATTTTTAAATAATTTAACTTCAAAAAACTTAATTAGCAGGTAAATGAAAACCTTTGAAATTTGAGATATGAAGAATTAAATTTAAATTTTGGTTTTTAAAAATTTTTTTAACATTCAGCAGATTCATACATTTTAGAGTTGAAATTCAAAAGAAATGTGAAGCTTAAAATTGCTTAACCCGCTCTTTTTAATTTTAATTGAAAACATTTAGAACACACTTTTAGTTTTATTTTATTCTGTCCTTTTTTAAGATGTAATGTAATTTTTTAGAAGTTGCTAAGAAGTTATGCAGAGAGCTTTTGTATATTTATTTAATTAATTTTTTGAGGCGTTTTAATTAATTTAAAATTTTGAATAAAGTACTCCGAATGTTCTTTTAATAAAAAAAACCTTTAAATTTAAATAACCATTATTTAATCATTCATGGACAATAATTTATTTTTCTTCAATTCAACTTTTCAACTTTATTAACTTACTCAACGTATCAATAATTTCTTTTTTTAAGCGTCATCATTATTTTGAAAAATTGGATACGGGGCAATTAGAAAAAAAAACTCAGCAGTTTCATCCATATTTTTTTTGGCATATTCTAATAGAACTCGATCCGCTGATTAATACTTAAAGTAGCTACAAATACCGTATACCCTTGGAAAGAGATGCATGCAACAAAAACCAAAATTCAGGTTTTAGCCCATGCATCACGTTACATCTCGTCCATGTTAAACTTTCCCCCCTTTTGATGCGTGCATTAAAATGTCGATTTTGGGTTTTTAAGGCCGCGTTAAAACCCAAAACTCGGTGGAAAACGCCGCATTAATTCCTGAAAATCGAATTTAGATGCGGCATCAATAAAACATGTTATTCATTAACTTATTTTTGAAATCGAAATTTAGATGCCGGATTAAAAATCGACAAAAAAAAATTAATCGATAAATGATTAAAAATTGTTTTTTTTTTATTAAAAATACATTTTCTAGTTTTAAGTGAGGGACTAATATTTAGATTTTAAAGTAAAAATTTGGATATTAAAAAAATTAAATGATAGAAAGCTAAAATCTTCTATTTTAAAAGTATACAAATTAAGTTCTTCTTTTTGATTTTTTGGCTTTTTCTTTCAAAGCTATTGTATTTGGACTATCTGGCGGACGACCTCTTCTTTTTAGTAATTGTGGGTCTTGTTGGGTCATATATCAATCACCAGCCGTCGCGCTGAATCAAACAGACAACCAATCAGATATTTTAACGCCTTCTCCAACATGACCCAACAAGACCCACAATTACTAAAAAGAAGAAGTCGTCCGCCAATTTTTTTATACTGAAAAAAATGTTTCTAGCATAAAATTCTCTCAGGATTTCGAAAATGCTATCAGTTTTTTTATATCACTTTTTCTTTTTCTTTATTGGGTTTTCATATACGCAGATTATTATTTTCTTGGAAACTGCTGAGTTTTTTTTCTAATTGCTCCGTATCCTTTGAAAAATTGAAAAATTGAAAAGTTGGAAAATTGAAAATTTTAATTGAAGCATAGCTATTTCAACTTATGTGTGTTATTCAACTTTTCAATTATCCAATTATTCAAATATACAATTTTTAAAATTTTTTAACGAATTCAACTATTCAGCTATTCAATTTTTCGAAATAATGAAAACTTAATATAACTTTTAATTTCTTATTATTATAATTAATTCAAGTAAAATTTTTTAATTAAATAAATTTTATTAAGTTTAAAAAATATATAATTAAAAGAATAAATAAGATAAAATAAAAGCCGATTAGAATTTGTAGAATTTTTTGAGTCAAATAAATCCAGTCCAAACTTACAAAAAATTTTAAAACAAAATAGATTTTAAGTTAAATAAATTTGCATGATTTCAAAGCATACCATATTTTGACTTTTTTTCGCATAAGATTAAGATTTTTAAATCGAATAATTTAAAATATATAAATTAAAATAACGAGTGACTAGACATTTTATCTGATGGTTGAGGAATAAAAGAAGAAATTATAAGGTAATAATTACAATATCGAGTCCGACATATCTTTATTTGGTAGCTAGCTTTAAAGCTTCTGACAAATATCATTGCAGAATTGTTCACTTAATTGAAGGACTCATGATGTAAAAAGTAAGAGATAGTATCAAATTTTAGCAAAAATTAATATAAGTTGGTTTCAATAAAAAATTTTCGGTATCCTTTATATTTCAGAACGCTACCAAGATTCTACATTATGATATGAAATATATATTTTTTAAATCCAGCCTTATTATCATATTTCTAAGTGTCAAAAACCCAGGCAAGTTGTTTTTTAAATTTAATAGGTAAAAATCGTATTATTTAAATTAAAAAAAATATATTAACTAAAATTGCAAACAATTGCTTTTTGAAGGCAAAAAAACCTAAAAATCTTGTAAACTTTTCATTGACATTACATAGCCCAATTTGAGCTTTACTCAATGATCTCAAACACAACTCAAGACGTCCTATTCAAATTTATCGAACCAACAATTAGGAATTAAAACAATAAAAAGATTTTGAAAAAGCATTTGATACAATTCCACATGCAAATATAATAAACTACATAAACTCCACAAATGTAGCTGTCCTGTTTTGATTGGTAAATGGATCAGATCATAATTGGATGGTAGACATTTCAAATTCATGATGAAACCGATTCATCTTTAAAACCGATTAAAGCAGGTATTCCTCAAGGAGGCAGTTTAAGGGCAATGTGAAATTTTAGTACAAAAATTACAATACAAAAAGTAAAAACTTTAATAATTTTTTTTCTAATTGTGCAAAAATGGTTCTGCAAAAGGTACAATATTGTACAAATTTGTAGAAAAGAATTCCAAGCTCTGCAAAAACTCTGCAATTTTCTGTAAAATGCACACCATCAAAAAATCCTTGATTAAACTATGCAATAAATTGCAGAGTTTTTGCAGAGCTTGGAATTCTTTTCTACAAATTTGTAAAATATTGTACCTTTTGCAGAACCATTTTTGCACAATTAGAAAAAAAATTATTAAAGTTTTTACTTTTTGTACTGTAATTTTTGTACTAAAATTTCACATTGCCCTTAAACTGATTTCACATTGCCTGTTTAAGCGACTTACTTTTTCCAATCTTCATAAAACGATACAATACAAAAACATACAATACAATACATGAAACGATACAAAAAAAGAGCTAATAAAAGTTGGATTTAAGTTCGCGCTTTTTGCAGATGGCATATCAATATGGTATTCACCGAAAAGTATGAACGTGTAAAAAAGAAAAAAAATCAGCATATAATTGCAAAAAGCTATCGATAAAATCAACAAATACACACAAAAATGGGACTTAAAGCTGAATATACAAAAGACAAAATATATGCTGATTGCAAATATTCACAATAGACGTTCATGCGAGCTCTCGTCGAATTTAAATTTGGCAATCAATAATAATAAAAATAGACAAAGTAAGACAAGCAAAACTATTAGGTATCAATCTCGATCCAGGTCTAACTTCTGAGTGTCATTTCAACGAAATTATCAAAAAATGTATCAGTAAGTTAAATTTACTGAAAATATTAAGTTCTAAACATTTAAAAAATTTGTTTTATAATTTTTTAAAATAGTGTTTATATTATATTATATTTTTTTATATTATGTAGTTTATATTAATTATTAATATAAATTTTTTATATATAATTTTATAAACACTATTTGAAAAAATTATAAAACAAATTTTTTAAATATTTTTCACCACAAAAGAATTGTTTTATGTAGTGATTTGTGTTAAAAAGTTCTTGGTTTGTGGTGAAAAGTTTTTAGTTTGTGGGCAACAGTTTTTTAATTGTGGGGAACCATTTATCTCTTTTTTATTTTAAAAGCATTTTAGTTTGAAAAATCTAATAACAACATATACTTTTCTACTTTTTCCTCAAATTTTTACTTTAAAATCTAAATATTAGCCTCGCATTAAAAACGGCATATGTTTTTGACTTACCTCTAAATTATTAAAAAGTATCTCTAAAATATAACAATTTACCTCTAATTTATTAAAACATAAGCTAAATTGTTATTTATAAGCTATTTTAATAAAAAAACTCTATTCTAATAAGAAAGTACCTAAATTAGTAAACCAGCAGATATTTTATTAAAAAAAAATTTAATTAAAGAAAAAAAAAGTTAATTAAAGAAAAAATAAAAAGCTAATTAGAGAAAAAAAAGAAAGTAATATTTAATTTTGTTTGCATTTGTTTGGACAATATAAATAACGTTTCATACGCATTTCTGAGTTACAAACTCGACAATACTTTTTCGTTTCATCAAAACGAATTCTTTTCGACGGTTGAGGAGCTATTTCAGACTCATCGTCCTCATTATCTTATTCAATGCCTTTTGCAGGTTCATTTGATGCATTTGTTTCATTTTTCTGACGTTGTAAACACGATGCATTTTTCTTCGGTGCTCCCCTTTTTCTGTTAGATTCAATTGGTAAATCCATCATTTGAGTTTTTTAATTAACAGAGTTTAATTAATAAAATAGATGTTTTTTTAATTGATTAGCCTTTTTTTTTTTAATAATTAGCTGCAGTTTTCATTTATTAGCGAGTTTTTTAATATTTAGATCAGTTGTTTTAGATTTAGAAGTCTCTTTAATTTATTGAAGGTGAACTTTTAATATTAGAGGTAAGTTTTTATATTTTAGAGGTATTTTTTAATAATTTAGAGGTAAGCAAAGAATTTATGCGATTAAAAACTAGAAAATGTATTTTTAATAAAAAAAAAAAATTTTAATCATTTATCGATTAATTTTTTTTTGTCGATTTTTAACCCGGCATCTAAATTTCAATTTCAAAAATAAGTTAATGATTAACATGTTTTATTGATGCCGCATCTAAATTCGATTTTCAGGAATTAATGCGGCGTTTTCCACCGAGTTTTGGGTTTTAACGCGGCGTTAAAAACCAAAAATCGACATTTTAATGCACGCATCAAAAGGCGGGAAAGTTTAACATGGACGAGATGTAACGTGATGCATGGGCTAAAACAGTCAGCAATCCCAAATCAGATTTCTACCATCAACATGAGAGCTCGATTTGCTCGCAGTCGAAAAGGACAGTCGCAGTATTCTAAAATGTTGAGACATAAACACTTCCTACAAGGCCAAAGTGGAATATTAGAGCTAAGCCAATATTGTGAATAAAAGGACTTTTCAGTTAATTTTTAATATCACTCTTTTCGGTACCACTATTCTAAATCTAATAGAATTAGAGCACCTAGCGGCCAATGTATTAGTCAATTTGGACGAAATGAAAGACCAAGATTTCGTCGATGATACTAAATCTGGTTTTGTGAAATTCAGTACCAAATGATAAAAAGAACAGAAAAAAATGTAAAAAAATTGAATAACTTTTTTTCTAAATGTTTAAAATTAATTTTGTAAATGCAACTTAGTGCAACATTCAAAAGTGCATCAAATATCAAGGTCTGCTAAATTTGCAGAGTATAGCAGAAATTAAATTTCAATATAATCGAGCGCAGTGCTTTTTGCAGAGATTTTGCACATTATTAGAAGACTTTGACAGCTGATGAAACTTTGAATGTTGCAACATGTTGCATTTACAGAATTAATTTTAAACTTTTAGAAAAAAAGTAAATTAATTTTTTTAGACTTTGTTCTGTTCTTTTGTACTAAATCTTACAAAACCATTAATCTGTAGTCATCATCGTTGGAATTAACCCTAACCCAAAGAGAGGTTAATATTTGCTTAAAAGAATTTTTCTTAACATTTAGAGATCTTAAAACTGAGCTCAGTGATGCAGAGATACTGAAATTTAAGATTTTATAAAATTAAATTGGATTAAAAATTTGTGAAAAAATTTATTGCATTTATTATTTAAAAAAAAATTACTACATTGGTGATTTGATAACAGTATTTACGAAAAATTACGCACAAATTTATTTTGATTCAAGTCTTTTCTTCAACAATTCTTTTCATTAATTGCTGGTTATCTAAATGTTTCTATTACAATTTCTGAAATTAAAAAAGTTCAATTAAAAAGTTCATTTACACGAGACTTTCTTTTTAAAGCTAGTTCCGAAAAAGATGCATGGATTTCATGTGGAAAATACGAAAATTGGATTTGTGAAATTGTTGGCCAAAGTGTTTGTAAACAAAATGATTCATTTTATTGTATAAATTTTAAATAAAATTCAAATTTTTAAAATTTTAAAAAATTTTTTTACAAAAATTTTTTATTACTTTAATAGTTTAATTTCTAATTTTTATATGCTAGCGTAAAATAAAAAAAACATTTTTTATTATAAAACACTTATTCGTCCTTCAGACAAAATATAATAAAAAATAAATAAATTCCTAAAGAAACTTTTTTATGCTTTTTTTTCGACTATAATGCTATGTCACTTTGGTCGAAAAAGGCCAACATTAAAGCAGTGTTGGATACATAAGAACATGTCATAAAAATCTATCAATTACGTAATTTACTAATTATGATGTCTTAAATTGAATGCGTCTGAGCAAAGTTTAACATTCGCTTGAAATGTGTAAAGTTTTTGGTAAACTAGAAAATTTAGTTTCGAAAATATTCCAGTTGCAAAAATTCCAGCGCAACTCATTTATTTGGTATTTTTTGATTTTTTCATAGAAATCTGATAAAATTTCTGATTTAAATTTCATATTTGAAAAACGAGTTAAATTATCAAATATGCTTAGGATTTTTCTTAAAAATTATCATGGAGCGCAAAAATAAATTTTAAATTTCGTTTCAGTCTCGATCTCAAAAGGATCATATTTCTGAACCATTAGTTTGACTGTCTTTGAAAAACTATCCGCGAAATCCGGTAGCTATCAGCTATTTCAATTGCTAAAAGCCTTACAGTTATAATAATTTATTTAGAATCTCAATTAACTTTAAAAAATCTAAAATTTCAAAACTTTAATATATTATTACTTTAAATTTTAATTTTTTCTCAATTGATTTTTTATTTTTTATCTGAACGAGCTATAGCTTGATACAGTTAAACAGTTAAATAAAATGGAATTAAAAAATAAATATTCACTAAAAGTTACGAATAGAAAGTATCAAGATAAAAATTCCAAAAAAAAAATTTAATATGATTGATATGGAATTAACTGCAACATCAATAAAAAAGACTAAATAATTGAGATAATATCACCGGCAAGCAATCATAAATTGATGAGGTTGAAGCCAAAAAAACTAAAAATCTAAAAGTTTTTTCAGTCATCATATGTTTTAAGCATTTTTTAAAGAAGCATTTAACATTATGAAAAATTATTCATGTATTATGAAGCTGATGTCTAAATTAAATTTTGGTCCTGGTCACAAATATATTTGCATCTTAGAATTACCTTTGTAAACTGTATATCAAGTTTACAAAAGTAGAAGGTAAATAAATGTGATTACATTAAAACGCAATATATTTATTTAAATAAAAGAATGTTTATTTTAATAATTTTAAAAGTTTAATAATGGTTGGATCTAGACTTTGTTGTTTTAAAAAATTAAATCTTTTAACAAAAATCCTTTGATTTATATTTATAATCAAATAAATTTTAATGTTTGAGTGTAAAGTATTATTAAATATGATTTAAACAAAATTTGAGAAAAAACTAATTATAATTTTTTTGAATACCATAAAATTAAAGGAAATATCAATTTTCCCAGATTGTAGTAGATTTTTTTTTATTAAAAAAGCAGGTTGAGATTTCTAAGTAAAGAGCAGAAAAAATCTTAAGCCAGTTTGTAATGAAATTAAAATTTAAAGGAAAAATTTATGATAGAAATAGGGTTACACTTTGAAGTTTAAAATATTAAAATATATATTATATAATTTTATGAATATTTATTACAAATTTTATTTATTTTTTCTAATTTTAGCCTTTTATTTATTAAATTAAATCTTTATTTTTAATATTACAATGATGCAAGAATTTGAATGTCTTTAAGATCTTTATTAAGTTTGAATTTGATTAAAAATTAATATATTTTTCTTTTCTGACGAAATAAATGCTTAATTACTTGAATATTTTCTAATATAACGTTTTCTTATGGATTCATTAAATGGAATTCTAGACAAAACTTTAAATGAATACGTTCAGATATTTAAGTGTCAGATGGGAAAAATTTATTTTTCAAAAAGCATAATCCTATTTACTCAACATTTAATGCCAACTTCAACATTAAAAAACAAACTTTATCCTACTTTTTTTATATTTGTACTTATCGCTTGCTTAAAAAATAAAATAAAATATTTATTTTAAATTTGGAGAACAAATGCAATAATTTTGGAATGTGAGAATTTTTAAAAAATACCATAATTTAAGTCTGGAATAATTTTCAGTTTAATTTTATGTCACATAATCGGCTTTTTATTTAGATTATGAATTAAACATATTTCTTAGCGAGAAGCAGCGATTATCTTCAGTTAATTTTCTTGACTATTGAGTGTAATCGATTGTGAATTATAATTTAAGCATTAATTTCAAATAATAAAGCCAACATTTCCCTTTTGCTGTCAATTACTCTTTTTGCGGAATTTATTTTATGCCATCCAAATAATATTTAAATGTTTTGAATAAATTTTAGAAAATCAATCAAATTTAAACAAGCATAACTTTGATGCAATTCGTGGAGCAAAATCTATAATACATTTCTTGTTATTGAAATTTATCATTTATTTTTATTGAACATTAGATTACATATTTTATTTCGAAAAAGCTTTTTAATAAATCAATAATTTAAACATGCATAAAAAAATTAAATTTTTAGAACCATTTCAAATCTTGGGATTACCTTTAAGAATTTTTTGATAACTCTGAGGGTAAGTTTCAAGCTAACAAATTAGAAAAATCCTGTTTTCAAGACATTAAATTAAAAATGAAATTAGAAATACATTTTTTTAAGAATAAAAATAAATGATTCTAGTTCTTGGGCTTTAAATTTTACTATTTAAAGCCCAAGATTTGCTCTTTTTTTCGAAGCAATTTTTTTTAATTCGAACTATTATTTAGGAAGGAATCATTTGGGTTTTAATTTTTTATTTAACACCTATTTAAATTTTTTATCAACTAAAATTCGTTCATTATGAAAATAAAATTCTTATTTAATTAAAATAAATAGTCTTTATTGAATGGAAAACAGAGGGAATAAGCGGCACGTTCTGCAATTTTTTTCAGACAATTCTTAAATTTAAGAACCTAAAAATCATCAAGTTATTTGAATTATTTCCCAAGACTTATTTCTTATTTTATTCAGAACAGAACTGTAATTACTTATCTAAAAATAGAAAGGAATTATGTAATATTTAGATTTGGTTTAATTCTGCTGAATTTAAAGAAAATTTTTTTTTTTAAATTTAAAAGGAATTAAGTATGTTACGGCTAATTAGATAATTATTCAGTCAGAATTGAAATAATCACTGCCAGAATATATTATTGTAAATTTTTTTATGGAGTTTAATTCTGCTTTTTTATATTTTTTTAGATAATAAATATAAATTATTTTATACATTATGTATTCTAATGAAATCGAATAATAACCTTTGGGAATATTTCAATATTTAAAATGTTAGATTAATCATCAAAAGTTATGTTTAGAAAAAAGGTTAATAGCATTCGTCAAAATTGATTAATGAATGGTAAAAGTTCTTCAAATCAAGCATTTAGCGTATCAAGAATCATTTAACGAAAATTTTTGAAGAAAAATGAAACGTAAATTAATTTTAATTTTTTTAAAATCAAATTCTTTACGAAGAATAGATTTATTACATATTTTTATTTTGTTTAGTAAAGCTGGAACACTAGAAAAATTTTTTTAGTTCAGTCATGAAAAGTCTAAAAAAAATTTATTATCTAGGTCTTACAAAATTTAAATAAAATTAAATTTTTCAAGGGCCTGAATTTCTGGTTTCGATGGAAATTTATTTAAATTAAATTATGAGCTTTTTTTAACAATTGCCGAAAAGACTTCAACTGAATCAAAAATTCGCCTTTAGTTAATTCAAATCATTACATTTTAACTAAAACGTGAATAAACAACTCATTTAAGAAGCTTATGATTCCATGTGAATAAATTTGAAAGCAAATTTGATGAGTTTATAAATTTGACAAGACTTTTTTCAAGCTTAAGTTATTTTAAAAAATAGAAAAAAAAATTATTAAAGATTCTTTTTCGTAGACTATTTTTTCTGATCAAGTTTGAATTTGATTGCAAATTTTTTAAAGCATTGGTTTTGTTTATTTGAATTTTTTGAATTTTCGTTATAAGTTATTATCAGAACTAAGAATGTAATAATCATAAAATATTTTAATATATTTTATTGCTAGTCTTATTTGAGTTAAAGTTGAATAACAAAGCTAAGAATGCAGCAAAAACAATTAAAAAAAAGAAATTGAAATTTCAAGACCTAAAGGTTCTTGAGCGTTTCGAGAATTATTTTTATGCTCGTTCTGTCGAATTATCATATCTAAAAATAATTTGGATGCAAGCTAGTGCTGATTTAGTTAGTTCCCCAGCAAATTAAAATAGCTAAAATAAAACTTTCATTATCTCATGAGTTAAGGTATCCATAAAATGTCTTGAGATAAAATTGAAGTTTTCTTTAGATATATTTAATTGATTTATTTACTTTTAAAATATTGATTTTTAAATTTTCTTATTGCTATTGTCTCTAAAGCAAGTAAATAAAGATATTTTGTTTTTTTTCTTTTATTGTGAGGAGTTTATTAGTATAGGGATAAATTTCTTACCTTATTGTAACTACTTGGGTAAATATTCAAGTGTAGTTCCTGAGGATTAAGAGACTATATAACTAGCTATACAAATTAATTTAAATACTATATATATTTCTAAGTTTTGAATTTCACTAAAATACGTGGATGTAAAAATGGTAGGTATATTTTTGTGATCATTTTACACGAGTAAAACTTTAGTTTAGCCCAAATTCTGAAAGCATTTTGAGGAAATGAGCTGGCAAAGTCTCATAGATTAAATAAACACCCTAAATGCAGACAAAAAGAGTGTCACAAATCGCTTGGATACATCTCCGACAATAAGGCACTAACTAAAAGTCTAAAGCCAATGTTCAAGTGCAATCCTTGCGAAAAAATTTAATTTTTGAAATAAAAAAAAAATTTTATTTATTTAAATTTTCGTCTTTTATTTTTCAACAAAAAATCACTAAGTACACATAAAAGCAATAAAATTTTTATAGCTCTAAAGATTAAATTATTTTTATTTTTTAACATTTAAAAAAAAAAAATCCTCTTTAAAATTACCGTAGAGCTATAAAGTAGAATTTTTCTTTAGCTGTCAAACACAGCGATTGCAATAGGCAGCAAGCAATCGCATTGAAAGCGGAAACTCGAGAGCTAGAACCAATTTGATTATTTCAACTCAATTGATTTATCAAGCTCCTTAGATGTTTCGTAGGCTTATTTAACAAAATTAGAAATTAGAAAGTCTAAGAACAAGTTTATTTTGAAATTTTTAAAATTATTTCCATTATGCACAAAAAGCGCCTTCAAATTGCTTTCAAATTTTTTTCCATTTTACGATTTGCACTCAATTTTTTTCTCATTTTTCGATAACATTTTTTAATTATTTTTTTTATTCTAAACAAAAAAAATCTGTTCAAAGGTAATTAAGGCCTTGAGCTAAGCTATTCCAGGCGTATAACAAAAAAAGCGCTCCATCTTTTACACAACTTTTACACAGCTCATTTAAAACTTTGTTTTAAGAAGACTGCATCGAAATTGTCCATGATATGAACGCTTCAGCAAGCGAGGCGACCACCGATGATAATATAGAACTAGTCGAATTGAAGAGAAAAAACTACCGGTTGAGCAAAAAGATAAAAAATGTTGACAGCCAGCAAGAGGAAGTGCTATTAGGCCAAGGAAACAATCAGAAAAACTTTGACAAATTAGACTCGAATGTCAACAATTTGAAGGCAAACTGTGACCATAGAAAAATGTCCGGCAGCAAAAAAAGCCTCTGGCACAAAATTGACAACATTCTCGATCTAAATCTCAAGTTCGAGTCTGTCCAGCTTGAGAACGCATTCAAATGGTCCTATCTGGGCGTATCCAGATCTATTTACATCAAGTACCTGCTCTATCTAATCACTTTCACGCTCACGTGGCTCTTCTACTTGATCCTAAGTGGTCAAAGTCAATTAGACATTGGTTCAAAGTACGCTACAATCAACAAATACGCCACACAGTCCAACTGGACGATTTGGCTTCAAGTAAACGCTGAAACAAGTGGCTTGATGGAAGGGAACACTTTTCTCTTGTCTTGTATGGCAATTGTTTGCTTGATTTACGTGGTTATTTTTGTTTTTCTGGTGGTTATTGAGTACCAGGAAAACGAGTTTAGAAGAGATGAGAAAAAACTGGCTGGCCAAGAGCAAGAGACCAAGGTAAATTTTAAGCTAGCTGAAAAAGACCTGAAAGAGGCAATGCAAGAAGTGCTGGAAAAAGAGCGCGAGTTCACCCAATTGCGCACAAAACACGAACAAGACTCGGTGCTGGTAAACAAACTGAGACATGTGTACCAAAAGTGTGCGTATGGCACCGCCCTGCTGGTCACACTGCTCATGCTCGCTCTCTGCTTCTTGCTTTTCTTTGGCAAACAATCGCCAGTCTCGCCAACATCCCATTTTGTCTGGTTCACCCAGACAATCCTTCTTCTCTACTTGATCTATCCATTTCAGCTGCTCATACCAATCACTGCGGGCACCTGTCTCAGCTGTGCGTTCGAGTACTTGGCGCTTGGCAAACAATTTGCCAACGAGCCCAGTGCCTATTTGCACTCGCAAAAAACAATATTCATTTTGGTCAAAATTCTGCTGCACTCTTCGCTGCACCTGGTGTCGGCGTACCTAAAGGTGAGCGTGGACTCGATAAAACGGGACACGTTCATGAAGCTGGCGCACATGAACAAGGCGCACATGGCATCGCAGCAAGACAAGCAAATATCGGAGCGCATGATCAAGTCCATAATGCCACCTCTGTTCACCCACGTGTTCGGCAAGCCCGAGGAGTTCAGAAAAAATGTGAACCGCGTGGACCAAATGAGACCGCTGTTCATCTATCCGGTGAGCGAGATCAGCATATTGTTCGCCGACATAGTCGGCTTTACGCGCATGAGCTCCAACAAAACTGCCCAAGAGCTCGTCTTTTTGCTCAACGACTTGTACGCCCGATTCGACCGGCTGTGCGAGCAGGCCGGCTGCGAAAAGATCAGCACACTGGGCGACTGCTACTACTGTGTGAGCGGGTGTCTGAACGGCCGGCAAGACCACGCCAAGTGCTGTGTACAAATGGGCCTGTTGATGGTGAAAGAAATCGAAATTTTCAACAAGGACCACGACGTGGACGTGAACATGCGCGTCGGGGTGCACACGGGCAGCGCCCTGTGCGGCTTCATCGGCGGCAAGCGCTTTCGCTTCGACGTCTGGTCAAGTGACGTCACGCTCGCCAACAAAATGGAGTCGAGTGGCCGCGCCGGATGGGTCCACATATCCGAGGACACGTACAAAAAATTGGACGCCAAGTTCAACACGGAGCCGGGCGAAAACCAGTCCGGCAAGGCCACATACTTTGTGGTGCGCGAGTCGAAGCGCGAGACCGTGGCGGACGCGCTCAAGCTCACCGAGACCCGGAACTCGCGCAAGACCCTCGACCAAAGTCAAGAACCAAGCGTGGCGCAACCTCTTGTCAGCGTCGAGCGCTCTCTCAGCTGCATCGACGAGCAAAACTTGCTCACTTTGGCCGTCAAACAAATCCAGTTCTTTCAGCCCGAGACCAATTTTGTGACCATGCGCTTCGAGTCCAGCGAAGAGGCCCAGTTTCAAGCCTACCTAATGGGTCTGGCCGCCGACAATCCAACTTGGCACAACACATTTTGCACAAGCTCCCGCAATCTCCTTCCATTGAGCATTTCGGTTGCCTTTGCCATCAATTTGTGTGTGTCCAGCGCATTTTTTTTGTCATTTGTAGTCGCCACAATGACCCACTACAAACACACCATCAGCTACACCAGCCATTTTTTGGCAGTCCTCATTGTCTTCTGTGTTCTTTTTGTGTTTCAGACGGGCCTCTTGCTCGCCTTTTTCTTCTACAACCACAGAATATGGCACTCGGCAAAGAGCCACTTGGCCAACACGCCAAAGTACGCCAGAGCCACGCTCAGAAAAAAAGTTCTTCTCAAATACGCACTTTTGTACGCGTTCTCATTCATTTTTCTGACCGCCGTGCCAATCTATCTACTTGGCACTGGTCTTCCATTCATGTCCAATCTAAACAACTACCTGTGGCGCTCTCTGCTCAATCACAACAACAATCAGCAAACTAACAGCTTCTTTGAGCCAACAAACAGACTCAATTTGTTCGCTCTGTACCTTTATTTTGTGTACACCATTGCGTTGGTCAATTTTGGCTCATTTGTGCAACTAAGCTCTTTGTACAAGAGCTGTTTGTCTCTTGCTTTTGCGCTCATATTTGCTCTGTGTGCCATGTTGGGCATTGGCACGAACATTAATGAGCAAATTGAGGCAATCAATCGGCAATCAAATCAAACAGGAGAATTGGCGCTGGATCCGGTGGCGGCGACAAGTTCGCTCAGCTTGTACAGCAGCATGTTCCTCAAGGGCTTTGTGGCCCGGAATGCAGTGGCCCTGCTCGATTTTGGACTGCTGGTCTTGCTCATTTGGCTAATAAATAGACAAAGTGAATTGATACAGAGAATCAGCTTCAAGTATGACCAGGAGGCGCTCATGAAAATAACCTTTGCCAAAGAGCAAAAAGACTTGGCCAGTTGGCTCATTGACATCGTAATTCCGTCTCATGTGATCAGCCATGTGAAAGAGAAAAAGCAGTACTCGATGAATTATGAGTGCGTGGGCGTGTTGTTTGTGAGTTTGTGTAATTTTTCGGAATTTTTCGAGGAATCCTATGAGGGAGGTCGCGAACTACTCCGGGTCCTCAACGAGATATCAATCGATTTTGATCGATTGCTCGATGAGCCCAAGTACAAGGAAATAGAGAAAATAAAGTCGATTGGTTCGACTTTTATGATAGCCTCGGGCCTAAAGCTGCACAATCAAAATTCTGACATCTCTCATTTGTACGACTTGGTCGATTTTGCGCTGGAAATGAAGGAAAAACTCGAGTCGTTCAACCTCGAGGCCATGTCTGTGTGTCACTTTAAGTTTCAGATGAAAATGGGTTTTAATTGTGGTCCGCTGACTGCTGGCGTCATTGGAACTGATAGGCTGTTGTACGACATTTGGGGCGATACGGTGAATGTTGCGTCGAGAATGGACTCGACGGGTCAAGCAGGGCTGTTGCAGGCGCCCGAAAAAGCTGCCAACTTGCTCGGAGATGATTATAAGTTTTATCAGCGAGGTCTGATTCAGATAAAGGGCAAAGATAAAATGATGACATATTTTCTGGATCCTAACGAAAATAGGAAACACAATCAAAATTGAATTAATTAATTTTTTTCTCTTCTTAAATTTTTAAAGGCTCAATTTTTTAAACAATTCGTATTTTATAAACAATTAAAATCGGTATTTTAGTTTTGTATATGTTCGAATATTAGCTTATATTTATTGATGATAAATTAAACAATCAAAATTTTGAGGCATTAGTCTCTTTTTTCCAAATATGTTTTAGACTAGTACAAGCTGAATAGTTTTAGTCGAGTTGTTTTTTTTTTTTTTTTT
>QEOQ01000253.1:397976-499973 GCA_010279815.1 Brachionus plicatilis | reverse complement strand
TTTAACCGATTCCAACTTGAGTAATAATTTTTCAATAGATGTAAAGTTATTCTTTGAATTGTCTTCTTTAAATATATTTTTAATTTTTTAATTCATAATAAAATTTTTGAATTCTTAAAACTTTTATTTTAATAAAAATGCAAAAATGTATTTGACACATAAAAAAAATTTTAGTATAAAAAAAATTAAGTTACGTATAAAGATTTATTCATTAAAGCATATAAAAATTAGTCTCGTATAAAAAAATGCAAGTTAAGTATAATAAAAATTTATAGCATAAAACGGCATCTTGAAGTTGATGATCAATTCAAAATATCATTTCAATTCAAAGAGTTTATCTTTAAATAATAAAATTAATCTTTAAATTTATTTAAATGAAAGTTTAAACGACTTTTTTTTTAAAAGATTTTTTGAATTAGACCTAATTTAAGCTGAATTTCGTCTCGCTTACATTAAACGTTTTAAATAAAAATAAAACAAAACATAAGTAAAAATAAAACGTTTTAGCTTTTTAAGTTATTTTTTATATAATTTATGTTTTATCTCTTTTTGATTTTTTATGTATATGTTTGTTATCTCTTTTCTAAATGTTTTTTCTTTTTTTTATGTTTTTTTCTACCTGACCCATAAAGATTTGAATAAATAAATTTTAAGAGAAATTTAAAATCAAGACTATTCGCCTTAACTTTTGAATAAAAGTGTAATTAAATGAAATTAATATAAAATTGAATAATTAAAATAAAATGAAATTTTTTTACCATGAGAACACTTTTTGCCTAATTAATGAATCTTTTTTTATATTGATTAAAATAAAATATTTAAATCAATTATGAGTTTTTTAGATTGTATCTAAAACAGTTAACCGTAATAAACTTGATTTTTTGATACTTAAAATATGGAAAATAGCCTACATAGTAGAATGGTGTGTATTAATCATATAAGCTGAGGATCATAATTTAAAAGATCACTGAGGGAGAAAAAATCTTTAAAATATCGCTCTAGTAGATGAATGTTTGAAAGACCTTTCATAATTAAAATTCAGTCCGATTTAATTCAGTAATAATTGCGGTGTAGAAGATCAACTCAATGCAGGAACCTGCTTCAGATCAGAGCCGTTGTTTAAAAGGTACTGGTTAAGGAGATGAGTGCCTCCAATTTTATCTTAGTGATTTTTTTTCCTTATTCGCTCCTTGTGGAGTATAGGGTAATAATATTCTGACCTGATCAAGTCCGGCGACTTTCACAAATACCTACCACACACATATGTTTCAGACATTCCAGATTCCAACTCTACATCTATATTTCGCAGTATATATACCACTTTTCTGCTTGCTACCTCCTCATGGGTTTTCAGTTTAAAGTGCCACCAATGGCATTTCTTTGGCCACTGGGTTGCTACCACTACTCCACTGAGTTTCTCTCTGCTTTTTCGATTTCTTTTTAACTAGATTTTATTCTTGAGCGGTAGGTGATTGCATACTTTTTCTGTTCGAAAGGAATGATCAAACCACTACACCACTTGCTCGATCCTAATTGATAGCATGGGCGAAATTATTAAAATATGACATATGACTTCTTGAACAAATAACTTCGAAAAAATATATAAAAATTTAAAAAAATTGAATTAATTTCTTTAAAATTATATTTTTATTTTAAAAAATTACTATTGAAAATTTTCATCAATTAAAGTGGTTATGGTAACTCTTTTTTATTAAAACATTTATCATTTTTAATACGTTAATGGTTTAAAAACTTTGTCTATTTATTTATTTTGTGTTGTAAATATAAAAAAAACTTCTATCTAGTAAAAATTGAATATAATTTGCATTAAAAAACTCAATTATCAATTAGCTCATTAAGTCATTAAAAAAATAGCAAAATTTATTGAAAATTGATCAATTTTAATCTCGGAGACCACTTAATAACTAAAATTTCAAAAAAATTTAAACAATTTGCTAATTGAAAAAAATTTCAAGAAAAATTTGGATTTAATTTATGTTTTTATCATTTTGCTTAGAGAATTTTTGATAATTTCAATCTTTTTTCAAATCAATTATTTTTAAAATAAATATTAAAAAAAATTTTAGCTTATAAAGTGCCTTTTTCCAAATAAATATTGATAAAATATTTAAACAATCTAAGAACCTTTATTTAGCTACCTATTTTTAATGGCCTATAATTTGAAAGAGTTTTTAGCTTTTGAAGCCTTTAGCCTTAGATAACATATTAAAATTCACATCAAAAAACTCTTCACAATATCAACTTAATACATTTTAGCTAAATTTATTAGAAAAATTACAATAAAAATAAATAAATATGTCACTATCATTTTATAAAATGATTCAACAATTAATAGAATTTTCCTTTTTACTTTTACCAGATATTTTAAAATTAAAAAAAAACAAAAATAACTATTTTTTAATTTGCCAACATTTTATTGATTAGGCTTAAATTTTTTACCCAAAAAAATTTATTCTATTTTTTATAAATATTTGAGAATATACCTAAATTATTCCTTTGATTATCACAATTTTTTCATTGAAAAATCTTCCTATGGCATATCAAGTCAAACTTAAACTCATCTTTCGAAAAGAGCAACTCTACAGCAAAAGACCACTTAAGAAATCTCTAACTATGAACAAAAGAAAGTAATAGAACTTCCTTATGTGAATTTATACTTTATTTTCTATAGAATATTATTATTTACTAAGTATTTACAAATTAACACATTTTACATATTGAAAGAGACAGACAAATTTAAGATTTTTTACCAATGATTATATTATCCTTAATACTCATTTATTATTAGTATTTTTGAAATAAATTTTATTCAATTTCTAGGATGAAAAGAAGGATTTTGATGTATTCTGATCTGACTGAGTTTATTCTCTAAAATTGGTTAAATATAAGTATTCTAATTTATTTTTTTTGATAGACTTTTATTGAAGCAAAAGTTTTAAATCTCCATAAAAAAGATTAACTAACAAAAAATATATGAAAAAATCTTATCATTTTTAAAAGACAATATCGCAAAAAATATATTCTTAATTTGTGCACAAGTTTACCATCACAGAAAAATTATAAAAAAAATTTCAATAATTAAACCAAAGCCCGTATATACTTTAAAAATAAAATCTTTTCGGATTGTCATAATAAATTTTAAATAAAAAAAAATAAATTTAAAATTATTCATATAAAATGTAAAATGAAACGTAGTCACATTTCATTCTATTTCATTTTATCGTTATTGGCAATAAAAGTTTTGACCTAAATCGAATTTTTAAATATCTCTTTAGATAATGCTTCCGACGTATTCAGATCAAAACGGAAAGGTATACACTGCGCCTAAGTCTCGTTTGAGAAACAAGCTGACGGGATACTTACGGTAAGACTTTTTTAAAATCATTTAGACAAATTTAAAATAATTTTTCAAAGGTTGATTATTTCTGATCACAATACAAGGAATTTATTTTTTTTCCTTTTGCTAAACACTTCTTTCGCTTTTGTTGAGCTTGCTTATGGAATATGGACAAACAGGTTTGAATCAAAAATTAAAAATTAAAAATTTTTTTTATAATTAAAATTTAAGTTTAGGGCTTATATCTGACTCATTTCACATGTTTTTTGATTGTACAGCTCTAATAGCCGGTCTCATTGCGTAAAATTAAATTTTTAATATTTAATTTTTTCTTAATTTTAATAAAAGCTCTGTAATAGCCAAATGGAGGGCAAATGAACGATACACTTATGGGTATATTTACAAAAAAAATTAAAATAAATTTATTTACAAATTTTTAGATATGTTCGTGCCGAAGTGATGTCGGGATTTTTGAACGGAATTTTTCTCATATTTATAGCCTTCTTTATTTTCTCAGAGGCATTTGAGGTACTTTTTGTAAATTTTTTAAAACTAAATAGAATAAAAAACAAAAAAAAAGAGAGTATTCGAGCCGCCTGAAATTCATCATGAGCGTCTTTTTATTGTGTCTGTTCTGGGTTTTATTGTTAATCTAATTGGTATATTTGTATTTAAACATGGTGGGGATCATGGTCATTCGCATGGTGGTTCAAGCCATGGTCACTCGCATGGCTGTTCTAGTCATGGGCACTCTCACGACAATCACGCACATTCACACGAAACTGAGTCTGGAAGCAAAATTTTCGAAGGAATTTTTCTTCACATTTTAGCTGATACAATGGGTAAGAAATTAATCTTGCTTAAGAAAATAGCTTATTTAAAAAAAAGGAAGCGTTGGTGTCATAATTTCATCTTTGTTAATCAGATTTTTTGACTGGCACATAGCTGATCCAATCTGTTCAATAATTATAGCTTTATTGATTGTTTTGAGGTAGATTTATTAAAATTTTTGTCAAAGTAAAACTTGAAAGCTTTTTGAATCTAGTGTCATTCCTTTACTTAGGGATACCGGAGGTATTTTAATGCAGCGTCAACCGAAAAAACTTGATAAAAAACTTCCGGACATTTACAAACAAATTCAGGATATTCCTGGTGTATTGTCAGTTCAGGCGCCTCACTTTTGGACACTTTCATCAGATAAATTTTGTGGCGGAATCAAAATAGAAGTATCATTCAATTGTGATCCGAGATATGTGTCACTAAAAACCAGGTCATTGCTAACACAAGTAATTTTTATCTGAATAATTCTGAGCTTTCATGATGCTTGTTATACTTTGGTTTTAATCTTGAAAATTTTACTGAAAAAATTACGAGAAAAAAAAAGTTAAAAATAAAAAAAATTTAATAAGTTGGCTTATAAAAAAACTTCGGTAATTTTAGACTGGGCTTTAAATTTTTTTGGTTCTGATATTAAAAAAGTATTTGAAAAAAATCTGAATTAATAAATTAAAAGTGAAAAAAAATTGCATAGTAGTTCATATTAGTTCATAGTATTTGTTTGAGTAATATCCGAGTCTTAGATACTGGGCTTATGGCTATTTACACACCAGAACCCCGGGTTAATAAGTAAGTATTAGTAATCTAGACATTTCCTGGTTATTTTTTTCAATAAAACAATCAGATGAATTCATGAATTCAAATAAGTAATATGACGAAAATATAATTTGGAAAAAATTTATAAAACCTTATCTAGAACATTTTTTTTTGTATGAAAAAAAAAATCTAGCAACATTAGTAATAAAATTAGAAGCCCTAACAAAAATTTGAAATTTTTGGAATCGAAATTTTAAATAAAAAATTGTAATTAATTATTTAAGAAAAGATTTTAAGTTCATTTTTGTTTTCTAGTAATTAAATTTTAAACTAAGAAAAAACATAAAGTTAATGCTACTAAGTAAATCTTAAACTTTATTTTTTAATTAATTTTGTAAAAATATAAACTATACTTTTTTTTAATTCAATTTTCAAGATTTAGTCTAAAAATTCAACAAGCATGAAAGAATATCTAATTTTTAATTTTAACCTCATTTAGATCGGAATTGAGGATGCTTTTATTCAAATCGATTTTCCGAGTAATCTCAACCTTTGATCTTTGTTGTCTAAAGTTTTTTTGAGCTAAAACTATTCAACATCTAAATTTGATAGAATTTTGAATTTAAAATTTTTTTAAGCCGACTTATTTAAAATTTTGATTTAAAATTCTAAGATATAATATTTGAGCAAAAAAAGCCTTTTTTAAAGGTAAAGTCTTATTTTAAAATTATCTAGTTAAATTTATTTAAAAAAATTTAATTTAATAAAAAATAAAAATTCTAAGACATTATTTTAATTCTTTCAATTGCTGAATCATCACTAACATTTTTATTCTCCAAACCTTGGTAGTCGTTAATCAAATTTTGCAATGATTCCAATGATTCGGCAAACAGACTAAGATCCATGCCTTCCACTTGAGTATAATGGTGTAGATGGGCCTTTCTTTTGTACAACCTATTAAACCTATCTTTAATAGTACTAAAGGTATCCTTGATGCATGTGTTGTTAGAGAGACACAGTAAAGAGTATGGTTGACCAAAAGCCGGCACTGAACACAGACCTGTTTTCCAGCCCTCTTGGTTCCACTTAATAAAATTTAGTTGAGGTTTTAATTTTTCTATATTTCTTCTCATGTCACTTATTTGAACTCTGCCTCGAAGCATCAAAGCACAAGCCAAATAAAGACTTGACTTTGGGTCACACTGGAGAAGTTGATTTTCTCTTTTGAAAGCGTCGGAAAACATTTGCTCGATGCCTCGCACCTGTAGATTGACTTTTTCGCTTATATACAGCGGTGATAGAGATGACAAAAGATAGTGCATACGCGGAAAAGGAACCAAATTCATGGCTATCTCATTCAAGTCAACATTTAAGGATCCTTCAAACCTGGATGAACTGGTCAAATTTAGAAGCATGTTGGCCACGATGTTGTTAATTGAATCAAACGGTTTCTCGGACTTTTTACTGGCACTTGTGCTATTGGCGCTGGATATCACCGTACTGTTGTTATCTACCACAACTTTGGATGAATCTCTATTTCGGAGCGAGCTGGTAAAGCTGTTTGTTCTACCAGTGGTGTGTGTGTTGACAGAAACACTCTCAATTCGATTGACAATATTCACTAGTGATTGATTGTCCAGGGGCATGACACAATCGGCAAAATCTGTCAGTTGCTTCATGGCTAACACACAGTTGTAGGGTGATGTAATTACGTCATCATCTATTGATGGATAAACTGCGACCACAAATCGGTGCACTTCGGGGTAATCATCGGCCACTGTTCGCAAAACAGCCGTGCCAAGACCGCTTCCGGTGCCACCACCCATTGAATGCATCACAAAAAATGACTCCAGTGAATCACACAATTCGGCGTTTTTTCTGATCAATTCCCGAATTGAGTCTTTGTACTTGTTGCCGTAGAACATGTGTCCGACAGCCCAGTTATTTCCAGCTCCAGATACATCGGTGACATATTGCCGATGATCGAATACTTCATTTAAAGGTCCTTTCATGATTTCGTTGACTACACCTTCTTCCGTGTCAATTAGAACTGCTCGGGCTCTCAAGTTGCGGATTTTTTCGCTTCCTGTTCCAACCGGGATTTCGCTAGTTTCATAATACGAGGTCGATTTTGATCGAACATCAACGTTACGGAAAAAAGTGCTCAAAGCTTCATCGAAAATACCTTTTTTGTTTACGGCAGCGTGTTCCCTCAATGCCAAATCCCAAAAACGGCAACCGATCTGATTTCCGCACTGACCTATTTGCAAAGTTATGTTTTGGGTCATTGAGATTTTTTGAGACCCAGTTTTATTTTTATTAATATAAATATATATAAAATTACTTTCAAAAATTTAACATAAATTAAAATTAATTGAAATTAATTGAAAGAGACTTAACAACTGTCTTTCTCTTACTATTAAAAATAAATTGTTGGGCCTTTATTTAAATTGAATAAAGCGCTAATTAGAAATAAAAATTTAAATTTAAAAAAAATTTGAATTATTGATCAATTATATATAAATGGATTGAAAAATCAAGCTAGCTTTCACAAAATTGACTGCTCCAGCTCTATCGCCTCCATGATCAACTGTTAAATTGAGTTGAGTTGTACCAGGCTAACCAAGCGAATTGTACCAGGCTAACCAAGCGAAATGTACCAGGCTAATCAAGCGAAATGTACCAGGCTAACCAAGCGAACTGTAAAATGTATCAAAAGTATGCCATGCAATTAAATATTCAGCCAAATCATTTCTTCAAATTTTTATTTGCGGATATTTATTATATTTTTTTATATTTCTTAAATTTTTTTTTATTTTTAAATAAAAAATAAAAAAAAATTTAGTTTTTTATTTTTTCAAAAATTCTTTACTAACTTAACATGATTTGGTAAATTAAAAAAATTATAAAACTTATAATTCATAATATTTTCTCATTTTAAAAAAGAGTGTTTTTTAATATAATATATAAATTACTTACTTTCAAAAATTTAATATGGTTGTATTTGACAATTAATCAAAACCCGTTCGTAATGTTAAAAGATATGTATACAAAAACGGGCAGTGCTTCTCATTTAATTTAAAAAAAGTATTGGAAAAGACTTAAAGATCTAAAATTAAGTTTTGCGGCAAATTGAAGTTTCAGATCAAATTTTAAGATCAAAACGATCATTTTAAATTTTAAAACTTAATTAATCTAATGATTTTAATAATTTTTAAGAAATAAATACTAAACATTATTACATTAATAAAAGTTCATTATCAAATTAAAATCAAAATGATTGATCTCTAATTTATTTGACAAAAACAGTCAATTATTTAAATAATTCAGGTTAAGTTGATTCACAAATTCAAATTTTTAACATTTATATCCATTCATTCAAACTTAAATAATTTTATTTTTTCACTTAATTAAATAATATATACAATTTAAAAAAATACTGCAATTTTGTGAAACAAAGTTTGTTGCCCTTATTTACCTAATAAGGTGAAGTCTTTTTTTAGATAAACCAAATCAATTATCAATATTATTGATGCTTTATTTTATGTCTTTTATTTTCATACCAAAAATTATTTCAGGTAAAAAAATGCAGCAAACTTTGTTTCACAAAATTGCAATTTTTTTTTAAATTATTTTATTTTTTAAAATTTTTATTTATCAATAAAGGGAGAATTTTTGTTCTTTTTGTTCTAGAAATTCACAATACCACTTATTTCTAATAAAGTTTCTTTAGGTAAATTTTTTAACATTTGATAGTGAATCCGATCTAAGAGAAAACCTGCTTGTTTTTTTAAAGTATTTTTAATTTCTAAAGGGAGATTGGCTCGTTAAAATTATCTTTTTCCTTATTTTTAAAGAAATTTCTACATTATTTTATTTTATTTATTTATTTATATCAAGCTAAAGCTACTTTAAAAAAAAAAAAAATAATAACAACAAAAAACATTTAACTTTAAATTAGGTATCTGCTGATGTGATACTTAATTAACATTTTAATAAATAGTCTGATATTGACATAGTTTCCGAAAAATAAAAGTTTATAAGTTCAATTAATTATAATTTTTCGTTTGAGTGATTTCTTGTGGATATAAATAGGATTTTGAACCAATAAAGGAATCAAATAAAAAATATCATTTTATCATACAAATCGAGACAAACTTACTAAATTGATATTATGTGTCACCAAAGTCAAGAGATCAAGTTCAATATTCAAATCTGCTTCGAAATATCTTCTCTAGCTTTTCCAATTAAATTGTCATTTATCAAAAGAAAGCAACATTCTTAAATAAAGCTACCAAATTATCGATTTTGAGCAGAACGATTCTTATAAAAGTGAGCGTACTGAACGAAATATCAATAGAAATCAGATTTATACTATGACAACGTTATGAAACAGTGTACGAACTGGGACAACAAATTAATTGGAGAAAGAAAAGAGAAAACAAGTGTCTGACCATGCACTGATCTTGATTAATGCATGCCACCGTCGAGCTCAAACGGTGCTGTCAGTGGAGCATAAGTTAATTATAAAATAGTATTAAAAGAAATTTTTTTAAAATTTTTTATTGGCACTGATAAGTAAACGATCAGTGTTATTATTAAGGGATGATAATTATTGAATAATTTAGAGCTATTAAAATTGGATACTTCAGATTTGGTCGTCTTTTCTCCAATGATGATAACTCTAAATTATTTTAATTATTTAATATAAAATTAAAATTTTTTTAGTCTATTTGGTAGTTTCATTTGCTTACCATTCGATTCCATATTTCAATTTAAATAGAGGGATTACAGCTGTTATTTTGAAAAATTGCTTAACGTTCTTCTTTTTTGCTTTACTGGGTGCTACCAATTGATGATATATGGAATCCAAATATATCCATATTGACATGGATAATAAATCCAGTAATATTCGAACATGCCTTTTTGGAGTGATCAAAAATTGAATTTTTTCTAAAATTAAATAAAATAATTAATAATTAATGTTTAATCTTTTTTTAAAAGAGACTTCCTCCTCCACAAACAAGCTTATTAATAGCTTGGATTGTTTCATAACTTTATCTAAATCTTAAGTCAATTTACTTTGAAACTAAAAAATAATTTCAAACTTAAATTAAGTGTCAAGGAATTCTTTAAGAAAAATTCAAATTTTTAATTTATACAGTACGTTTCTGAACAAAGTTGACAGTTTTTTGCGCACTGCGCAAGCAGCTCTAGAGCATCGCTTAATCACTTGCTCTAGAGTGCTTAAGCAGCTCTAGAGCGTGTTCTTGAACATTTAATTTTGTTCTAGCGCAGCTCTAGAGCATGTTCTCAAACGCTGCTTAAGCAACCTAGCGCATCTTTAGAGTGTGTTCATGAACATTTATTTTTGTTCTAGCGCAGCTCTAGAGCATGTGGTCAAACGCTGCTTAAGCCTTATCCTTCGGAAATAGAAAAAATAACGTTGAAGACGATAATCGGTCATTTTTGACCCATTTTCTAATTCGTTGTTCAGCTCAGGTGAATAATTAATAAATTTAAATTCTTAAAACTCATTTTTTTAAAATTGATTGAATCAATTATTTTTAATTGATTTATATAGCAAATTTTTTATTTTAAGAAATTCGTTGATTTGAAAA
Source organism: Brachionus plicatilis (assembly GCA_010279815.1). Taxonomy (NCBI): domain Eukaryota; kingdom Metazoa; phylum Rotifera; class Eurotatoria; order Ploima; family Brachionidae; genus Brachionus; species Brachionus plicatilis. The sequence goes on along the minus strand of QEOQ01000253.1, from coordinate 489,401 downwards.
CAATCCTTCAATTATGAAAAATATTTCAAGGATTAAAAGTAAAGCGGTTTTTTTTAAGATTCTAAAGAAGGGATAAGCAATTTATAATATGAAAACTAATTGTTTGATTTGTTAAAGTAAAAACTATTGTATATTTAGTTCAAATAAGATTGATCAATTAAAAAAACGATAAAAATAAAAAAAAATTTGCTTGGGTCAAAAATTACCCATTTTCGTCTTCAACGTAGTGCTGGGTCACTTTTGACCCAGTTTTCGATTGGTAAGGGTTAAGCAACCTAGCGCATCTCTAGAGCGTGTTCTTGAACATTTATTTTTGTTCTAGCGCAGCTCTAGAGCATGTGCTCAAACGCTGCTTAAACAACCTAGCGCAGCTCTAGAGCATGTGCTGCGCTAGGCTGTCAACTTTGTTCAGAAACGTACTGTAGTTTTATAAATGAATTTACAGTCTGATAAAAGCAGATATTTCTCTTAGGCTATACTTCTATTGAGGGAATGGGTCGACTACTTATGATCAACGAATACAAATTACACAGCGAATCTTTAAATGGACAAGCTATTTTAAAGCTTGTTTGTGGAGGAGGAAGTCTCTTTTAAAAAAAGATTAAACATTAATTATTAATTATTTTATTTAATTTTAGAAAAAATTCAATTTTTGATCACTCCAAAAAGGCATGTTCGAATATTACTGGATTTATTATCCATGTCAATATGGATATATTTGGATTCCATATATCATCAATTGGTAGCACCCAGTAAAGCAAAAAAGAAGAACGTTAAGCAATTTTTCAAAATAACAGCTGTAATCCCTCTATTTAAATTGAAATATGGAATCGAATGGTAAGCAAATGAAACTACCAAATAGACTAAAAAAATTTGGATTATATATTAAATAATAAAAATAATTTAGAGTTATCATCATTGGAGAAAAGACCGCCAAATCTGAAGTATCCAATTTAAATAGTTTTACGCATATATAAAATCTACTAAAATCAACTTGTAAAAATTTTAATTAATTTTGCAAATCAAAAATATTGGAATTTAAAATTTTTTAAAACTTAGGGGATCGAACTCTCATCCCACTATAATAAAAATAATAAAAATATTCAGTTCTTTAAATTTTTGAGTTTAAAATTATTTTTTTCAAATCAAATAATATTTGAGATTTTTTTTTGATTTATATTGTTATTTTATAATGATTACTCCATTTAGAAAATAAAGTTAAAAATTGAAATTATTTATTTCAATTAAAAAAATGGTATAATATTTACGAAAAAACAAATGAATAAAATCACCGTTTCCCTTGTTCGTTAAAGCAGCGGCATTGTGAAATTTCATACAAAACTTCCAATACAAAAATAAAAAAATTTTATAACTTTTGTTCAAAGTGTCAAAAACTTGTTCTGTAAATGAAACAAAGTGAAACAAATGTTGTTTCACCTTCTGCGGAAGTCTGCAAAATCTGTGCAAATTAATTCCGTTTTATTTTTAAATCTTTTAAATTGGGTGCAATTTTGCAGAATTCGCACAGATTTTGCAGACTTCTGCAAAAGGTGAAACAACATTTGTTTCACTTTGTTTCATTTACAGAACAAGTTTTTGACACTTTGAACAAAAGTTATAAAATTTTTTTATTTTTGTATTGGAAGTTTTGTATGAAATTTCACAATGCCTAAAGCAGCTTTCTATACCGAAATAAGATGGATGGATGACGTCAAATTTTTTTTGTTGATCCAAATTTCTTTTGTTTCTTTCTACAAGTTTTGCAAATATTAATATTAAAAATTAGCAGTCGATTTAAGACCTTGAGTTAAAGCAAGATAATTTTATTTCTTAAAATTAATTTATTTTGCTATTGAAATATAATTTCTTTTGTAATAGAATTGAAATCTTGTCGAATTAAAAATTTTTTTTTTATTAATTTTATTTAAATACCTTTTCCAATAGTGTAAAATATACACAAATCAAAAAGTTTTTGTTTAATTTTCAAAGTCTCTTCTCATCAAATTAGCTGTACTGACCCTTGATTCAGTTCTCGGGGTTTCACTTCTTGAAGAACCATCAAAACCAACATTTGATACAGAAGCTATAGTTGACTCACGCCTGTAATTTTCTTCTGAATCATCAGTTGGCTTGGTAATATTGCTATATTTTTGTGCCGAATCATTTGCAATTTTTTCTTGTTTTTGCTCTATACTTTTAGGTCTAGGTGTTTCTCCTAAATTTAAAATTGGACCCAATTTAGATGCAACATCTTGAAGCTTATTTTAAAAAAATTCATTCGATTTTATTAAAAAAAACTATATTTTAATACTTCAGGGTCAATGTCTTTTCGCTTTCCTTGAATTATAGAATCAAAATTTTTACGAAATTCAATCAATCTAGACACTGCTCCTTGCCTATCACCTTGATTGTACAAAAAAACTGCAAAATTCAGATTTGTGTAAACATTTTCTCTTAAAGATAATTAGGAATTAAAATTTTATTAAATTGAATTTTATTAATTTACCCATCTAAAGCCAAAGAATGTTCATAAGCTTGTTTTGCATTGACAGAATCTTCCAAATGAGTCAATGCAACTTAAATTAAATAAATTTTTTTCCAATGCTAGTTTTTTGAGCAAAGTAAAATTTTTGATCAAATTTCAAGCGCTCAATCTTGCTCAAACATTTTTAAATACGCAATTATATTTCATTGCATTTTTATAAATTACAATCCTTTTTCAAAAGTTTAAAAATAAAGCTTTGAAATATTAAAAAAATTTAAAATCTGCGATGAAATTTAATTGCGCATTTAAAAATGTTTGAGCAAGATTGAGCGCTTGAAATTTGATCAAAAATTTTACTTTGCTGTTTTTTGGTTTAATTTTACCAGCAATTAATGAATAAATTAATGGTTCTTTTGGTCGAAAATTGACAGCAGAATTCAAATATCTGAAAGCTGAAGCATACTGTTGCATTGCTAAATGAACCAAGCCAAGATTGTACAAAATTTTCCATTCAAAAGGTGATAAGTATGTTGCTCTTTTTAAACAGCTTATTGCCTGTAAAAAAATATTAGTGCTTTGCTTGTAAATTAAATTTCTAAATTAGGAGTGATTAAACGTGATTAATTAACCACATTTCCATGTTTAATTTTCATTTATAATAAAGGGAACCTTAAAAATAAGATAAATAAATACCTAGACGAACTTGAATAATGATTTTTAAAGTAAATAATTAAAATATCAGTTGAAAAGTCCTGTTTAATTTTAATTTTAAAACACAAAAGAAAAAAAAATTATTTTAATCTAAAGATTTATGGAAATAAAATTAAATCAAAATTTGATCCATTTAATTTTACTTCAATTGTAAACGAAATTAAAGAAACTTTTAATTCAAGACTAAATCATTTTGTCATTTAATCACTCATTTTAACCCTTCAATGCATTTTAGTTTGCAATTTAATATTTTAATTTCGTTTTTGCGATTTATTTTTAATCTGTAATAATTCTTGCTCGGATAATCTAATAAATAAATAAATGATAATTTTTAATTCCTTTATTTTACTTTTAAAGTAGATAAAATACAAATTAAGTTATAAAAACATTAAATCATTCCATTTTTTTTTAAATAAAAATTTGAGAAGAAATAAAATGCAATTTTAAAAACTTTGAAAAACAAATTGAAATTAAAAAATTTCAGATTATTTTTAACCTTAATAAATATATGATATGATGAAATCTTTGTCGTATCACGAAATAGCTTCTCTAATACGTCTAACAGAGAGATTAGATACATTTAAAAAAGAGCTTGTATTAAAGCGTTATTTATTCTGATTAAACATCATTAAATGAAATATTAAATTTTCAATTAAAATATAAGTCGATTCAATATATTATTCATAAATTAAAAGAATTAGTTGTAAAAAAATTAGTTAAATGTTATCAAATGTCAAGTTAAACAAAAAATTATCAATTGATAAATAAATTATTTCATTTTAAGAATTAAGAAATCAATTTTATAAATAATTTTTGGGCCATGTCCAGAATGTGATCAAGTGTTCACCAAAAAATGTGATCATAGGTATCATGTCCAGAATGTGATCAGAGATCAATGATCTCCGATGAAGTCTCAATTTTCAAAATAAAATAAAACAAAATCTAAATTATCCTTTGTGTTTTTTTGACATGCGCAATTTAACACCCTTTTCATTTTTCATAAATTCACCACAAATGCTACATTCTACCGGATTTGACTGTTTGCTTAATGCTTTTTTTGCAGCAAACCAAAGCAATTTCTTTGTAAAAACTGCCTTTTCTTTTACGGTTTTTAAATCTATGATATATTTCACAAACTTATAGTTTAATATGGTGAGTTGCAATTTTTTTTGTTTTTTTTATTTCATTCAATATTAACATAATTTTAAAATTTTAAAATTTCTAGAATGAAAAAAATTTTTGATTTCAACAAAAAAAATTTCTTGTGATCAAAAAAAAATTTTGGTGATCAATTTTTGATCACAAAGAGTACACTTAATATTTTGGTGATCAAAATGATCACATTCTGGACATGACCCTAATTTTTAAAATAAAAAATTAATTAATTATTAATTTTACTTTTAACTAATTTTGCTGCTTTTTTAGTTATCTTACTCTTATTACATTCTCTAAATTGATTGTGGAATGCTTCAGCTGGAAAGGATTCCAAAAATTATTCACTATATGACTTTTCTCCCTATGAACCGAATGCAATTCCTGGAATGATTCAAGTACATTATTAAACAGTAGTTGATGAAAATTTTTTTTGACATTTATTTTTTTCAAGATACAATTATTTAAAATTTATGCCGGTTTAATTAATCTTATTGACAATTTATTGCTATAAGTTATAGTTAATTAAAAAATATATACTTTAGTACATTTTGGTTAGTGTTGGCAATCGACTCCAATCGATTGACAAATTTAATAAATCGATTAATTTTTTTTATTCGATTATTAAATCGATTAATTTTTTTTAGTCGACTAGTAAATCGATTAAATTTTTTTAATCGACTAGTAAATCGATTAAATTTTTTTAGTCGGCTATTAAATCGAATTATTTTTTCTAGATGAATATAATACTTCTAATTTATCTCGAAATTAAAATTTAGGAGGGCAAAAAATATTATTTTTTTATAAAAAAGATTTTTAATTGATTTAAAATTATAGATTTAAAGCAAAATAAAAATAATTCGATTTAATAGTCGACTAAAATAATAATCGACTAAAAAAAATTAGTCGATTTAATAGTCGACTAAAAAAATTTAATCGATTTAACAGTCAACTGAAAAAATTTAATCGATTTAATAGTCGACTAAAAAAAATTAGTCGATTTAATGGTCGACTAAAAAATATCAATCGATTTAATAATCGACTAAAAAAATTTAATCGATTTAATAATCGAACCAAAAAATTTAATCGATTAAATAATCGACTAAAAAAAAATAGTCGATTTAAAGTTAGTCGATTATTGAATCGATTATTGATAATCGATTGCCAACACTAATTTTGGTTCTATGTAATGTTAATAATTGCCATTTACTCTTTTAAATGAGACAAATAATACTTTTAGATGACTATTAATACATTTAATTGAATTTTTTCTAATGAATTTTAATCAAAATAAATGACTCTTTAATATGACTCCTTGAAAAAATAATAAACTCTTACCGCTACAAATTTTTTCTTTCCAAAAAAGCACATTCCAATATTATTCCATAGCCTTGGACTCTCAGGAGCTGTATCGGCAGCTATTCTATACTTATTCAAAGCAACATCATGATCATTATGTATTTGAATCATGTTGCACACGGCCATTATTGACTTATAATAAGTTGGATTGTAAGTTAATGCATTGCCCAAGGCTTCAAATGATTTTTGGAAATGTCTTTGCTTTAATTTTAAGATTAAATATAAAAAAATTAAATTTATTATGTTTTAAATTTTACTTTCATATAAAGAAGACCCAGTGTAGTCAAAATTTCACAACTTTCTGGATTATACCTATAATAAAGAAATTCTCAAATGTTCTTAAAGAAAAACTTGGAAACTCACTCTGCGGCTTTGACTAAAATTTCAATGGCTGCATCAGCATTGTTTTCTTGAATAAAAACTTTTGCCATCATCAAAAATGATATTTCACTTTTTGATAAATTAATAGCTTCTTTAAAATATTGTTTAGCTTTTTCATTTTGCTTCAGATGCCAAAAACAAATGCCAATATTGTGCTTTATTTCCCAGTCTGACGGAGTTTTTTTGAGGGCTTCATTAAAAACATCGATGGATGCTTTGTGTCGACCAAGCAGAAAAAGAGACCTAGCGACTTGTTTTAGATTGAGGACATTTGCTGGATTAATGACTGAACAAGACTGGAAAAGTTCGAGAGATTCTTGAATTCGACCTTCTTGCCTCATTATTAAAGCTTTTTAAAAAATTTAAAATTGAATTATTTATAATTTTTCTCTGGTTTACCATGGACATAAAGGGCATATTCACAATTTCCATTTGTAAGAGTGACTTGTTCTTTTATTAAGTCCTTACACGCTTTAAAATCTTTACGTATATAGAAAAGATGCAAAAGCCAATTAAGGCTTTCTAAACTGGGAAGCTTTGGAATTTTTTCCGCAGTTGAAGTGGAGTCATTTTTACTAGCCATTGCTAGAAGTTGAAATAAAAAAAATTAATTTATGAGAGCTTGAGATCTTTAATTATTAATATGTTTCCATGGCATCTGAAAGATAAGTTTTATAAAATAAAATAAATTCTAAATTCAGACAGCATTGATTCTAAATAGTCTTCATTAATTCTTTTCGTTAAAAAATAAATTATCTCAGGTGATTTTGTTACTTAAAATCAAGGAGAATCAAAATTAAAAGTATTTTAAATAATATGAAATAATATGAAAAATTTGGTGTTAAAAATTTGAATTTTTAAAAATGCACCAATTTTAAATTAATTTTAAAACATGAATCAATTTTATTGGTCATAATTTAAAGTCAAGAATAGATAATGAAGTTTTTCCAATGCAAATAAATAATAATTATTTTTTTAGTTTACTCAAGCAAAGCCTGTAATAGCCAGCACATGGTCTAAATGCGTCAAAATTTTGGTTTAAGTTAACCTAATTCTGCTTTCATTTCTATTCAAAACCAAAAATATTATTTAGCTTTAAGTTTTTACTAATCTTCACCTGAAAACTCTTAAATTTGAGTAAAGTTAAAATTTTTATAATTTACAAATAATAATAAACTTTTTTTTTATAATTTCTGAATGTATTTTTGACATTTATCATTTGTCAAACTACTCTGGAAATGAAAATGATTAATTTTATTAACAATTTCTGAGCATCTCAAAAGTAAAAAAGTCAAATTAGTTTTAAAATTAGTTAATAAATATAATTTTTCTTTTAAAAAAAATTATTTTAAGTCTATTTAAATAATTTTACATTTACTTTTTTTTTCGTTTAAAAAAAAAAAGTATATTATTTTCATTACAAAATTTTACTAAATTTAACCTAAAATTATGTAAGAAAGGGTAATTAATTTTATTTCTTCAAAAAAAGGTTAATGAGAAATTTTTTAAAAATATTAATAAAAATTTTTGTTTTAAAAACCAAAAACCTATTTTTTTTGGTTGTAAGCATTTTGGAACGCTTTAATAATATAAGCTTAACACCTTAAAGACCAATTTATATATTGTTTATTTAATCTAAATACAAAAATATTTATGGGATTTTATCTTTTATAACTAGACTCTCATGAACTTATGTGATTTTTAACTCTTCAAGATATTTTTAATCAAAAAATTAAAAAATTTATGTTTAATTATCTTTTTTTGAAAATTTTTTTAGTATTTATGTTTTTTTCACTTATTAGGAAGTTTTTTTTTTGGTTTTTTTTGTGTTGTTTTATGTTAATCACTTTCATGTTTATCTAGTGGTACAATTTTAATTCAAACTGTTGTCTATTTAGACCCATTTCATTTATGTGATATTGAGATTCTAAAATGCACTGGAATCTAAAGTGAATAACTATATTTTATTTTAAATTTATTTTTATTAATTACTTTTGTTTCAAGTTAAAAAATTTAAAAAATTAAAATAAAATAAAGAAAATAACTATTTTAAAAGAAAAGAGGGACACAATTATCATAGCAATCAAATAAATTATAAAAAAATTTGACAGCAGTGGGATTTGAACCCACGCCAGTATACACTGACCAGAACACACATTGTAAGTTATGTTGCAAACTTGAGTCTGGCGCCTTAGACCACTCGGCCATACTGTCTTGATATCTATTAGATTTGAAAATAAACTAAATTATTTTTCTTTTGTCAAAATAAGAAACTAAGGCGTATTCACTTCTTACACCACTCTAACAAACTGTTGTTATTTTTTTTTATTTTTTTTAATTTTCTTTTGCACGATAAAAATTTTAATTATTTTGAAAATATGGCATTATTTGAGTATGCAATTTGAAATTTAAAAAAGGCATAATAAGATGTTAATAATAATTTTTTTTTAATATTAGATTCCTCTTTTAAAAAATTTCAATTTTGTCTAATATTGCGATACCAGCTATAATCATTTAGAATAAAAATTCAAATTTTTTATAAACACATGATCAAAGAGGTGTAATTTTTTGTGACTCCATTCATGTCATCAGATTATCACGTTAACAAATAGCTTTTGATATTTGCTTCAAAGATTTAAAAGACTGGAAATCAAAAAAATATATGGTAAGATTTATTTTCTATTTTAAATTTTAAAAAAATTATATTAAGAAAAAAAAAGTCCATAAAAAATTTAATTTATTATTAAAAAACCAAAAAAAAATAAAATATTCGGGTCATCTTTTTTAATTATTGAAATTTGTCTAATGCACTTTTTGATAATTTGTCTAATGCACTTTTTGATAATTTGTCTAAACTTAACTAAATTTGAACAAGTTTTTTTTTAATTTTTAATCAAATAAGGTTCTACGCTTTCTCGTCCGTTTATGATCTGACCGCTAGATTTTGGCCACTAGTCTGACCGCCAAATTCGTCCGCCTATTATTGCTTACAGTTAAAAACGATCGATCCTAACGGATAAAAGAGGAGACGCTCATCTCCTTTTCCGGTACTTTTTTGAGCAAAGGCTCCGATCTGACACAGAGGTAAATGCATCTATGTGAACATTTACATCGCAATTATTACCCTGTCGAAACTAGTTTTCCTTTTTTATGAAAGAGATTTTAATATTCGTCTTTAATGCAGAGATATTTTAACCCTTCTCCATCCAAGATATAAATATAAAAAATAACGTTAACGTCTGAGATGGGTCAATTTTGACCCAAGGAAAAAAATTATTATTTTATAAAATTTTATTATGAAATTAGTTAAAATTTTATGAAATAAAAGCGGTTAAAAAAATAATTATTATTTAATTGTTTTATCTGTGCCGAGCTAAAGCTCTTCAGATTAAAAAAAAAAATAATATAAAATAAAAATAAAAATTAAGACACAATAAAATAAAAATGTAAAGAAAAAATAAGAAAAATCTTTAATGTTTTGCATTAATATCATCAGTTGTATTTATTAATAGAATTCGATACGAATTCTGAAACGATGACGAACAGTCTTCATTCTCTATTCAAACGAAAATGATCAACACCCATTTCTTCCCCAAATAGGAACTGACTTGTTTATTTCATAAATATTACTCTTGTTCTGGCGATGTGTGCACTCACTCTATAACGAATGAGCCGGACTTAAAAAATTTCATTCGTTATATGAAATTCTTTATATTGAATTTACCATCTAAAACGATTGGTGAATAAAAAAAATTATTTGATTAGTTATTTGTGGTTAATTATTTATTTAATTTGTAATTTAATTATTAATTATATTTTAGGGTAAACCTATAAACTTCACATCTGTTTTTGTCGATATCAATCTTGATTGGGAAAATTAATATTTTGAATTTATTGATTTTTGTGTCTACTGCATATTTGTAGAAGAAACAATTATAACAATTGTGACATTGGTTTGGAGTCTAGAAATATTATGGATTCAGCAATTCAGGGTGTTGATTCGACATTAATTGGTAAGGGATGAATTGAAAAAAAAGGGTCGCTTGAATTTTTACACATTAATTAGCTTTTTTTACTCATCTCTTTTTAAATTTCCTTCTGTTTTTTCTGAGTATTCGACTGGGATTTGGACTTTGCTTAAGACTTTTCGGATTAGTTCAATGATAAATTTAAGTAGATTAATTGTGATATTCGTGTTCTGAATAATATAATTTTGTGAAGAGTAAATAATTTGTTTTTTGGAATTAAGCTGCTTTTTTATTTTTTCTTGTTTATTTAGAATTTCTTTCATAAGTTCTTGAAAGATATTTGCGAACGCTTCATGATTTCAACCGCAGTATGCGCATTCTAAAATTATTGGGTTTGAAATTGGGCGTTTTTTTTCGAGTCTGATTCCGTGCATAACGATTAACATTTATTTAAGAAAAAAATAGGTAACAGAAACAATTATAATAATTGTAACATTGGTTTGGAGTTTAAAAATATTGTGGATACTGCAATTGTGGGTGTTGATTCGACATTAATTGGTATGGGATGATTGGTGAAATGGAAGGCTAGTTGAATTTAATTAAGTTAATTAACTAATTATTTCTTGAATATTTTTGACTTGTTTGTTTAAAATTGACAAAAAACGTTTATATCTTTACTATTTTATTTAGCATATGATTTTAATCTAGTTATTTTCAATAAAGTCTTAACACTAAAATTAACAACTACGTTCATTTTATTTTATTGAATAATTTTATTTTTTCTTAGACTTATTATGCTTTTATTCAACACAAATCTGTCATGTGACTTAACAAACAAATTTTAAGTTAAAAAGAAAAAGTTAAAATAATTTTGTCGAATATTTATTGGATTCGGTTTTTTATAAAATTTTGTTTTTCCATTTTATCAAAGTCTATTTATCTCGGGGGCTTAAAGGGAGGTTAACGACCATTCCAAACTGCCCGGAGTTTTCCCCCAAACTATTATTTTAATAAAAAAAAAGAATTACCAACTACATGAACCCAATCTAAAATTTACAAGAGGAGATATTTTTGCGTTTATTTTTTTATTTATTAAATAATTTGAGGTGAATCTCAGGCCGCACATAATGGAACTGAGTCCTTCTTTTCAGCCAAGCGATCGAAAAAATAAATTTAAAAAAAGTACAAAATTGAGTAAAATAAATTGAAAAAAATAAAAAATATTGACAGATATTGATTAAATAATTAAGGTTTTTTATCGAAAAAAAAAGATCATTTAATAAGGCATCAAATACATTCTGCACTATAAATAATCACAAGTTGCACTATAATATTTAAATTGAACTATAATTTTTACATGCACTTTATTAATCAAGGCTGACCTATAAATAACATTCTTACACTATTATATTCTTTAATAAGCACTAATATAATTTTTATTTTGCACTAAAATAATTTTTACTAAGCACTAAATTAATGTTTAAAAAGCACTAAAATAATTTTAGACCTGAACTATTTTAATTCATTTTTAGATGAATAAATACAACAATTATAATAGCACTATTTTTTAAGTAGATTCGTTATCAAATTAACGAATTATATAAGCGTTTAAGCTTTTTTGAATCCAGTGGGATCTACCACTAGTACAAGCCAAAGTAGGTCTTCCTCGACTACGTTTTTTTCCTAATGGCTTGTTGACCGAAGCGATATGAATCTGGAAATCTCCAATCTTTAATTTTGAGCGCACTCCAATGACGAGCTTGCAAATGTAATTCTTGCTGTTCCAATCGCAACTGCACCGCGACAATGATAAAATGGAAGTTGATGTTGAACCTGATAATAATAATAATTATCAAAAATCTTTATTTTTATCAGAGTCTGAAACAGAGGAATTGACTGTGAAGTTTTCTTTCAAGAAGGATGATCACAATAGATATTTCCCTTATATCACATTTAGTTGAATTTTTATTACTAAAAGAGATGTTAAACAGTCTTTTAATTTTTAAATTTATTTCTAATTTTAAAATAACTAAATAAAAATAATCTACCTTAAAACACTTTAAATCAAGACACTTATTCAATGTTTAGTAGATTGAGATGATTGAAAAAATTACTAATGCGAGAACGGATAAATTTAGACTTTGGTGGCATAATAATAATATTAAATGGGATTGATTTCAATATTTATTTAAAATATTCAAAAAATTGTCAATATAGTTAAAATACTCAAAATTCAAATCAAATCACATGATTTTAATACTTTATTTAAATAAAATAAACATAAATTCAAAAAAGTAAAACAATAGATTTGTTCAGAATTTTGTCTAGTTATGTTTAAAATAAAAAAAAATTGGTTAATTAAGTAAAACCTGGGACTACATACAATTAAACTCATTAAATTAATCTTTTTGGCTTTTTTTCAATAATAAAAATTGGCACACCCTTTTTTCAAACAAAACTATATACCAGGGTGTAGAAAATTTTATTCTCTTTCAGAATATAAATAATTTAAAAAAAGATTTTAATTTTATTTTTGTGTAATTGAGTCTGAAAGATCTACAACTTTCAAATCAAATCACATGATTTTAATACTTTATTTAAATAAAATAAACATAAATTCAAAAAAGTAAAACCATAGATTTGTTCAGAATTCTTTCTAGTTTTGTTAAAAAAAAAAAATTGGTTTATTAAGTAATCTCAGAGTTGTACAAAAGTCACAATAAAAAGTCTCAAAAAGTCATTAAACATTAAAAAGTCAAAGTCAAAGTCTTGACTTTGACTTTTTAATGTCAAAGTCAATTGATCAATTTCAATGTCAAAGTCAATTGTCAATTTCTAAAATTTAAAAAGTACAAGTCTTGACTTTGACTTGTTGGAAAAAATTTATAAAGTACAAGTCATGACTTTGTACTTTTAAAGTTATTATTAATTTATTTAAAGAAATTAATTATTGATTAAAAAATATTATTAAATAAAAAATATTTTCATTTCATATACTTATTTCATTTCATATATTTTTTTAAAAATAAAGTAATTAAGAATTTTAGGAATTTTTTATTTAACTTAACGATAACTTTTATTTAAAAAATATTTAGTTTTAACTTAAATCTTTAAAAGATCAAAATTACACCGCAAAAGTGTTGTATTTTCTAAATTTTTTACTGTCATTCTTGATCTATGTGGTCCGTTTATATAGCCAGCATATGAAAATGTTCGCTCAATTGGACCTGATGATGCTGGAATTGATAAATATTTTAAAACCAAAATATATAAATCGGGGAAAATTGATTTGTTTCGTTGCCAAAACATCTTTAAATTAACATCTGGATCATATTCAATATTTAAATACTCATCAATCTGACGTCTGAATAATTTTTCATCGTTACATTGCACACCTTTAGAACTCTGGTTTTTTTTTGCGAAACTAAAAAATTTCTTTCGTTTTAATGGTGATTTTAGGACGCTTGAATCGGATTCATTGCTGATTGTACTTAAAGGCCGTCTATTTGAACTTGAAGAAGTGTGCTCTCTAGCCTGTGATTCATTAACGTTTAAATTGAAATCATCATTGGTTGAAGCTACATTTTTTTTTAGGTCTCATTTTTGAAAATTCTTCCATGAGTTGGTTTTTTAATTTATTTAAAATTTCTAATTTTTTTACCTCGTCTATATCGAGACTCAATATCCACTCATTTTTGAAAAATGGGTCTAAAAAGGATGATATATAGGGTGAAAAATCTGTTCCGTTTTCATCTAAAGTAGATGGATTTTCGATATTTACAAATATTGACTTAAAACGAAATCTCAATTGTGATTCTAATTCTTGTCTAAAGGCTAAAAGATTCTTGTTTTTAGGTTCATATTGTTTGAGGTCATTAATAAGCTGAAACAAACTAGGGACAACTTAGCTTATTGTACAATAGTTTTCACCTTTTAAAATTTAAATCAATTTAAAAAACGATATGATTTTTAATATTTATTACCTTGTATCTCATTTGAAACATATTCGAAAGGCTCTAGGATATTCACAATGTCTATTAGTCGTAGATAGTCATTTTGAGTCAAAGAAAGATTCCAGGATTCAATTTTTTCGAGACCTTCATTTAAATCGTTCAGCTTTATTCTACAAATTGATTTCAAACATTCGATTTCACTGTTCCATCGAACTTTTATTGGTTTGGTGATGGCTTTGTAATTCTTTTCTTCCAAAAATTCGCAAAAACCTTTTTTTGCCGATATTTTGCTGATATTTTGTAACATTTAGAGAGGAGCTTCCGAATATTATTAATTTTTTTCAAGCTATTTTTTACCACAAGTTGAATTGAATGAGCGAAACAGCATGAATGAGTTTTTTGGTTTGGGATAAATTCGCAAAAAGTATCGATTATATTTAAATTTTTTTCCTCTTCATCTGAACTTGTTAATTCATCATCATCTTCTTCTGAGGAACTGTAATTATTTTGGCTTGATTCAATCTCTTTTAGACTGAATTCATTGTCACCAACTAAATTATAAAAAATTATAAATTTCAATGTTTTGGAATTATTAATTAAATTTAATAAACAAAGGTTCGAGTTAGTAAAAAGTAATTTATGTATTACCTAAATCATATAGTTTTCCAAATTTTAACCATATTAGAGCCATTATCTGTAACAATTTTAACAATTTTTTCTCTATTTAATCAAGTAAATTAATTTATTTTCTTATTTTAACAGCTAAAATACTTTATATTAAATTGGTCTAGAATTTTATCTAACTCTATTTTAATATTAAAGCCAGTGCAATCTTTGATATTTTTACATGCAATTAGTAACGTCTTGAATTTAAATTCGCTATTAATAAAATGAGCAGTCACTCTCAGAAAAGATCTTAATCTTCTATCAGACCAAATATCTACTGTTAGCGATATAAATCTTGCACATTCTAAATTTTGCTTCAAAACGGAACATAAGGTTTTGTAAGCTTCTCTTTGAAGCTTATTTAATGCCGTCCTTGTACATGGTTTCCATTTGTCACAAACCAAAGACATGAAAATTTGAAAACCTAAATTTTAATAATAAGATCAATTTAATTATTAACGTTCCAATAATAATAAATAAAATTAGGAGCATAATTAAAAGTTTAAAAAAAATCAACTTAATTTTACAAAACAAGAAAAAAATTCTAATTACCATCACTTTCTATTAGTCCAAATGGCAAGCTACATCCGATAATTAGATATTTAAATATAAAGAAAGTTATGTTTTCTTGATTTAATTTCTTTTTTTTGTCAGTTTCGCAAACTTCTTTTCTTCTATTCTGTTTCTGATTGAATTCTTCATAATACTGTGGATTACATTTTTTCGTGTGTCGTATAAAATTCGATGTATTGGTCTTTGTGTCAGTAATTTTGATTTTGCAAGTGATGCACACACCAGATCTTGAAACAATGATATTTTCATTGTTTTCTGTATAAAAGAGTTTATAAAAAAATAAAAAATTATTATTTTTATTTAAAATGTTTACTTTCGACTGTAAAATCCGTAAAACAAGTCTTCAAAATTTCAGATTTCTGAATTTGAATATCAATATTCATTTTTATTTTTAAAATCGTGTTTAAAATTCTCTAAAGTTAAATTAGATAAGAATAAATAAATAAAAATCAAAGCTTAATTTTATAGAAAATTAAAAAAGAATTTATTTATAGTGACAATTTTTGGCTTAATAGACGCTATTTTTTGATGATAAAATGCTTATTTAAAAAAAAACTGTTCGAGGAACGCACGTGCGAGTGCTGGATTAAGTCAAATAATCTTAAGCTTAAAAGCGAAATTGCAACTTTATTTATTTCAAGATGTAAGTCATTCAAAAAAATTTTTTAGGAATAAAAAGACATTAATTTGTTTTTTAAGCATTTAATATTTGAATCGTTATTAAAATTTCTTTAAAGATTCTGAATATTTGTATAATTTCAGTTCTGACCAACATAGATTATTACATATGTACTGATTTAAGCTAAATAAATTGAATCAAAATGAAAATTAAAAATGAGTGAAAATTGCAACCCAAAAACCATGAAAATATTTTTTAATCAATAATTGATTTCATTAAATAAATTAATAATAACTTTAAAAGTACAAAGTCAAGACTTGTGACTTTTAAACAACTCTGAGTAATCCCTGGGACAACATACAATTAAACTGAAAAAAAGGATTCTTTTTGTTTTTTTTTCAATAATAAAAATTGGCACACCCTTTTTTTCAAACAAAACTATTTACCAGGGTGTAGAAAATTTTATTCTCTTTCAGAATATAAATAATTTAAAAAAAGATTTTAATTTTATTTTTGTGTAATTGAGTCTGAAAGATCTACAACTTTTTAAAGGGTTAGTTCTCTTTAGACACCTGGATATAAATTTTTTTTTTTTGTCCCCCAAAAAAAATGAAATCTAGGGTTTAAAAGAAGGAAGTTTACGAATTTTAAGTCAAAAATTAGAAATTCAGAAAGCACTTAAGTTTAGAATTTCTGGAACCTTGCCATGCCATGATGATCTATCGTTGATTAACTAGCTCTATGTAATTGTTTTAATTTCTAAATAAGTAGCTGCAAGGAATTTATAAAAGGGACGGAAAATAAAATAAAATAAGCTTTGTTGAAAATAAAAATAAAAATAAAGTCTAAATTAATATAAATTAATATTTAAAATTATTTTAGTCAAATTAGAAATTATTTTAATTCAACTCAGAAATTATTTTAGTAAAAATCAAAAATTATTTAAGTGCCAAGTGA
The DNA here is from genome assembly GCA_010279815.1 of Brachionus plicatilis. NCBI lineage: Eukaryota > Metazoa > Rotifera > Eurotatoria > Ploima > Brachionidae > Brachionus > Brachionus plicatilis. The sequence continues at coordinate 472,577 of QEOQ01000253.1, read as the reverse complement.
TTTATATAGTAAATTTTTGAAATATAAAAGTTCTGATTTGAATTATTTTGGTAAATACCGAATAATTCAGTGCACATAAAATAATGTAGTACTTTTTGGAAATAATATAGTGCAGTTTGATATTAAAAAAAAGTGCAACTTCTGATTAATTTATAGTGCAACATTAAATACAAGCCATTTAATAAAAGAATAAAAGAGAAAAAGAAAAAAGCGTTAAAATATTTTAGCGCTTATTGGTATACTTTTAGCGAGGGACTTTTTGCCCAAATACTCCAGTCGTACAAATGTGGGACTCAAAGTACGAAGTACGTATCATAACTCAATCTATGTCCCGTAAGAAGTACTATAAAATCAAAAAATATTTACATTTTTACAATCACCACTCACGTGAAGAGCGAACGATAAATTTTGCATGATGAGACAAATCTGTGAAAAATTTATTGAAAATTCACAGGCTTGTTATTGACCATCACAACATCTGACCGTTGACGAATAATTACTAGCTACAGAAAGTAGTGGCTGTTTGTAAAATATGTCATGAAAGCGGCAAAAGACTTTAATTTTTTATAATTTTATTTATTTTGAACTTAGTCTGAATGATCACAATTCTCTTAGATTTTTTATCATATATCATAATCATGTGTCAATATTTTGAATTATTTAAAAAATTTATCAATTAAATTTTCATAACAATTTATCAAACAAAAATATTATTTTTAAAGTTTATACTTCTTTTAAATTCAAAAATAAAAATGGTGTCAAAAATGATACCGGCGGTAATCTAAGGTAAAACATTTCTGGTAATTTGAGTGTTAAAGATACACCCCTTTTTTCGTGTCGATGAACATGCATTTAAATTCCTGATCATCTGAAGCTAAACCCTAACTATTAAGCGAATTTTTGAAAATTTTATGATTCAGATTCCAAAGTACAATCTAGGCTTTTGATGAAAAATACGAGCTTTTTCAATCTTTTTCTTTTTCTAGAATATCAAAAGAATAAATTAAAAAAAATTTAAAAAAATTTAAAAATATTTGATGTGTGTTTAAAAAATATTGATTGGGTTTTAGACAAGTTAATTTCGAAATCAAAACATATTAATAGTAAAATTTTTATTAAAAAAAGATAAATATTTAGTTTTTCTAAAAATATATCGATTGATTACACAAAAACTTTAACTGTTCATATTGATCAAAATATTAATAGCTAAATATAGCTTATTTTTGGACTAGAACGAGGAATCTTATTTAGTCTAACAATCACAGTTTTAATATTAGTTCCATTTTTATCTATCCATATATTCTAAAATTTTTTCTTGATATAAGCTGTCAATTAAAATCTCATTTTTTACAAATTTTTCAAATTTTTCATAATTTGAGAGCTTAAATTAAATGTATTTTAATTCAAAATATATTTTATTTTTTTCATCAAACAAATATAATCAACAAAGCATTTACAAAATTTTTTAAAATACAATTGAATTGTATTTTAAAAAATTTTGTCAACAGTGTTGACTACATTATTTTGATCAAAATAAAAAAAATTTAAAATACCATTGAAAATTTTGTTTCATTTTGGATAAATCGTAGCTTCGGCAACTCAAATATTTCTTCATAGTTCATTTTTTTCTCAATTTCAAAATGATGTTCGAGTAAAAAATGCTCAATATATTGTAAATTTTTTACTCTTAATTTGTGAATGTTTTTCATCAGTTTTCTTTTGACTTTCATGCGCAAACCTTTTAGGCAACCAAAATTTTTGAAAGAGTCATTTGATAATTGATCTAAATTTTGAACCTCAAGAAAAATTAAATTATTTTTAAATGATGGCACTTTGGCTGAATTTATAGACAAAAATTTCAAATTTGGTAAGTTAAAAAAACAAAGTTCGGTTGAGTAAAAATCGCTGTTATCTAATAAAATTAAACATTGAAGATTTTCTGTTCGGTTCATAGAAGATAAACGAAATAATTTTTTTTTTATAAAATTTTGTAGACTAAAAAACTCCAATTTGGGAAAATCAAAAAATGCATTTCTTTTAACTGAAAAAATTTTGTTTTTGTTTAATTCTAAAATGGACAGATTTTTTAAACCTTTAATAGATGAGTCACTAATTGATTCAAAATCGTTTGAAATAAATTTTAAACAATTCAGATTAGGTAATTCATCAAAAGTAGTTTTTCCTAAGTTTAATATATTTGAATAGCTAATTTCGAGATGGCTTAAATTTGTCAAACCACAAAAAAATTCTTTTGAGATTTCTGTGCAAAAAATTCCTTCTAAAAAAATAGATTCAAGACTATTCAATCCGTCGAAGCATTTGTCTTTTAACGAACATTCTTCCTCTAATTGAAGTGAAAATTTCTTGATTCCATTTAATCCAGAAAATAAATTCTCTTGAATCTCTTGAAGGCTGTTGAACTCAAAATCACAATGAATCAATTGATTTAAATTTATAAATTTTTTGACAACTTCAAAATCATATTTATCGAAGCTTTCTATGAAATTTCGCTTAATTACAAATTTTTCTAATAAATTGGAATTGGAATCTGACAAATCAATTAACCCTTCCGAATTGTTAGTCCTATTTTCAATCAAATTTCTGAACAAGTTTAAAATTATTACGTCCTAAATGAGCCAAGTAATTTTTTAATCAAACAAATATTAAAATTATTTTGACCATACTTTTCCTGCTAGTAAAATTTGTCTCTTGAAACCGATTTCCTTGTTAAAGTCCTTTCTTAAAATAAAATTTTTAGATTTTTAAATAATTTTATTTCAAATCATTACTTCAAAAATTTGATCACATTCTGATCAATGAAATGGTTAGCAATTATCAAAAAACCAAAAATATTCGAATGAAAGATTTTTAAATCAATTTCAAAATTTGTTCTTGGTACAAAAAAGCAAAATATTTGTTCTTGATTAAAATTGAAATTTGATTGATTTTTTGAATTTTTAAGAATTGTGGCTGTGATGCTTTGAATTTTGTTTAAAAATTTGCTTCGATATAAATTAATGGTATCAAGCTCGCATTGGGATGATAAAATTAATTTTTCTGCATGAATGTCAATTTCATTTTTTAAATTTTCATAATATTTTAAATAATCTTTTATGTATTCAACCATTCTAATAAGAGAATCAAATTTTATAAAATAAATTTTTATTTTATACTATATTATTTATACTATTTTTATACTATTAATTACTATTTTTTTCAGAAACTTTATTTTTTTTAAAAATAAGAAAATACAAATTATATTACAAGTATGTGATTTAATTTTGGAGAGAATAAAAATATAGTAATACATACATAAGAATAAAAATAATAATAATTATCAAAAATCTTTATTTTTATCAGAGTCTGAAACAGAGGAATTGACTGTGAAGTTTTCTTTCAAGAAGGATGATCACAATAGATATTTCCCTTATATCACATTTAGTTGAATTTTTATTACTAAAAGAGATGTTAAACAGTCTTTTAATTTTTAAATTTATTTCTAATTTTAAAATAACTAAATAAAAATAATCTACCTTAAAACACTTTAAATCAAGACACTTATTCAATGTTTAGTAGATTGAGATGATTGAAAAAATTACTAATGCGAGAACGGATAAATTTAGACTTTGGTGGCATAATAATAATATTAAATGGGATTGATTTCAATATTTATTTAAAATATTCAAAAAATTGTCAATATAGTTAAAATACTCAAAATTCAAATCAAATCACATGATTTTAATACTTTATTTAAATAAAATAAACATAAATTCAAAAAAGTAAAACAATAGATTTGTTCAGAATTTTGTCTAGTTATGTTTAAAATAAAAAAAAAATGGTTAATTAAGTAAAACCTGGGACTACATACAATTAAACTCATTAAATTGATCTTTTTGGCTTTTTTTCAATAATAAAAATTGGCACACCCTTTTTTTCAAACAAAACTATTTACCAGGGTGTAGAAAATTTTATTCTCTTTCAGAATATAAATAATTTAAAAAAAGATTTTAATTTTATTTTTGTGTAATTGAGTCTGAAAGATCTACAACTTTTTAAAGGGTTAGTTCTCTTTAGACACCTGGATATAAATTTTTTTTTTTTGTCCCCCAAAAAAAATGAAATCTAGGGTTTAAAAGAAGGAAGTTTACGAATTTTAAGTCAAAAATTAGAAATTCAGAAAGCACTTAAGTTTAGAATTTCTGGAACCTTGCCATGCCATGATGATCTATCGTTGATTAACTAGCTCTATGTAATTGTTTTAATTTCTAAATAAGTAGCTGCAAGGAATTTATAAAAGGGACGGAAAATAAAATAAAATAAGCTTTGTTGAAAATAAAAATAAAAATAAAGTCTAAATTAATATAAATTAATATTTAAAATTATTTTAGTCAAATTAGAAATTATTTTAATTCAACTCAGAAATTATTTTAGTAAAAATCAAAAATTATTTAAGTGCCAAGTGATTTATATAGTAAATTTTTGAAATATAAAAGTTCTGATTTGAATTATTTTGGTAAATACCGAATAATTCAGTGCACATAAAATAATGTAGTACTTTTTGGAAATAATATAGTGCAGTTTGATATTAAAAAAAAGTGCAACTTCTGATTAATTTATAGTGCAACTTTAAATACAAGCCATAAAAATTTATTTAAAATAATTTAATAAAGATAATAAAATAGTTTCATCTTTTAATTATTTTTTTGTATGTTTCTCGTATCCTTCCAATCAACACATTGTTCATCAGCCCAAAACTTTCCTTTAAATGAATCATAATTCTCAGGAAGTAATGCCAGAAAAACTGGTGTTTTTGCGCCTTTTTAAATAAAACAAATAATTACATATCTAAATTATTAAATTTTCTTAAAACCTTCTTCAGGAGTTAAAGGCCCAGTATAACTAGTCATATCTGTGGCACAATAGCCGGGTGTGCATGAGATTTGAAGTTAAGTTTTTGTGTTGTCCAGATTTTGCCAACCTTTGAAGAACAAAATTTTTTTTTTATGTACTGGATGTATTCGTCCATTAATTGAATACTTTCTTCGATTGAAAATTTTTTTGATAGAATTCTATCAATCAAATTCTGATCCTTTATGTTTGATAAAAAGCCTGCCCGGCTTGATACGTTCACCACTCTTGCATTTGGTCTGAGCAATGGAAAAAGAGCATTACATAAATTTAATGTTGATGAAAAGTTAACTCGAATTGTGTTTATGACTTGGTCTATTTCAGGTGTAAAATCGTTTTCCTGACAATTTTTTATAAGCAAAAATTTTATTTTTATTTTTAAAATACTCTGTGATGATAAGCAATGGCTGCATTATTGATCAGAACATCAAGACCATCATATTTTTCTTTGAGATAATGTGAAAAACGCTCAATACTGTGCGAATCTTCAATATCCAACTGATGAAAATTAACACTAATGCCTTCGTCTTGGAGATTTTTCACTGCTTTTATTCCGAGGCTTTCATTTCTTGCTAAAATTGTAGTTTTAAAAGAAAAAATCTAAATTTTTATTTTTAAATATAATACCAGTGAGGTAGACGATACCATTAAATTTTCTCGCTAGACTTTTCACAATGGCAAAGCCTATACCTTTATTTGAACCTGTTACAACGGCAACTTTTTTAAATTTTTGCATTTCAACTATTCTTCTCTCAATATTTTTAAAATGCACAAATTGAAATTATTAGAAAAATAATTATAATTTAGTATTTAATTTTAATTTTTAATTATCATCTATGTTTTTGCTAAAGTTAGACTCTTCAACTTTACGATTAAATATAATTAAAATGCCCAAAAAAAAATTTAATAACTTTTTTATTATAGAATTTACTGTAAAGACATATTTTCAAGTTATGCAACCAAGTATACAAAAAATAAGTTTATCTTTGAAATCTTACTATAATGATATTGTATCAAATATTCCCTTTAGTTTAAACAAAAATTTATTGAATTTTAAAACAAAAAAATAAATTAAATCATTAAAAAGCTTCATATTGATGACTTTGGTTTTGTTGTCGAAATAAACTTGTCTAAAATCTAAACAGATTTTTTAAAACATATCAAAATTTTTTAAGGATCTATTTCTAATTTTTGAATTTAGAAATAGATTAGAGCTTAATATTTCGAGTTGAAAAAGCTCGTATTTTTTCTTTAAAAACCTAGATTGTGCGTTGGAATCTTAATCATAAAATTTTAAAAAATTTGCTTAATAGTAAGGGTTTAGCTTTAGATGATCAGGCATTTAAAAGCATGTGCATCGACACAAAAAAGGGGTGTATCTTTAAGACTTTATTGAAAATAACTAGAAAAATATCATAGGCTCAATAAAATAGTATAAATACAACTGTTTTTTTGATTTTTCAACACCAATTAAAAAATTTAAAAAAATACAAAAAAAATTTAAAAATTAAAAAAATAATCAGCTAATTAATATGTACAAATTCAACCAGCCTTCCATTTCACCATTCACCCCAAACCAATTAATGTCGAATCAACAACCACAATTGCAGAATCCACAATATTTTCAGCTTTCAAACCAATGTCACAATTTTTATAATTGCTTCTACTACCCATTTGCAGTAGACACAAAAATCAAAAAATACAAAATATCAATTTTTCCAATCAAGATTGATGTCGACAAAAGTAGATGTAGAGATTATCGGTTTTCACACAAATAATAAAATTAGCTAATTAAATAATAAAAAAATCTATAAAATTAAAAAAAAATGAAAACTTGTTCAAATAATATATGTAAAAAAAATAATTTTTATTTCATAACAATAGTTTTTTATTAATTTAAAATCATTGTAATATTCTTTTTTATATTTACAGGTTTTCAATAAAAATAAAAAAAAATAATTTTTTTTATTAACTGTTAATAACAGGAAATGTGCAATTTAGCATGTGAAATTCAAATTCTGATTGATATAAGCTCTCATATTTTAAAATTGAAAATTCAAAGATTTATTTATAGCAAAAATTATCAAACTATAAAAGAACAAATTAAAAAAAACATACTGACAGAGTCAGTTCAAACTTTTATTAATTTTTAGCTTATTTTAACTTATTAAAATTATTGACCCGATTGGGCCCGAAAAATATGTATAAAAAAATGGGGCTTTCTAATGCTAAAAAATTTTATAATTAGCAGGAAAATATTCTTCAAGAAGAAACCTATAGAGAAAGAGAATCACAGAAAATTCTAGAACTATATGTATTTTATCTTGATGATTATTAATGATCAAAAAAAATATCAATATTTTGAGATTAATTTTATTTGTCTTTATGATCTTTTCTAATTGGAATTTTTTTTTTCAATTTGTAAATTCATTTTATTCAAATGTTAAAATTCTGTCATCGATCATTCATTTTAGATTTGGTGGTTATAATTGCAAAGAAACATAACTAAAATGTTTAGACTGTCTTTTTTTTAAAGTAATTGAAAATTAAGTATAGCAAAAAATTTAATTTTCAATTATAAATTAACATACGTTTTAATTAAAAGTGATCAATTTTTTAAAAAATAATTTGAATTTTTTCTTTTAACTGGACTTTTAAATGAAACAATTTTGTTTCACCTTTTAAAACTAACTGAAAAATTTGTATAAAATAAAATCAAATAAAAATATAAAATATGAAACAAAATCCATTTTTTTATTAATAATTAAATTTTGTATTGGAATTTTTGTTTGAAAACACAATGCTCAATTTTGTAATCTATTTTGAGTAAAACAGTTTGTTTAGAAAAAAAAACTATTTTCATCAGAATATGCTGTTGATACAACGATGACGAACAGTCTTTATTCTCTATTCAAACGAAAATAATCACCATCCATTACATGCCCAGATAGGAACTGTCTTTTACGTATGGTCAAATTATTTTTATTTGTCAGTACTGTAAAAACAACTTTTCTTAAATTTCTATGTTTATCACTTTTATTAAGGTTTAAAGATGAATATTAAGATTTTATCAAAGAAGAAATCGATTTCTCAGGGCAATATTTGAATAGAGAAAAACTTGAAAAAATACCGAGACATTTTATTGTCAGCAAGAAAATCTAGAATTTTGGGCGATGAATACCAGAATTCAGCAATGAAAACAATACTCATATGAAACAATTCATAAACTATAATAAAATTTCGTAAAAAAAAGGGCCAAAAAAATCAAAACTTTGGCAATTATTTTACTTATATAAGTCTTTTTTTCAAAATTAATAGAAAATTTTAAATAAAAAAATTATATTTTTTACCCAAATTTACTTAAATTTTTATTGAATTCATTGAAAGAAAGTAAAAATTTAAAACAAGATTTTTTAATATAGATGCATAAATGCATAAATTTTCGTGATTTTATCGGTCTCTTTATTTCTCAATTAAAATTTGAATGAATTAAAATTGTCATGATCAAAACATTCATAGTTGAAATTTAAGATGTTTTAAATTTAAATGATGGATTATTATGAGCTTAAATAAGGACAATTAAATTTAATTTAGTTTAAAATTTGAAATAAATTTGCATTTTTAAATCTGCTGTACACGCCATTCACCCCTCCTGAATTAAATCGCGTGAAAGTATACTCGTCTCTCGAACAACTATTGCTTAAACGTGTACCTAGTCAATTCAAGAATAGGTTTCTCCGTTCACATGCACCCTCAACTCTTGCAATTTTTGCACTAAATTCAAAATTTTCCCTAGCTATATTTCAAAACGAACATACACAATTTGAAATATTTGCTCTATAAGTTGGAACAAATTCAAACTACATGCAAACACAGGCACAGAGACCATTTTTGATATCTTATTTTTATTTTTATTTTTTTCATAGAAATAAATTATTTCAAATTTTTTGTATTTCGTTTCAATTTATCTCATTTAGAATTGAAATCGATTTTTCTTTTGCAACTAGCTTCACTCTATTGACCAGTGCCAAACTTTGAACAATTGTGCTCACCAATTTGTTCAATGCGAATTTGAAAAAAGCGTATCTGTTTTAACTTTTTCCTAAAATAAAAATTTAACTAATTTTTGGATAAAATTTGAATAGTCAAAGCTATAAACACGGGTCACTCAACAAGTAAATCACACTCGAATCAGAACAGCCATCAGCGTTTCTCAGCGGCAAATCAGGGACAGCAAAATCAAATTGGTAAACCAAAAAAAAACTCAACTAAATACAAATTAAAGTCGGCAAGTTTAGTGTCGAATCCGAGTGAAACAGTGGGACAGAAAACTAGCCACGCTAAAAAACCAAAAGCAAACAGAGGAATTGAATCAACTCCGTCGTCGAGCTCGATTGATTCAATTGGAAAGCAGAAAGGACCCAGCAACGATAAATTAAAGACTATTGAGGGCAAAATTAAGCGAATGGAAATTGGCGCCAACACTGACTTGAACAATTCGAGTGTACCAAAAATAGATGATGAAGACGACCAGAACCAAGTAGATACTTCATTCGATCATCCGCCGTCTAAAAAACTTCTCACTTCACCTATTGTCTATTCGAATACGAACGATTCAGCTAAGACTGATGTAAATATGGTTGTTAGTCCGGTTGATCCTGTTGACACAAGTGCATCCACTAATCCGACTGACGATTCACAGACTGTAAATATGGTGGATCAAAACCCAGAGGCTAATGATGTAAATAAATTGGACCAAGATCAAGCAAATGCAAATGATGTGTCCATGAACAATTCTAATGGAAATAATGAAGATGCCGATGATGGTAACTAACTTTTTTGATATTTTTTTTTATTTGATTTTTTTCTTTTTAAAATTAATTGAAAAATTAAAATTTTGAAATTTTTTAGTTAGAGTAAAATTTGCAGTTTATTTGAATTTTTTATAAAAGCATGAAAATTTGAAAAAAAATAATTTTGCAAAAATTTTTTAAAAAAGTCAATTTATTTTCTGCTTTCGAGTTTTTTCATTTCCGAAAAAAAAAATAAAAAGTCGATATTATTTTCCATACAGATAACACACTTCGGTATTTATGTGTTTGCATTAGTTACATATATAATAATATAAAAAAAAATTTAAGGACAAAAAATTCCTCATAAAATTTGAAAAATTGTTCTTAACTTTCACTTGATATTATATAATAAAACTTCTAAAGATAATTTTTACCAATCAAAAAAATAAATAAAACATTTTTAAAACATAGATTATTCAAATCTTTAAAAGGTATGTATTTTAAAAAACGAATTAAACTCTTTTGTTCCAGAAGAGTACTTTTTTTTAATTTAATTCAATTAAATTTGATCAACAATTAAAATTAATTATTAAAGCATTCGAATTACATAAATAACTATACAATGGCATTAAAGTTTTAAATATGGTTCAATTCACCGGTTTGCTAGACTGAGTAAATAATCTTTTTCAGGAAATATTATACTAAATAAAAAATTAATAAAAATTAATTTTTCATATCTTATTGTCAGTTTAAGATAGAAAATTTATTATTCATTTTTTCTCGTTCGTAAATTTTATTGCTTCATTAAAAAAATATTAAAATTATTTTGGTATTTGTTAACTGTTAAAAAACCAAAAGTGATTTGACTTTAACTAAAAAATTTGCTTACCAAAATAAAATACTTGAATTTTATGAAAAAAATTCTAGTATTTAATTATTCCAAGTTCTGCTCAAAAATAATAATTTATAATAATAATAATAATAATAATAATTTTAATAATAATAACTTTATTTTCTAAAACAAAAATTTTCTGGCTGAATAAAGTAGTTTAAAATTTTTTTTATAGATAGTCGAGCTGAAGCTACATTTCAGCTGGTCATTAATGACTTTTCAAAATTCAAAGACAGCAAAGAATCACGACTAAGTCCGACACCATGCATAGTCAGAAATTTGCCATGGAAAATTCTTGCCATGTCAAAACAAGTCAGCAACGGTGAAATGGTTTTGGGATTTTTTTTGCAATGTAACGCTGAAAGCGAATCAAATAGATGGTCTGTTTGTGCCAGTGCTGAACTCAGACTGCTTCATACAACTGAACCAGAGAAAAATTTTGTCAAAAGTAAAGCTTAGATTAATTGAAAATAAATTTAATAATTATTTTTTAATAATAGAAATCCAGCACTTGTTCTATCTAAAAGAGAATGATTGGGGTTACTCACCTTTCATAGCAATGAAAGAAATAATGGATCCCGAAAAAGGCTACTACAACTCTCAGAAAGACTGTATTACACTTGAAGTTTGGGTGAACGCCGATGCTCCTCATGGAACTGCCTGGGATTCAAAGAAGCTTACTGGCTTTGTTGGTCTAACTAATCAAGGCGCTACTTGTTACATGAATTCTCTCTTACAAACTCTATTTTTCACCAATCAATTAAGACGCGCTGTTTATTTGCTACCGACTGAAAGTGATGATCCCATTAAGAGTGTTCCTTATGCACTACAAAGAGTTTTTTATGATCTGCAATTCTCAGAGAAATCGGTCGGAACCAAAAAATTAACCAGATCATTCGGATGGGAAACTTTGGATACATTTATGCAACATGATGTACAGGAACTGTGTCGAGTTGTTAGTGTCTGCTTTTTTAAACTCATTTAATATCAATTGGAATTTTTATATTTTTTAATCAAAGCTAATGGACAATTTGGAAACTAAAATGAAAGGAACTAAAGTTGAAGGAACTATCCCAGACTTGTTTGAAGGAAAAATGATTGTAAGTTTTTTAGCATTATTTAGCAAATTATCCTCATAAGTTTTTGATTCTAGCATCAAATTTATATAATTCTTGGTGTTTAGAATTTTTAAATTTGATTTAAAATTCAATAACTCCAAAAATTAAAAAAAGAGATCTTGACAATTTTAACTTCATTTTTTCAAAAATATAAAATTGAATAGTTAAATAGTTTCTTTTCAATTTAAATAAAAATCATTTAGAAAAATAAACGATAATAGATGATTGTAATTTTTTATATGATAAAAGATAATTTTATTTAAAGATCCAATTTATTTATATATTCAAAAAGAAAAAAATATTGTTTAACCCAATATTGCTTTTGAATAAAATCATTAATTAAGTTTTAAAAAAATCTTGTTACAATCCGAAATTTTATAAAAATATTTTGTGGTTGAGTTCTGTCATTATGATCAGCCATTTATTGATTATTCCTGGAAATAATTGTCTTTTTCTAAATTTTTTTTTGAAGGTAAAAGAATTATTTTAAAAGAATAATTTTAAATTTTTTTCAAAAATAAAAAATCCTCAAATTAGTTTAGTTTGACTTTGAAAAAATTTTTTCTAAAATTATTTAATTAAAATTATTTTTTTAGGATTTTATTATAACAAAAAAAAATTTTTTTAACTCTTAAAAGATCTAGATTTTTTTGATGAAAAATTAAATTTATTTTTATTTTTAAGTCATACATAAAATGTAAACACATTGATTATGAGTCGAGGCGAACAGAAGGCTTCTACGACATTCAACTAAATATCAAGGGCAAAAAGGACATTCACGAGTCGTTCAAAGACTACGTGACAGTAGAAACACTCGAAGGCGAGAACAAATATGACGCCGGCAAATTTGGCCTTCAAGAAGCCCAAAAAGGCGTAATATTCGACAAATTTCCGCCAGTGCTCCATCTCCATCTGATGCGCTTTCAATACGATCCGCAAACTGACAGCAACATCAAAATAAATGATAAATACGAATTTTTCGACTCGATAGATCTAGACGAATTTTTGGAAAAAAAAGAACCAACGCCGGCAAAGTACTTACTGCACGCTGTTCTGGTGCACAGCGGCGACAACCATGGTGGCCACTATGTTGTTTTCATCAACCCAAAGCTGGACGGCAAGTGGTTCAAATTTGACGACGAAGTGGTCAGCAAATGTTCCAGAAAGGACGCAGTAAATGCCAATTTTGGCGGTAACCAGTCCGAGGAGCTCACTTTCAGACACTCGACCAACGCTTACATGTTGGTGTATGTGCGCGACTCTCAAAAGCACCTCGTTCTCAGCGAAGTCAAAAAGAACGACATTCCTCAAACTCTCCAGGACAGACTGACAGAAGAAAAACGCATCGAACTTGTGCGCAAAAAGGAAAGAAACGAGGCCCACTTGTACATGCAGATAAACATTATTCTGGAAAAAGAGTTCTATGAAAACAATGGCAATGCGGACTTGTTCGATTCGAACAAGATCGAGTGCACCAAGCAATTGAGGATAAAAAAAATGAGCACCATGGTTGAGTTGGCGCGACAAATTGGCGAATTGTTGGACCTGAGTGTGGACGACATCCGCATATGGTCAATAATGAGCCGATACAATTACACATTCAGGCCTTTGAATTGCTATGAGTTGAAAGAGTGCAGCAGTAAAACTGTCCAAGAAGTGTCCAAACAGGACTCGGTGTGGCGCATTTTTGTCGAAACGTCACACGACCTGTCCCTGTCCAACAATTTCGACTATGTCTCTCTGATCAATAAATATGAGGATGTGGAGCAGTCGGATAATGTTTTGCGGCAGCAAAAACTAGCGCCCTACAAATCGGACGAGGTCATGATTTTGTTCAAGTACTATGATCCAAAGACAAGCTCATTACGTTACGTTTTTCGAATGAACTTGTCCAAGACGGCCACTTTGCTCAGCATACAGGACAAAATAAACAAAAAAATGAAGTTTCCGCCTCAGACCGATCTGCTTTTTTTCGAAGAGGTCAAAATAAGTCAAATAACTCCGCTGGCGAGCAAAGAGGAGACGCTGGTCAAATTGGCACACGAGCAGTTGTTGGACGGCGACATTTATGTCTTTCAAATAAATGAAAAAGACAAGCTGAGCACTTACAAATTGCCCAGTGTAAGCGACTACTTCAAAGACTTGAGTTGGAAAATAGAGGTTTTGTTTTGTGACAAAAATGTGCCCAATGATGAAGGCTTTGTGCTCAATTTGTCACTAAAGAACAAGTACAATGAGTTTGCCAAGTTGGTCGGCGAGCATCTTGACTACGAGCCAGACAAATTGCAGTTTTTCAGACCCAACCAAAATGTGTATGATCTTAAATCTCAGCTTAACATGAACCAGGCAATCAAGTACAATCCGGACCTGCAGCTCAAGGACATATTTCAAATTAAGACTCAAATGTATCAGCAGAATCAGCCCGGACAACAGCAGCAAGTTAAGAAAATTTTCTACCAAAAGTTGACCATAAAAATAATGGAGCTGGAGGAACGTCGACCGTTCAAGTTGACGTGGCTCAGCTCGAATTTAAAAGTTGAAAAAGAGATCGTGTTGATGCCACTGAAAAAAGCCAATGTCAAAGACCTTCTTGTCGAGTGTCGACAAGAGCTGCTTAATGATAATTTGATCACCAAAGAGCAATTTGAGGACAAAAACTTTTGCCTCAGACTGGTCGAAATAGTTGGTTCTAAATTACACAAAATATTCCGCGAAGATATTTCGATAGAGAGTATGGAAGCAGCTCAAACGTCGAATAAGTTGTACAGGGTGGAGCAGATTTTACCCGAAGAGTTCGATCTGCTCACCAGTACTGCTTGTAATGTCGGTGATGATTATTTGCTACCAATAGCTCATTTTACCAAAGAAATATATGCAACATTTGGTCTACCATTTTTGCTTAAGGTCAAGCTTGGCGAGCCGTTTAAGGACATTAAGCAGCGCATACAGCGAAAATTGGACGTAAATGACAAAGAATTTTCAACTGTAATCTTACTTAATTAAATAATTATTGAATTTTTGAAATTTCAAGTTTTACTGCCAAATTGTAAAATTAGATAAAAATTTGCTTGAAATTATTATTACAATTCAGTTTTATTTTTCCTAAAATATTTTTTTCTTTTTTTTTTTTTTACTTAGCTTTATTTAAGCCCTATAGAAAAATATATGAATGCAAAATTTAGAAAAAAATTTTGTAATTTTTTTATTCAGGTAAATTGAGAATTAAGAAATTTTAAAATTCGGATTATAAAGTATCTCTTAAACTAGTTTTCTGCAGCAGTGCAACGTGAAAATTTTGTACAAAAATTAAAAACTGAATTATACGTTCTCATTAATTTTAATTGAAATGTTTTTTTTGTTAAAAATTTAAAAGAATTTAAAAATATTAAAAAACAAAAATTATATGATTTAATTTATTTATTTTTCGACTTGAATATTTATATATTTTAAAATAAATATACTAAGTTTTCACATTGCCAGTAACAGTTAATCACAATGAAAAGAATCAAAAAAATCATAATTTTTACTCAACTAAAAGATATATCTCAACTAGTCAATCTTTTAGATTTTTAAAATCACCACATCACACAATTAAATTCAGCTTTTCAATAGCTAGTAAATCATTTTCTTAACAATTAATTTGATCCGTCAATGAATTCAATTAAATTGTATTTCACTATTAAATTTTTAATTATATTATATTTTTTTTTTCAATTTTTGATAATATTGATGTAATGAAATTTTTTATGACCATAAAAGAAAATTTAACGATCATTGCATCCTTGTATTTAACTTTAAGAATTTTAGGATCAAAATCGCTATCAAGTTATCTAATTAACCTTGATCTGCGTCAAATTTTTTTCACATATTTTCTTCAAAAAAAAAATTAAACTTGATTTAAGGCTTAAAAACTTGAATAAATATTAATTTTAAAAGTTTGTCAATTTTGATTTAATCCAAATTTTCTAATTTTTCATTTTTTAAGTACCGCTTTGCGTTGATCAGCATGGGTACAGCGAACTATTTGCCAGAAGACGAAAATTACAAATTTGATTTATCAAATTTAAGCGGTGTTCAACCATGGCTCGGCATTGATCATCAAAACAAAGCGGCTAATAAAAACAAAGGTCGCTTTTCTACAATGGAAAAAGCGATTAAAATATTTAACTAGATCTTTAATTGAGAAAAATGTTTTTTAAAGAAAATGACTTTTGTTGAATTTTATTTTTTTCAATTTTTTTTTTAATTTAACCTTCAGACTTCAGAGTAACAAAAACCTTGAGAGAAAAGCAAATCTAAAATTTAACTTATTCTTTCAACTAATCTTTAGTTCTTCTCATAATTGTGTTCGAATGGCAATTAGTTCATGACCATTGGGTGATAATTATTTAAGCAGTTGACGTGTTTGACTAAAACGGTATTAATCGACGACTCTTAAAGTCTTTTTTGGGTCTTTAAAAATAATAGTCTCGAGTATTTAATTTTCAAAAACGAAGAAAAAATTTTAATTTTTAAATTATTTATTAAAAACTTAAAATTAAAAATTTAATTGAATAAATTTTAACTATAAATTATTTAGAAGAAACAATTAATTGAATTTAATTGAATTCGTACGCCCTTTGACTGGACGTAGAGTTTCAGAATTTTAAGAAAAACAAAAAAAATTCTAATTTTTATTAGTAGTCATTTTATTAGTTATGGACGGAATTCAGATAAGTAAATCTGATCAAGAGTTTAATCCTTACTTGGAAGAATTGTCCGGTCAGTCAAGAGATATATCTCATCAAGCTGTTTGGACACTTAGCTCTTGTAAATCTGGCTTTGGTGTCGAAAATTTAATCGACAATTCACTGGACACGTTCTGGCAGTCCGACGGTCCACAGCCTCATTTGGTCAATATGCAGTTTAAGCAAAAAACTAAAGTCAAAGATGTTTGTATCTATGCCGATTACAAATCTGACGAAAGCTATACACCAAGTCGAATTGTAATTAAAGCAGGTACACATGTAAATGACTTGCGAGAAATCGGATCTTACGATCTGTCCGAACCAGCTGGCTGGATAATTATTCCCCTTAAAGACCCAAAGGATAGTAAAAATCAGCCGATCAAGACTTGGATGCTTCAACTTGCTGTTTTGGCTAATCATCAGAATGGAAGAGATACTCATATTCGTCAGATTAAAATACACTCACCTATAGAGACAACATCGGTTATTCTACAGCCTAAATTTAGCGCAGTTGAGCTGTCTGAATGGTCAACAATAAGATAAATGCAGTACATTAAACCAATTTGTAAATAAGCATTAATATTAAACTTTTGATTGTATAATTAATTATTGTAATATTTTTTTATATGAATTAAAAAATTTAAATTCAACTAAAATTTTTTGTAAATTAAAAATAAAAAAATCGTTCAACAACATATTTTGGAATGTTCATAAAGATCTAAATATCTAAAATAAATAAAATAAATTTTTTCTTAATATTTCTAGAGGCTTTGGCAACAAATAAATTGATATTGCTTCTAAAAAGACTTTTTCTTTTCAAATTGTATATTTGAAAAAAAGCAAAGCTTTTATTTATAGACCAAATGAATGAACCTAAAACACAGAACGCATAAAAAAAATGATGCTTGGAAATGTTTATTCAAACAATTGAGTTGAAAAGGTTGTCATGCGCTTGTTTATGCTGTAAAGTTGTAATTGTATCTAGTACACCATCAATTGGTTGTGATAATTGTGATGAATATTTTCATATTACTTGTTTGGAGATAAAAAAATTTTAAAAAAATTTTGGTATTGTACTTTTTGATAAGGATGTTAAACCAAGGTAAGAAAGACTTACTAAGATTTTTTGTTTTTGATTGCTTTTTCTGTTCCCGTAGAAATTATTTTTAGATTGAATTGTGCCTAAAACATTAACTATCTACTTAATTTAATAATAATAAATAATTTATTTTTTGTCTTTTACGTAAGTCATTCCGTATTTTAGCTAGAATTTCAATAAAATTTTTCCGCAATTAAGTAGTTCAATCAGTAGTAGTAGTAGTTGTATATTTCATATTTTTAAGAGAATTTTGTTCCTCATTATAGAATGATCTTGTTCCGTAAATTAATACATGTTCCAAAGAAAAAATCTCCGTATTTCAGTGTGTTCCGTAGCACACGTTCCGCATTTTAGGTCCTCATTCCATTCCATTCCAGCATTCCGTAGTTGCGTTCCGTGTTTTAGGTACACTCGACCAAATTCTTAATACAGAGTTGTTTAAAAGTCATAAAGACGAAGTCATGTCATTAGACTTGACTTGAATTGAACTTGAATTTTTTTTTAAGAGTCTTTTGACTTGACTTGAAAATTTATTCTTTGAAAATAAGTATTTTGCCGTTTCTTCTAGTTATTAAGGTGGCTATTTGTTTATTACAAAGTCTTTGAAATAATTTTCTTAAGAAAAAAAATTTCAAGTCAAATGACTTTTAATGACTTTTTTTTCTGACTTTTGCGCAAGTCTGAATAAATACAATAAAAATTTTGATTATTGCTTTTAAAGATGGTTTTATTTTAATCAGCGGCGTAGCCAGTGAAGGGCTGAGGGGTGCTCATGTCCTCTATCCAAAAATTTAAAGGGGCTATTTTTTACACTTCGAGCCCCACAATTGAAAATGTCTTGCTATTCCCCTTATTTTAATCAAAAATTGGTTATTTTTATCTTGAAGTTTTAATGATTCTTTTTATTCAATGCGTTGCTGATACATGAAAACTTAATATTGTTTAATTATTTTTGACACAAGATATTAATAAAAATAATAATAATTAGCTACTTCAAGAAACTTCCGGAAAAGTCTTACACTGAAGACTTTTATGAAAACTCTTAGACCTTACATACAACTTAGCATTAGGCTACTTTGAATGTTAGTAAGATGTATATTTGATTAGGATTTTTGAACTTTTTTGTACTCATTAATAAATTGATTCACTGAATTAGAATTGATCACTTACTATTCTGTTGGAAAAAAGTGTTCTCTTTGACTGCAATACTGAATAGATAACTCTATAGATATTTTAGTAATTTTGTGTTCCAAATTAACGTAACGATCTGCAATTACCGACATTGTCGTTATGTACATACAGACATGTCGTTAAATAACCTTTTTAATGTTATAAGACCCTGTCGTTAATTCTGGATACCCATATTTAACGACAATGTCGGTAATTGCAGATCGTTACGTTATAATTTTTGTTTTATATAAATATTATACGCGTTTATCAAAGTTTATATATTCAAATATTTTATCTAAAAATTTTGAACTATAAAGTATAAAAATTTATTATCGAATTTTATGTTTTTTAATTTAATCAAAAAAATTTGCATATTTTAAATATTTTTTGAAATTTTGTATAAAATTTTACTCAGATAAATTATTAAATTTATAATGAAACATCGGAAAAAATTTTTGTTTAATTAATTAAAACTAAATTGTTTAGCTCCTATCTATCGTTAATAAATTAAAATAGTTTTTCCTAAAAAAAAATAAATTTGAAATTTCTTTTTTGTCTATTTCATTTTTTTATATAAAATCAGATTTTGAATTTACAATACTAATCATTTATTAGATAGATGTTTACAATTTTATTTTTGCAGACACTGAAAGAAAGTTCCTTAAAAGCACGTATAATTTTAGGCTATTAAAATAAAAGGTGACACGTATTACTCTTGTTATTGCTAAGCAGCAGAAACAAAACATAAGAAAAAAAATAAAAAATTATATCTTAAAAAAAATAAAAATAAATTTTTTTAAATTTACCTTCTAAAAAGAATACTCAGCAATTATCTTGTTAATTAAAAAATATTAATTTGCCATATTTTATTTGCTAAATTAGATACCCTCTCTCTCTCTCTCTCAGCTTGGTTTGTTTTTCTCTGTATACTAGACTTAATGGATGCAAGACAAAATTTTGCTCTTGACTAGCAAAAAACTTAAAATAAAAAATTCAAAATGAAAAAAATGTTAAAAAAATTCCTTTACAAGTGTCTTCATCATCAAAAACTTAGTCAACTAAACTACAAATAATTAGCAAAAAAAATTTATTTTTCAGATTATTTGGCCGAAAAGAAGAAATGCGTATCGAACAATCGCTGGCAAAATCGACTCTAAAAACGATTTTGCTTTTTTTGACAATCTTAAATAGTTTCAATCGTATCCAATCTTTTTATGTACCAGGTGTTGCTCCGCAAGATTATCGCAAAGGCGACCCAGTTGAAGTCAAAGTAAAACTAAAATTTAAGCAGAAAAATTTAGAAATTTTATTTTTTATTTAGGCGGTAAAAATGACTAGTACCAAAACACAGTTGCCATACGAGTACTACAATTTGCCAATTCACTGCAGGCCACAGTCTGGAATAGAATATAAGTCTGAGAATCTGGGCGAAATTTTAAGAGGTGATCGCATTGTAAACACAGATTTTTCAATCAAAATGGAGACAAACGAAAAGTGTAGAATACTTTGTTCAGACATCGAGCTAAACGAAGATCAGACCAAACAAGTCATAAAGAGAATTGAAAATGCTTATCATGTTCATTTGTAAGAATAAAAAAAATTTAAATAACTTTTTGGTTTTCATTTATTTTTAGACTAGTGGATAATTTGCCATGTGCGACCAAATTTCAATTATTGGAAAGCAAAGAAGAACAGTATGAACATGGTTATCAAATAGGATTTTTCAGCAATGGTGAATACTTTTTAAACAATCACATTCGCTTTAATCTCAAATACCACAACGAAAAATCTTCCGATTTGTATCGTGTGGTCGGTTTTGAGATCGAAACCCACAGCATAAACTATTCCATGATCAAACCTCAAGAGGACAAGACATGCTCAATTGAAAGCGATGCATCTGACAGTTCTGTGAGACCGCAAAAGCTAGTTCTTGGTCAAAAAAACAAAATACACATGACCTATGAAATTTCTTGGATAGCAAGTGAAATAGCCTGGGCATCAAGATGGGACTCTTACTTAAAAATGAGTGATGTTAAAATACACTGGTTCTCAATTATAAACTCTTTGGTTGTTGTGTTTTTCCTTGCTGGCATTTTGAGTATGATTTTAATCCGCTCATTGCGTAGAGACATTGCTAAATATAACAGAGAAGATGAGCCTGTAAGTATCTTGAAGAGAAAAAATCTTAATTTTGGTACAATTTACAAAAAAAATTTATTTCTGATTGAAGGAAGAGGCAATTGAAGAAACAGGATGGAAACTAGTCCATGGAGACGTTTTTAGACCGCCAAAAAACACTGAACTCTTGGTTGTATTGGTCGGATCGGGAATTCAACTTTTTACCATGTCTTTTATCATAATAGGTAATTTTATTCTAGTAATAAATTCAATTTAAAAATAAACAAAAATTTAAATAAAGTCTTTGCCATGCTTGGTATGTTGTCGCCATCATACAGAGGTGCTTTGGTTACCAGCGCCTTGTTTCTCTATGTTTTTATGGGGTATGGATTAAGTGTTTGTTGAGTTTATTTTTAATAAAAAAAAATTCTAGATTGGTTGCTGGATATTACGGAGGACGTTTGTACAAGACCTTACGTGGAGTACATTGGAAAAAATCAGCTTTTATGACAGCTACATTCTATCCACTTGTTTTGTTTGCATTAAGTTTTATTCTTAACTTCTTTATATGGGGAAAAAAATCTTCTGGCGCTGTACCCTTCACAACCATGCTTGCTCTATTGACTATGATATTCGGTATTTCTTTACCGTTGGTATTTTTTGGTTATTATTTCGGATACCGAAAACAGGTATTTTGCTCAAAGCTTGATAATTTAAAAGGGTGATTTTTAATTTATCATTTTTTAGCCATACTCACAGCCAGTTCGAACCAACCAGATACCGCGACAAGTTCCGGATCAAGTTTGGTACATGAGTCCAATGACCAGCACCCTGATGGCCGGTATACTGCCGTTTGGCGCTTGCTTTATTGAACTGTTTTTCATTTTTTCTGTAAGTTAAATTTGAAAATATTTTTTTTAATAATTGTTTGTTATTATTTTCAAAAAGGCTATTTGGGACAATCAATATTATTATTTGTTTGGATTTTTATTTTTAGTATTTTTGATAGTAGTTATTTCGTGTTGCGAAATAGCTGTAGTTATGACTTATTTTCAACTGTGTGCTGAGGACTATCATTGGTGGTGGCGATCGTTCATAGCGTCTGGTGGATGCGCTCTTTATGTCTTTTTTTACTCAATATTTTATTATGTTACAGAGGTAAATTTAATTTTGATAAAAATTCATTTAAGGAATTATTATGTTTTTTTTGCTAGCTTGACATAACAGAGTTTGTTCCTTCATTATTGTATTTCGGCTATTCATTCCTGATTTCATTCACAATTTGGATTATAACGGGTACCATAGGATTTTTTTCGTCATACTTTTTTGTTTCGAAGATTTATGCTGCAGTCAAAATAGACTAAGTTTAAAAGCTATTTTTAAATGACCAGCCATAATCTCGGATTTATTTTAAAAAGTTCAGCTTGGTTATTTTTACGTAATTCCTTTCAGCATATTTAAAGAGTATTGGAATTTAAATTAAAATAAAAAATGTTTTTCAAATATTTTAAATGGTTTTTAATTAATTATATGATTTGATTAGATACGTAATAAATATTTTTGAATAAAATTTAATTTTACTCATTTTAAATTATCAGGTTCTTTTATTTAATGAGATAAATTCAAAATGGAAAAAATGTAACTAAATCTTTTTATTTTTAAAAACCATGCATTTCACATTCAAAAATTGTGCCAAGTTCCACAGAAAATCACTTTTTTTTACCAACATTTGCTGCAAGTAGATGAAAGTTAACCATTGCAATTAACCTTGTTTGTAAATCTTCATATTTTATCATCGATTGAAGTAACCTTACGAAATCAATTTTGGGTGATTTTATGTGTTTTTCATTTTTTTAATATAAAAAAATTATTTTAAAATCAATCCTAATAATTATTTCCAAATCTAAATATATATTTTAAATTTTAAAATTTTTAAGCATTTTCGAATGTTAAATTGTAAAATTCGATTTTTCGAGACTTAAATAATTTTGCAAATTTTTAAGATCACATGATTTTATTTGCTGTAATTGTTATGATTATTTAAAATTTTTTTTGAGATATTCTAAGTTAATTCATGTAATATCATACTTGCTCAAGAAAACAAAAACAGATAAAAAAATATGTGACTGTGTTTTTAAAGAATGATTAACTTTTAATTAGATTAATTAGTTGTTAAGCACAATCTAAAAATTCAATTGCAAGTTCACGATGGCCTACTGGTTTAGGTTTGCCCATTATAGTTATTTGAAGATTCAAATAAATTTTTTAATTTAAAAATTTTAATATTTTAAAAACAAATATTAAAAGAAAATTAAATAAGCTAGCCAGAACAAAAACCAAATATTTTTTGTTGCAAAACAAAATACAACAATTTTAATTTAAAATAAAATAGGAATAAAAGTGACCACCAACTTAGATGTCTCTTTTTTTTGTAAAAGAATTATCTTTACATCAAAAATATATATGTTTTTTTAATTTTAAATTTTACTCTTAGAAAAATTTGGCTTAGATATAAATATGCATTGTTTAGACAAATTTCTTCAAAAAAAAATATTTAGAGATTAATATATACTTATCTTAGTCTCAAAATATTGAATACTTGAGTAAATTTTTGTGAGACTAGCTAATTTCTATCAAAAGTTATGGTTTAAAAAGCAAATTCTTGTTTTTTCTCAATAATTTTCAACTTCAGTCATTTTTTACAGTTTTTTTAGAATTACTTTTGATCAATATAAGTCAAAAATGCTTCAAGGATATCATTTGAAAGAGAAAATGATTTTGAATAAGCTAGTATGATTTAAAAAATGATTTTATTATTTTTAAAATGAGGACAAACTATTTAAATAGGAGCACATGTATCAAAGGCTGGCTAAGTCATAGAAACAATTCAAAAATTTAACAAACTATGATTTTAGGTGCTACACAAAATAATCTTTAAGTTCAAAGCATTTGCTTTATTCCTATCATATTTTTTTTCAATTTGAATTTTTTGCTAAGAATTATGGTTCACCCGTTACAATAAAAATTTAAATCTAAGTATTTATTAGGAAAAAATAAAAATGATCAATTAAATATTTTAATTTAAAAAAGTAATATTAATATACATTTATTTATTCAAACTACAAACATTTAGTACTATTTAAAAATATCAGACAATTTTCAAATTAAAAAAAAAATTAATTTTGATTTAGTTGAGTCTCTTTTATCTTACTTTCAATTCGATGGTGAAAAAATCTTCAATTAAAATTTTAATTTAATGCATCTTAAATTTTTTTAACACCAGAAGTTCAGATATAAGCGATTCAACTATTCAAAAAAAAGAGATTAATTTGTGTAAAAGCATATAGCGAAAGTTAGTTTGTTATTACTTTTTTATATCTGGTAATTTCTAAATTTTAAGAGAATAGAATCATCTTGCTTTGAATTGAAGCGAAAATTTGATAACTCTTCAGACTTACAAGTAAAGTCATTATTATTCTCGTTAGATGACATAATCATGGGTTCTTGCTTTTTGTTAATCCAGTGAAAAACCTGTAAATAATTTATTTGACAATGAATAAATTTAGAACAACAAAATTACTGGAGTACTCTTTTCAGTAAATCTACGCCATTCATTCCATGACATTCCAAACCCTCCATCTAACCAAAAGTCGTACTTTTCTCTCAATTTTGGATCAACCAAAGTTTCTTTTGCTTCTTTTAATATTTTAAATTCATTTTCTTAAACAAAAAAGGTAAAGATTTTAAAATGAATCTAACCAAAAAAAATTTTTACAATTTAAGATTTAAAAATCAATAATTTTGAGCAAAGATCATTTTTATTAAAAGATATTCTAGACAAAGAAATTAATTTTTTAAATATATTACATCATGTGATTTAAGTTAAATTACTATGATTAAATTTAGAGTTGCTTAAAAATAACATATCTCAAGTCAAGTATAAGTCCGGACTTTTTTTTCAAAAGTCCTAGCCAAAGCCAAAAAATTAAAAATTATCTTGATTTTTTGAAATTCAAATTTCTATGATTTTAATTTTGATTATTTTTTATTTTTTAAATTTTTTTAAATTAAACTGATTCAAATACATAGCATCATATTTTATTGAGTTTTAGACCCCATATCTTATTTGAGTGAATCCCTCAAAATCCTGGCTTCTCCTTTGTGAGAGATATTTAAATATATTAAGCGATTAATAACAACGTTTTTTAACTCATTTACCACTGAGCTAAATGTTAGTTTTGAGTCTGATGTAATTCCTGAGAATTTAATTGACCACAGTCAACTGAAAACAGAAAAAAAAGAAATGTATTAAAATTGATGATATTTGGAAAATAAAATTTTTTTTTAATATTTTTTCGTGACTAGTAATAAAATGGGTCTTCCTAGTCCCCACAAACAAAAAACAGTCACCCACAAATCAAAAACTTTTCCCCACAAAAAAAAAATTTTCAGCACAAGAATAACTTGACTAAGACAAAAACTGCTCTCCACAAATAGAAGAACTTTTCAAGCATAAATTTTTTCATAAATTTTCAAAACTGGTCAAAACAAAAAAAAAAAACTTCTAAGCAAAATTTTTTTTAATATCTATAAAAAGTGCCACTTAATATTTTAGATAATAAAATGCCTGTGATTTTACGTAATAAAAAAAAATTCCGAATTTTTGGAGATTAAAAATCCAAAAAAATTAAACTAAAAAGAAGAAAATTGAATGATGCAGGGCTAATATTATATGAGAATCTGACGAATTTGTTAATAAACCAAAAAAAGGTCGTCCAAAATTAGCTGGAAATTTGTTTTCCTTAAAACAGATTTCAATTTAATTATTGTGTTAACCAGTTATTTGGTTAAATATATAAAAATTCTTTTTTTTGTGAATTCGGCACAAAAAAATTGTGTTCTGTAGTGATTTGTGTTAAAAAGATTTTGGTTTGTGGTGAAAAGTTTTTAGTTTGTGGGGAACAGTTTTTTAATTGTGTGGAACCATTTATCTAATGTAAAATAATAAAATGTCGTAATAAAATGTGTGTGACCAGTTTTCAAATTTTTGTGACCATTATGTAAAATAAATTTAAAATAAGCAATTTCCAAAAAAAACTACGGCTTATGCAGCTTTGAGATGTTTTTCGTGAAACTACGCTCATTTTTCACTAATCTTTCAGCACTCTGAACCAGCTATCGGTTTGTATTTTTGTTCAGGGCTCTTTTTACAGCAAAGTCTTCATAAGCAGTTGAAACTTCTGATGCAATTTTTCAATAATTATCTTACTTTTTCTTTATTGGATTTATTTTAAGATTATTAGTTAAGTATATAAAATTTATTATTTAATTACTTTACATTACAGTAAAGTACGGTTATAACGAACACGGATATAACGAAAATTCGTTTATAACGAAAAATAAAACACTGTTGTTCAGAACAATAATACTTATAATACATTTTCTTATGGTTATAACGAAGTACGCTTATAGCAAAAATTCGGTTATAACGAAGCATTTTTTGATAATTTTCAATGAAATTTTATTCGCTTATAATGAAAATATGGTTATCCATAAAACGCGGAAAATAAAACGCGGAATGCGGAAAGCGGAATGCGGAATTCCGCAAAAAAATACCAAAAAATGGGACATTACTAAAAAATGTTTCCGCAAAAAAAACTACTAAAACGCGGAATTTCCGCATTTTAGTAATTTTTTTAATTATTGCTGAAAAAGTTGAATTTTGCGGAAAAAGTTTGCGGAATTGGGCTGAAAAGAAAAAAATTAATTTTAATCAATAAATATTATTATTTATTTTATAACACAATTTGTATTTTTTAATTATTTAAACTAGTTTAATTGTTTAAACATTTAAAGTCATATTTGCTACATAGCCATGATTTTGCTTTGCCAGATCTTTGATAACTATTGACCTTGGCACATTCAAAATGGTACCAAAATTTGCACATATCACATTCTATTGAATGTTCAAAACAAATCTCCGAATAAACAGGGCAACGGCAATGTATTTTTTTGTTGTTGATTAAACTAATCACAGTTTTCCAGGATGATTTATTAAAATATTTTTCCAAAAAACCAAAGTCAAGATCTTTAAGAAAGGCATCGCTTAATTTGGTATGGTCAGTAATAACCATATTTACTTTGATTTTATATATTTCATCTATAAAACTATCTAAGATTTCGTCTCTGTTTTCTGTTTCCAATAATAAATCAGAAAGTAAACATCTCACATCGGGGTGTGTACTAACAGGCTGTGTACTAACAGGCAGAAGAACCGAAGCAGTATTTAAACTTGGGTCGATAGAATTAATTAAATGGCCTTTTTTTTACGTCCGGTTAATCCTGAATTTTTAAATTTTGTCAAAGAAGTTAAATTCGGTATTTTATAATTTAAGACCAATGTCAAATTTAATTTTATCTTTTTCCACAAACCATAAAGCACGACTTATTTTAGAATTAAAACGACTTTTAAGCTCAAATGGCTTGTCAACAATTTCATTAGGCCATTTAATTAATTCTATCGACCCAAGTTTAAATACTGCTTCGGTTCTTCTGCCTGTTAGTACACAGCCTGTTAGTACCATTTTGAATGTGCCAAGGTCAATAGTTATCAAAGATCTGGCAAAGCAAAATCATGGCTATGTAGCAAATATGACTTTAAATGTTTAAACAATTAAACTAGTTTAAATAATTAAAAAATACATATTGTTGTTTATAAAATAAATAATAATATTTATTGATTAAAATTAATTTTTTTCTTTTCAGCCCAATTCCGCAAACTTTTTCCGCAAAATTCAACTTTTTCCGCAATAATTAAAAAAACTACTAAAATGCGGAAATTCCGCGTTTTAGTAGTTTTTTTTGCGGAAACATTTTTTAGTAATGCCCCATTTTTTGGTATTTTTTTGCGGAATTCCGCATTCCGCGTTTTATTTTCCGCGTTTTAGGGATAACCCGAAAATATTAAAAAATACATTTGAGAAATATTGTTTTCTTAATTTTTAATTATAGAAATCAGCAAATAAGTATGAATTTTCTTGAATACCGAAATCTTAAAACTAATCCCTACTTAATGATCAATTAATATTTTGAAAAATCACACATTTACCTTTATAAAATAAAAAAAAACAGGAAAAATATTATGTTAAAAGAATGTTAGAAAAAGCAAAACCAACTAAACGTAAGGTTTTTACGTTGCATGAAAAAGTAAAATACATAAAGCTTATCGATAGCAAAAAAAAAACTCAGACCGAAGTCTGCGAGGAATTTAAAAATTCCAGTAGGTACAATGAGCGGTATTTACAAACGTAGAGAGGAGTTTCTAAAATTATTCGAAGAGAACGAAAAACTTAAAAAAAAAATTTTTTTGTCTTTTTCCGATGTAACGAAGTTCGGTTATAACGAACCGTTTTTTGATTCCCCCAGCGACTTCGTTATAACCGTACTTTACTGTACTATGTAATTACTTTTAATCTTGATACTCCAATAATTTTAAGACTTCAATCAACTAAAATTAACAAAATAAACTTCCTTCATATTTTCAAAAGGTCCGATTAATTTCTAAAGATATTTTTGGCTTTTTTCCTTATTTATTTAATTTTTAACTTATTTGTCTATCTATACCGACTTGAAAGTACTTCAAAAAAATAACAACTAAAATAAAATACTAAAAAAAATTAAAAATATAAATTAATGACATGTGATACATGTTTAATTATTCTTTACCAAATATTTTTAATTTAAATCTTACGTGAATCTTTATTCGAATTCTTGTCTGGATGTAACTTCAACGCTCTTATTCTATACTCAGTAGTTATTTGTTCAGTCTTAAAAATAAAACAATTAAGCGTTAGCTGCAAGTTGTAGTTTAATTTTTACTGTTGAACTTCGATCACAGCCTAAAATTTTGTAAAAATCAAGACCTTGATTGACTTTACCAAAAAAATCGAAATCTTCCATTGCTTAACACTAACAAATAAAAATTTAATAAAAATTTGAAATTTATTTTTATCGAGTAATTAGTCTCGAACAATTTTTTAAAAATTAAATTTTATAAAATAAAAATTTATTCATAAAAAATTCAAAATTGAATATTTCCCAAAAGTCGTTTGGTTGCCATATTTTTCACTTCCATTTTTTGAAAGGCATTATTAAAATCACATTGTCGTATACAAGTAGATTCAGAATTTCGGATTCTTGATGTATTCCCATCCTCTAATCTATTTAATTCTTGATTTTTTTTCAAAATCTCAATAAACCGATTCATGGCTGCACATCTACACAATTCATGCAAGTCGCTTCCACTAAAGCCATCAGTTCTTCTTGAAATTCCCTCCAAGTCAACATCTTCATCCAAGTTTTCATCTTTCAAAATAACATTCAGTATTTTTAGCCTCTGTACTTCGTTGGGCAAGCCAATATAGAACATTTGTGGCATCCGCCTCAAAATAGCCGGATCAACATCCTCGGGTCTATTTGTGGCACCAATGATAAGTATCCGGTTATTGTTGTGATTTGTGCACAAGCCGTCCCAAAGAGTCATAAATTGTGTCTTAATGGTGATTGTACATTCGTGGTCATCCGATCTTCTGCTTCGTAAAAATGAATCTATTTCGTCAATAAAGATAATGACTGGTTGGATTTTTGATGCCAAAGAAAAAACTGCCTCGGCTCTTTTTTGCGACTCACCGTACCACTTGTCAAATAAACTTGATACTTGGAGATTTATAAATCTAGCTCCTGATTCTTTGGCCAATGCTTTGGCAATCATTGTTTTAGCATTACCAGGAGGCTTTTTTTCAAATAAATTAAATTTAAAAAAATTTTTTTTTCAAATTACCCCGAAAAGAAGAACTCCCTTTGGTGCTTGAATTAACTTGGATCTTCTATTAAGAGATGAACTTGGATTTGATAGATTATCTAAATTTTTAAGTGGATAAATAACACTGAGCCTTAGGTCTTCAATTATGTGCTCTAAGCCACCAATGTCGCTCCAAGAACACTCAATATCTTTGGACAAAATTATATTAGATGCAATAAAAAGCTCATGCTCGGTCAGATCCAAGTCTGACATTCCAACAAGCTTAATAATTTTTTCAGCTCTATTTTTAGCTGCTTGCTTATCAGCGTTGGTCGGGTCCAAATTTCTCATTAGCCATTTCATTAAGAAATATGTTGTCGCCGCAGAAATGGTTAGACCTAGGAGCCGTGCCAGAAGGGACAAAATTTGTTTTTGATTTGCTTTGATGTAATCGACAGAGGATAAAAGAGGCCTAGGCCAGCTAGTCTCTTCTTTAGGCAATGTTATTTCCTTAAGTTTTGTCGGATCGAAGATTACATTTCGAGGACTGTCGTTTGTGCTGATTGAATTGAAAAATTTTGAATTTAATTTACAAATCCATTCGCCTACATCATAAATATACTCTTGCATTTTGAAAATCTAGCATTTTTTGAAAAATTATGTTTTTTATTCTAAGACTTCAGAGTGTTGTGAATTTCAAATACAAATTGAACAAAATTTCGTCATTTTTTGATAAATTAAAATTAAAGCTGATGAAAAATATTTAACAAAATACAACCAAAACTTAGAATTTTTTACTTAAGATAACATTTTTAAATCAATTTAAATGCTATTGATTTTTTGTCTCTTTTTAAATCAGAAAATTTTTTTTGGTAAAAAAATGGTGCAACAAAGCATGCTGCATTGTGTTGCCGTATTTTTTTTATATAATTTATAAACTTTAATTCTAATTTATCAAAAAATGAAGAATTTTGCCCAATTTGTATTTGAATTTCACAATACCGTCTCTAGGAAGTTGATTGATTAATAGAAGAAATCTTTACAAAATTAACTATTTCTTAATGAAATTGATTATTTGAGCAACTCTAGGAAAATTATTTCCCAGATTTATAAATATCAAGAAAAAGAAAGCTTTAACAAAAAATTTATTTTTTCAATATTTTTGAGACATACACCATGAAATTTTTGAGTAACAAATGAAGTAAATTTATTTAAAAAAAAACTTTATTAAATTAGTTAGTTTGATTGTTCGTCTAAACTGTAATTTTCGGATTCACTGGAGTAATCTTCCTTTTTTGAAATATTTTCAGCTCGATTTATATTGACATAGTTGGACAAAAGACGTTGGTTCTCGCTATCCACGTCCGAAAATAAAAATTTACCTCTGTGGTTAAATGAATAAAAAGAAGTCCTGTTGGCAACATTGTCCCAAGTTTTGTTTTCCCATTCACTTGTTATTTTTATTGGCTTGAATTTGGCTGCTACTTGAATTACTCCCAAACAGCTCAAAAAAAGACAAAGCACAGTTTGAACAAGAATGTCAAGAGGTAGTGACGAAATAGGCGAAGAACCTGAATCCAAATCATGTTCTGTTAGGCGCATGTAGCTTTTGTGCTGTGTGGCTGAATAGGCTGCATGACATAAGCCTATTAATCCTAAAGTAAGTACGAATTTACCCATATTCTTGAAATATTTCAAAATTTAGTCCAAAATAATCATTTGATAATTTTAATTTATATGCTAAGACACAACTTTGTTATAAATATATTATTTTGAAAATTTATTTTAGTTTTTATGGAAATTAACTTAACATTATATTTACGATGAAAAAAAATCATTTTAAAATGAGAAAAGACATTACACCGCTGCCACCAATGTAATACAGGCCTAGTGTGTGAATAATAAATATTTAGTTAAAGACTTTATTTAAAATAATTTTATTAATAGAAATATATCTTTTATTCCATCTGTTAAATTTTAAGTAAAAAGTTTTTTAAAATAAATTATTTTACAGTCTGATGATGTCATTTTACTTCATTAATTTTTTTTCAAGGTTGACATGTAGGAACTTAAACAGTGAAAAAAATATTAAACGAACACCCGGTGAGGCAGGTTTCTCTCAAAGTTAAATTTTAAGTCCCTTTTTTTGAATGTTTCATAAAGAATATTCCAAAAAGAGATAGTCTAAATAAAATTACCGTATACCCTTGTTTAGGAATGCGTGTATTAAATCCTAGTTTCCGTAAATGGTGCATGCACCGACAAAGAAATCAATTTTAATTTAAAATATTAAATTTTTTAATTTAAAAATGCTTGAGTTTTTAATCCGCCCTTTTCTAAAATCCTGCGTCAATAAAAAAGAGAAATTTATTTTAGAACCGGTAATTAAATTTAAAAAAATGAGGTTATTTGAAAAATTCCATTATATTTTTTACAAAAGAGTGGGGTTGAAATTTAAGTTTAAAATAATATCAAAATAATAATTAATATTTTTTATATCATCTCTTTTTTTTAAATTTAATTACCGATTCTAAAAAAGAATCTCTTTTACAAACCCTGCTTTTTTAGTTTAAACTTTTTTATTAACGCAGGGTTTTAGAAAAGGCGGATTAAAAGCGCAAGCGAAATCCATGCATCCCTAAACAAAGGTATACGGTATTCACTTTTTTCCGCCTAGAATATTTTTTGTTTTTGATAAAACATCACACCTAGTAAATAAAATAAACTTTTATCTAAAAATTAATTGGAATATGAAAATGTGCCTTGATTAATTTTTAGGAGATGTACTAGAGCAAAATACATATATATTATACATAATATTTTCGCTTACTATTTCCAGTGGTAAGATTCCAAATGAAAATAAGAGTTTTTAAACTTTTCGCAAAAACTTTGAATTTCAAATTTTCCGAACTTCCAGGACCCGAACATATAAAAATTCGAATTTAAGATATAAGATCAAACTAAATTATTATTATTTAGTCTTTAATATCCAGACAATCGAAGTATTTTTTTTTCTAAATTTCAGTATTTATTTAAATTATAAATTTTGATGAAGAATTGTTTAAATTAAAAAATTAATAATAAACAAGAAAATTTTATTTTTAAGTAAAAAATCCCAATTCATATAGTTTTTTCAGCTCCTGTCCCACTTCCAATCTTGGAAGACCAGTACTGGTCCGAACCGGTCCAATGACTTGTTTGGTCTCGGTGGGGAACATGATGGAACGATTTAGCCAACGCTAGTTTCTACATCATATCTAACTATATTTCTAAATTAGATCGACTTTCATGTGAATCAGATGCAGCATGCAACTAAAGGTTACCACAGAATAATGTTAATTAAATTGGTTGAGCACAGCTGGCATAAGCATGATATCGTCATGAAATAGTCTACAAATGTGAATTCACATACTTTTTTGTTGAAGAGCCATAGACCTAAAATCTCTGCATTATTATTATCTTATCGTAAATTGAGATTCATTTATTTATTGATTTAATTAGAAGTTTTTATTTTAAGAAATACAGGGGGTATTTTAAAAATAACACGGCCCTAATGGTCACCACAGAAAACCGTACCATAAGTGGCGCCGTACCGTGCCCATCGTACCGAATTAAGCATTTTTCAAATTCCACAAATATATTGATGAAAAAAAAAATAAATAGATACAAATTGTAAAGTAAATTCAAAATTCAAAATAAAATTGTTTGTTAATTTTTTTACTTAATTATTTTATTTCTTATATTTTCTTCTCTAAAGAATAAAAAAAAAAAAAAATTCACATTTTTTTTTACCTTTAAAAAAGAAAAAGGAGAGAAATAAAATAATTAAATTAATCAACCTAATATATAATTACAAAACTATAACTTTTTTAAGGATTTAAGATTTACTTTACAATTTTTCCTTTTTTTATCAACATATTTGTGGAATTTGAATAACGCTTGGTTTGGTACGGTCGGTACGGCACCGCTTATGATACCGTTTTCGGTCGCGACCATTAGGGCAGTGTCGTTTTTAAAATACCCACTGAAACAACAATTTTACGAAATGATTGGAATAAACAGTAAATGTTATTTCATTTAAAAAATTGAAAATATTATAAGAATTTTTAATTAAAAAAAAATAATAATAATTTTTTGATTCAAGGTACTTAATAATCTAATAATCAGCTAAATAATTAAGTTTATGCGATGTAAATTATGCAATAATAATATCATTTTGATTTTTTTCATATCTCTCCATTTTTATCAAGTGATAAAAATGATTTTACCTTTTAAATGTTAACACTATCATTCAAAAACAAATAATTCTTATTGCCATTTAATCTATCTAAATTTTAAAATTTAATTTTATAAGCGAAGAAATTTTTCTATTGAGAATCTTAATTTTTAAAAATGTCATTAAATAAAGTTTGTCACATAACTGATATGTTCTAAATAATCATAATTGTTTTTCTTTTTCATTAGCCGATTTTGTGGAATTTTTATCGTGGAGCATCCTGGCGAGTCCGTATAGGTATAAAATAATATTCAAATTAGTATTTTTATCTAAAAATTTTTTTCAAAAAAGCCTTGGCCTTTAAAAAAATAGATTATGAATACAAATCAGTCAATATTGATAAAGGAGAACAAGTATATTTTACATGCATTTTTATCCAAAAAAATGACCATAATACGTATTTTTGATTGTTTTATTTTAAAAATTTGATTTTAGTTTACCAAAGAATATGAAAATATTAATCCAAATAATGAAATACCAACTCTTCAAATCGATGGCTTTAATTTAACACAAACAGTAACTTGTCCAATTATCTATCAATATTGAAAATCTCTTTAAAATATTTATTTAGATGCCTATAATAGAATACTTAGACGAAACTAGACCATCTGAACCTAAATTAATTCCAGTCGATAGTTATTTACGCTGCAAAGCTAGATCAATAGCTGAAATTGTTAATTCAGGAATGCAACCCTATCAAAAAGTAATCAAACGACTTGGTAAAGAATTGGGTGAAGAAGAAAAAAATGCAAGATTAGAATTATCGACTAAAAAAGCATTCAAAGCTATTGAGTCAATTTTAGCTGAAACCTCAGGGAAATATTGTATTGGAGATAGTATTACAATTGCTGATATTTTCTTGGTTCCTGCAGTGCATGCAGCTCGTTTGCAGAAAATAAATTTAAATCACTACCCAACTATATCAAGAATTACAGATAGACTTGATCAGCTTCCAGAAGTAATTCAAACTCATCCCAAAAAACAAGTCGATTTTCAGCAAAGTTAATTTATTAGAAACTTATTTTTTATCAATAAATTAAATAAAAAAACAGTAAATTTTGAATAATCTAAAAATTACAAACCAGCTTATATTTTTTAATTAAGAGAAATTAAAGGAGAATAAAAATTCGAATTTTTATTATCAAACAAATTTTTGTATTTTTCAGATAAATAATTATTTGATTTTTTAACTTTGAAGTTGATGTATTATCCATTTTTTATCTTTAATCTTTAGAAAAAAAACAAATAATAAAAAAAAAATAAATTTACTTAAAACCGTAATCTGTTGAAAGATCTTGCATAAATAAGGGACGATCAACCCCATCTAAAAATCAGCCTTCATTTATTTATAAATTGTTGAAGTTTTTTGAGTTCTGTATGATAAAATATCCTCCGAAGGGCAACTTAATGATTTAAAAATTAAAGTTAAATAATAGAAATTAATGGATTCTCAAAGGTTTCATTGCGAAGACAGCACAGCAATAACGCCAATAACAGCAGCACAGTCTTAGGAACCTATTTCATTAGGGATAAGTTAAGATAAATAAAAAGGTTAACCGTGGAATAAAAGGTTGAAAAAAGAGAAAAAATTGACTAAAAAATAACTTTTTAACTTAAAAACATACTTAATTAGTATTTTTTATCTATTTCTTTTAATATATAAAAAAATAAATTCAAAAAATAATTTTTAATCGCGCACTTTATTACAAATTTTTAATTTTAATCCTGCACTATAATTTTGATCGAATTTTTTTAAATAAAAAACCTATTTTTACTATTAAAAATAGAATAAAATAATTGAATTATTTAATTTAATTATTCAGTTTTTTTGTCCTAATTTTTAACCCAGCACCATAGCTCAAAAGCTTGAAATTTTAATTTTTAATTTTCAATTTTCAATACGGGAAAAAGTAAGCATTTTACGTTTTGACTCAGCATTATTGCAGGTTTTTTTAATTCTAACGCCGCTTCAGAACTAAAAAGTAAATTTTTATGCACGCATCACAAGGGGGCCGTCTTTAACATGGGGTCGACGGTCGTTTAATATTTATGGCGATGAAGTTTAGAGCAAAAAAATTAAAGCAAAGCAAAATTTTTTCAGTCAGAAAATAGAAAATTTTTACTAAGAAAAAATTCAAAAAACTTACAATTTTATAATTTTTCTATCAATATTCGATCTGTTCTTCTAAATATAAATGAATTTTAAATTTTGAAATAATTGAAATAAAACTAATTTTCAATTTAATAAGACTAATTTTGCAATAGTTTTTGCTCCAAACTTCACCGCCGCTTATAATCTTTCCTCGTTTTTTTAAGGAAGAATTTCTCGTGAATATCACTTTTAAAAAGTTTTGGAACACAGTTCAATATTTGTGTCTTGTTTGGTTGCTTTTTAATTGCTCCAAGTGTTTTCAAAGGTTTTTATTTATTTGATCATGGAACTTTTATTAACTACTGCTAACTCCCAAAATCGAAGTTTATCAGAATTTTGCGCCCTTGGTATTTTTTCATTTTTTGCCGGTTTTTAACCATCTAATCATTTTTTTGTGATAATAGTATTTTGAGAAAAGATAGCCTTATTGTTTATTGAATACAATTAATTTTTAAAATATTACGGTACATTTTACATGTTTATTTTGCAATTCTATTGAAAAACGAATTAAAAAAAAAACTAAAAATATATTATCATGTGATTTATTTGATTTTGAAAATTCTCAGAAAATTTTTAAAAAACTATGTTCAAAAATGACACCTAACTTTTCATTTTCTTTTTCACCTGAAACAAATATATTTTCAGTTCTAGTAAACAATCAAAATCTTGTCGAACTTAATTTTAACATATTAAGCAATAACCTAAACACGAGACTATGTGGCAATCGACCCGATACAACAGACCAAGAGCCAAACTTAAACGAATTCATTTGTCTAATTATAGATCATCTAACTGCCCAGAAACCAAATTTGAAAAATTTTCCACACTACCTTAAAAAAAGTTCTGATTTTCGGTCAGCCCTAAATTTTTTTCTTTACGATCAAATTGTTTTTCACTTCCACAAAAAGCTCAAAACTGCTCTTGACTTTCGTTCCACTGAATTTAACAATTCTCTAAAAAAATATTGGCTAGACTCGATCTTTCCAACTAACTCCAACTCTAACAAAATCGAAATAGATAACTCAATTCATTTGGCAAAAATGTACCATCACCTTATTCACTCGGACTTTATGAATTTAATTATCAAGTACGAATATATAAATTCGCTTGAATACAACCAAAAGTATAACCAATTTGTACTCTCATCAAACAATGAGCTTTGGTCTACTAGAATAGAGTCCCTAAAGCACAAACAACAGCGCCAATTTAGCAGGTTCATTTTCAAGCTTTATGAAGAGTATGTCAACCAAAAGCCAGCAAAAGAAAATCTAAATGAGTACATGGAAGAAGCTGATTTTGATGATTTCGAGGACATGAACTCGAGTTCTTTAACCAAAGTTAAAGTTCTAGATGAAAACAAAATGTCAAAAAGGTCCAGTAGGCTTTTTAAAGATACCTCTTTCAACCGAATAGAAGAAAGTTACACTATTCAATTAGGAGCACAGCTGAAGAGCACCCATAATTTGAGATTGGTTCGTTGCGACATTTTGGAATATTGTGGCAATAGATTTAAGATTAATAATGAAGTAAATGTGGAGAATTTGACTGATTTTATAGAGCCTCATAGCATGCTTACCGCCATGTCATTGTATTCTTCAAATAAGCTAAATGTTCTAGTGTTGCTTGTTGACACCATTCTGGACAATAAAAGCGATTTGAATGTGGAAACAAAAAGTCTTGAATCAAATGATCTTAGTCAGGCTTTTAGGCAAATATGCCACAAAAATGGATATGATTTTCATTTTAAATCAATTGATGAACAAATAAACTTAGTTATGAAATGTGTAAATTCGGTAAAAAAGGTAGAAGGTCAAAACTTTGCCAAACTAAATTTAGGAGATTTTTATGTGACTAAACATTCAAATTTGTCACAAACTCACGTTGTTTTTCATTTGGCTGCATTCGATCGTGATAGCGAAGCCAATAGTTTAAAACAATCGGATCTGTCTAGTAGACATCCGGTTATTTTGGGCTTGCGGAACATTTTAAAGTCATGTATACAAAATAATGTTCAAACAATA
The DNA here is from genome assembly GCA_010279815.1 of Brachionus plicatilis. Classification (NCBI taxonomy): domain Eukaryota; kingdom Metazoa; phylum Rotifera; class Eurotatoria; order Ploima; family Brachionidae; genus Brachionus; species Brachionus plicatilis. Next base: position 434,503 of record QEOQ01000253.1, on the reverse strand, counting down.
ACTATACCTTTGCTATTAACTCATCAGATGACAGAGGTAAATTAAATGTAATTAAAAATTTTAGGTTATGAATTTTGCTAAAAGGAAATGACTATAAGTTGGGTTATGAAAAGGGCTGAATTAGTTTTAAAATGCATGAAAGGATTCATGATCGAATTTGTACAATGGGGTTCACTCGAATCTAGAAACATTCAATTTGTAGTTCCGTTGGTAATTTAAAATAAATTTGTAAAAGATTTTATAAAAAATAAACAAAATAATTTTTTAGGGCCTTATTGATGAAACTTTTAACTCGCTGAGCAGCTTGATTAAAACTGTTTTTAGAGAATCAAGAACTTATTTATTAGACTAGACACACAATGTTTTAAGAAATTACTGAATTCATTAGTCTTTGTTTATTTATGACAATGGAGAATGAATTTATTTCTTAATTAAAAAATTTTTATTTAAAAAAAATTTACACTATTTTTTAAAATGAATGAAAGCTTACATATTTTACCAACATTTTCTAAACTATGATTTTGCGGTTTATTAATTAAAGTTAAATAATCAAAAATATTTTTAATATTATTAGAAGAATTTTTTCAACAATTTTTATAAATATGCTAAAATTATCAATTTAAAAAAAGACTAGTATAATTTTTTACTTTATCTTTTTTATCTAAAAAATATGGCAAAAAAAAAAAAATAATAAACATAAAAAGGATTTGAACTTTTTTTGGGAAGGGTGAGAGTTTAAAACAAATTTAGTTTTTAGTCTGAGATTTTAATGTGACAAAAAAATAAATATATTCATCCTTTCTTGAAATTTAAAGTATTGAATTAGATTATACTAAAAATGATTCTAAAAAATTTAACTTCAAAACAAATTTAAAGTTGAGACAATAAAAATTTTGAAAATAAAAGACTAAGTAGAAAAATCTTAGTTGAATCGATGTATGAATATTTTTAAGCAACCAATTTAACTTTTTGATTTTGTTTAGTTACGAAATATATTATAATAATATTAATAATATATTATTAAGCTTTCTCTCCTTAATTCTCAAATTTTTCTTGAAGTTTAATATTTTAAAACATTTTTGACTCGTGTTTCTAAAAAAATCAAACAGTTAAATTAAATTTTTTAGAATTCTTTTTAGTATCATTTAATTTAATATTTTAGTTTCTAGAAATTCATTTTTTTTTATCATAATTTTAAAAAAATATATGAAAAGAAAATCAAACATAAATAAAATGTGTTAGTAAAATTTAAAAATTTCTAATTTAGAAATTAGATCTGTAATAGCTAAATTATCAATTTTGTAATTACATTAAGAACTTTTTAAATCTTTAAAATATTTAAAAAAAAGCTTTGTAAATTCTGCATGCATAATGTTTAGAAGATTGTGCAAACCAAAGAAAAAGTCCTTAAGCTTAGCTGATGGTTTTGTTGAAAAGCTTATTAAATTTGAATATACTAGTAAAAGGACAGAACTTAGCCGTAGTGTATTTCGGCCAAAAATTATGGGTCCGTTTTTTATCCAAAAAAAGCAGATCTGCTTGTTAGCAATTTCCCATATTAAAATGAAATCTCTAATAATAGGCAAAGTATTATTTTTGATCAATTTTTTCGATTTTTGGAAATTTGAAAATTTGAAAATTTATTTTAAAGTTTGATTCTTTTTAATAAATAAAAATTAATCAATAACCCAAAAAAATTAAAGAATTTACTCCTTGTTTTAAATAAAAAAATCTTGGGCAATTTAAATAATTATAAATTTTGAGATATACAAAAATTTTATTTAATGAAATTTAAATTTTAGAGAAAAAATTAAAAAAAATTTTTTTTCTTTTTATCAAAATATTTTGCGTTGCTGTGCATATGTTGAAACAATGGATTTTTGGCGTAAATACGACAACAGTTTTTTCGATAATTAATTGTTAATTGGTAACACAGTGCACAATCTTTGCATTTGGTAAATTGAAGTTTAAGATCAAGATCAAAAGATCAAAATATAAATTGTAATATTTTTTTTAAAAATATAGGAAAAATAAATTTTTTCCAAAGCAATAATTATTTTCATATTTGGAATTTTAAAATGTTCCTTTTTATTTTGAGTTTCAAACGTTTTATTGATTAAAAATTATTGATTTGAGAATTAAATCTAATTGTACAATAATTTTTATTAAAATATAAAGTAAGAATTGTCAGACATATCGTAAATTGCTACAAAAATATAAATTATAAATTATAAACTAGTTATATGATTAAACAAGATAGAGACTAGCTCTCGCGTTTTGGCTGTTGGAATCGTTGCGAAGTTTTCGAAGGAACTTCTGTAAGAAGCTGTTGTGATAAGCAGCCTTGTTTGCTTTTCTTGTTTGGAAAGGGAAGCGTGCGTTCAAGCGAAGGTTGCGTGGTTGACATGACGTGATGGGATGGTTTGGGTCAGCCAGAATTCTATTGAGTGTTTGTTCGCAGACATGGTCTATAAACTCGGCGATTGGGAGGAGTTTGTAGGAGCCTGCAGTCTGATCATCGATTCCCATGATTCGCCATAAACGGGAGTTGAAAGCGTTCATCTCACACTTAGCAGCAGCAGAGGTTGAAGTAAGCATTACGGCGCTGTACGTAAAGTGGCTGAGACAATATGCTCGGTATACACAAATGAGCATCGGCGTAGACCAGCCATTGAGTTTAAGCTGCTTGAGCAAGAACTCGACAGGGCTGACAATTGAGCGTACACGTCTCCATTGGAGATCGAGGTCGAGCGAGTCAGAAATCTCAAAGCCGAGATACTTATAGGACTTGACTGTCTCAAGCATTTGGCCGAGCAGATAAACAGTAGGAACACTTGAGCCGAGTACGCGCGGGGGATTAATGAAGATCACTTTGCACTTGCCCACGTTTAAGCGCATCTTATTATCAACACACCAGCGTTGAACGGCATCAACTATTTCTTGAGGGATGTTTCCAAATGTGTTTCCTACAATGTAAGCTAGGATGTCGTCGGCGTACTTTAGTAACTCAACTCCAAAAGGCAGGTACTCATTGATGTCGAGTATGAAGAGGAGGAATAGGTCCAAGGACACTGCCCTGAATAACACCAGCACGTACATCTCGCCATTTTGTTGCCTTACCTCTGTAGACAACTCGTTGTTTACGATGTGACAGCCAAGTTGCAATCCAAGTGATTAGCCATTGAGGAAGCATAGACTCGATTTTGATAATGAGTCGCTCATGGTCAACTAAGTCGAATGCCTTGGCGAAGTCGAAGAAAATTCCTATCACCTTCTGGTCCCCACTGTCTATAGCTTTTCCCCATTCATCTAATACCATAATCAATGCATCGGTGGTGCTTCTACCAGTTAAGAAGCCAAATTGCTTGTTAGTGAGAAGCCTTACACGAACAAGGCGCAATATCTGCTTGGTGATAATGCGCTCCATGATCTTACATGGCGTCGAAGTGATGGCAATTGGTCGCATGTCGCTAGGTGTAGCTGGATTCTGCACTTTCGGGATTGGCGTGATGTTACCAAGTCGCCATTCGTCAATGACAATACCTTTGTTTACGCAATGGTTAAAGTTGGTAACTAAAGGTGAAACTAATTCGAGTCTTGCTGAGTAAAGTAGCTTTCCTGAGATGCCATCTGGGCCAGCCGAGGTTGACTTCACGTTGCGAAGTTGTTCGCCTACGTTGGTAAAGTTGAAAACCGGAACGACGGGTGCAAGGCATCGCGACGAAAATTTTACTTCAATAGATTCAAATATTTTAATTGATTTTAATGAAAATTTACTTTTAAAGACAAAAAAATTCACTGTTTTTAAATTAAAAATTTATCTAAGTGGAAAAATAAAATTATTTCAGTTTGAATGAATGGACATAAAAGTTATAAATTTGAATTTGTGAATTAACTTGACCTGAATTATTTAAATTATTGACTGTTTTTGTCAAATAAATTAGAGATCAATCATTTTGATGTTTATTTGATAATGAACTATTATTAGAGATAACATGTCTAGTAATGTTTAGTATTTATTTCTTAAAAATTATCAAAATCATTAGATTTATTAAGTTTTGAAATTTTAAATGATCGTTTTGATCTTAAAATTTAATCTGAAACTTCAATTTGCCTTGCATTTGATTGACACCGTGTCATGCAAAAACATGCTTTTGGACCCTTTAAAAAAAAAGTTAATAAAATTGATATCAAAAATTTAATAGGATTCTTACGAATTGAAAAAAAACATTCACTAGTTGTTGTGGAAAAAAATATGTAACGTAGAAGCCATAATCTGGCTGTTGTGGAAGTAAAATAATTAAAGATCGAAAAATTTCGCTCTATTAACTCGTCGTTATTCGCATAGAATAAAAAATTTTAAGAAATTTCTATCCATTCTGTCAATGTATAAAAATATTTATTTCCATACGAATATTCGTTCAGGCAAATAACAACTCGTTCTAGATCTTTTTTTTGGTCATCGATTTTAGGTAATCGGTGCTCAAAAATTCAAAAATACTTCCGTAGTTTTCGCTTATTAACAAATATATTTAGAGTTTTATTCTATTAAATAGAGATTTTTTTTAAATTTTTTCAATTTTTCTGAACGTAATTAATATTGAATTTAATTAAAAAATAAGTAATTGGTTGAGTAATTTATTTGTTATAAATAAAAAAAAATTAAAATCGATATTAAAAAATAATTTAATTTTGATATAATTTTAAAAAAAAATAGAGTTTATAAATGAAATATTAAATTAAAAATTTGGTAATTAAAAAACATAAAATTCGACATTAAAATATATTAAAAATTAAAAGTTAAGTAAAGTCTTAAATTTATATTATATTACTATTTGTATAAAAATATCTCGGTGCTTATCAATAAACTAAAAATTCTCAATTAAATCTTCAATTGTGAATTTGGAAATTTTGGTTTGTTTATTAAACAGATTAAGAGATTCCCGTTGATTGTTTTCTTTTGCTAAAATATTTTTAGTTAACATTTTTATAACTGATAGGTAATTAATTTCTTATTCTTTACAAATATCTTCCTTCTATTTCGAGTTATTTTTTTTTTCTATATCGTTTTTAAAATTATTATTTATCAATTCTATTTTCTTTCTTATCCTCATTTTGAAAAATTTTTCTCTTTTTTTGTCTGCAACCAAAATAAGGTGTGGAGAAAAACATACATCCATCATCCATATTTTCATTATTTATTCTATTAATTAAGGAAATGTTGACAATTGACAATTTTTTTCAATCGAAATGTCTCAATTTTTGTATGAATATAAAAATTTTTGTATTTCATAAACCATATGCCATTCCTGAAAAATTGGAGCCGACTACGTTTAGTCCATTGATTTCTGCAAAAAACCACTTATGTTGAACCATGGGTTTTTTGAAATGGATGACATAAAAGTGCTTGCCGGTGTAAACCTGAACATCAACGAAATTTTAAAGCACAATTCTTCAATTTTCTTCCGTTCTTTAAAAGGTCATTTCTCGGAACACTTTCTAGTGTTGTAATTTCTAGTTTGACAAATGTTGTAATGATCACAGAGACATGGTTTAATTTACTTTTTTTATTTATTTAATTAAATTTTAAGTCCCATAGACAAATTGAAATAAAAATTAATAGAAAATTAAATAATAGAATATAGTATTGTCAATCTTTACAATTACAGACTATACGATAAGAAGAGATTAGTGGTCAGAGGAGGTGGCGTAGCAATTTACGTTAGGTTTGATTTGGAGAGCTTTGAAGTCAGGAATGAGCATAGTTAACATGGAAATTTATAAGATTTATAAGCATAGCTAGTCACAATAGCAGTTCTAATTCAGCCAGCAGTCTGATTCTGGCAGGTGATTTTAATTTCCCTGATGTTAAATGGTTTGTAAATGGAGGAGTAGGCAGTAATAAAGGCCGGCCTTCTAGTTTAGAATTTCTGAACCGTTTAAGCAAAAACTATCTTGTTTAGCATGTGCTTGAGCCCGCTTTTCAGAATAATACTCTCGATTTGGTGTTAACAGATGATCCTGGAAAGTTTATAGTGTTTAATGACCCACCCATTGGAAGTACGTACAAGAAGAGTTTACACTTTACCTTAAATTGGAGTTATTTTCTTCGATCAAAACCCAGAAACACCAATCGAGAGCTGACAAGACGAGTTCTGACAAAAGCTAACTATGACAGGTTTCGTGATAGTTTTAGATTAAGTGATGAGGATTTACAATTTGTCGATGTCAGCACGGGCTAATTGTTTGATTTGGGACTATGAACGATTTGCAAGTCTATTCATTCCTCTTGCCAAGACCAGACCAAGTAGATTAGTGAAACCAAAATGGTAAATAAAGACATTAAGAAGTTGTAAGATTAGGTCAATATTTTCAATAAATAAATAAGCGAAAAAGCAAAACGAAAAAAACTTTTTTTCGTATTGTGATAAAACTTGATGTAAGTTGCTTGATAAAATAAAAAATTAATATTTAATTAATTATATTTGAAAAATTTTCCAGTTTGATTCCTTTATTCTCTTATCATTTAAAGTATATAATTTAAAAATTCAATTATAAATTTATATTTTAGAAAAATTAAATTTGATTATTTTAAATAATTTAACTATAGTTAAATTTAAGAGTTGATTGGATAATTTTTTGAATCAAAAATTGTTACTTAAAAATTGATATTGAAATTTTAAATTCTTTTATTTAAAAATAATTTAAAAAATAATAATTTTACAGATTTATAAAACTATATCCACAAACAAAATTTCATAATATAAGAATTGTCCGATTTAAAGAGATTATAAATGCTATTAGAAATTTTTTAATTTTTTAATAAATCTATATATTTGTTTTAAAAATTTTTATAAATTGACGAAAAATTCGTATTATCAAAAATAGTACAAATTAATTCTTTTTATTTCAAAGGAAAAAATAATGCTTTCAAAATTTTTAAACTTGAAAGTACAAATACATAACTATTTTTTTCATCTCAACACTGTATAAATAGTGCTAAATTTTGAATAGAAATTATTTGGCGATGAATTATATAGCTTCCGTAGTAAATGTGCATTTTTTAGTCTTATTCGCATCCTTTATTCGTCCTTAGAATATGCTGTACCATTTTAGTCACCATAGAAAGACATTAAAGCATTGGAAAAGATACAGAAACGAACAACCAAACAAGTGCCCAGTGTTAAGAACTTGAAATACAAAGAACGGCTACTAGAATAGAACATAATTCCTGTAGAAACAAAGGTGATTTTAATACAAAAATTTAATACTCAAAATTGGTAACATAACTATTTGGGGACAACATTTTGAAAAAAATCTGGCCTTTCGACTGAAATAGAAGAAGTTCGAATCACTTAAGTAGACCGGCTTTAACGAATTGTATACAAAAGGCGGACACTTAATATATGACCAGTAAAATTAATTAATTTTAGAAAAAAAAAATTTTTTTAGTATTATATTTTTTCGTGACCAATAATAAAATGTGTGTGACAAGTTTTCAAATTTTTGTGACCATTATTTAAAATGAATTTTAAATACTTAATTTCCAAAAAAAAACTACTACTTATGCAGCTATGAGATATGTTGCTTGACATCATGCTCATTTTTCATCAATCTTTCAGCACTCTGGACCAGCTATCGGTTTGTATTTTTGTTCATGGCTCTTTTTACAGCAAAGTCTTCATAAGCAGTTGAAACTTCTGATGCAATTTTTCAATGATTATCTTACTAATTCTTTATTGGGTTTATTTTAACCTTATTAGTTAAGTATATAAAATTTATTATTTAAGCCCAGGTCTACAAGTTTATTAAAAATTTTATTTTCATCATTTACGTTTTCAATTTTTTGAAATAAACAATAATAAAACTAAAAGATAGCATCAACAAAATTCCAGAAGAAAATTAATTGTACATAAAGAAATTTCAAATCTCTTTAATAAAGCTGCTATTTCAAGTTTTATTGTTATGTTAACATTACAATTTCAAAATTTTCGTGACCAATATCTGTATTTACTGGTCACATATTAGGTGACCAACTGGTCTCATAACAGGCCAGGGCCCATACATCTATTCAGACATTATTTTAGTTAATATTATTTTAGTACTAAAATGATAAAGTGAATATTATTTGAAAATATTTTTATTAGCTACATGAAAAATATTCTGGTACGACTAAATAAAAATAATCAAGCAAGTTGATAAAATAAAATTTCAAAAAATCGGACGATTTAAAATTAGACTATAAATTTTAAAATTTAAGTTAAAATTTATTTTATTTTTTTTTAAGGCTTAAATAATTATTTTTTATCATTTATTTGTGTAATTCAATTAAACTAATCTAGATTTTTGGTAAATCTCAGAAAAAATTCTTTTAATATCTTTATTTTTCTTTGGGTCAACTTGACATTTCTGGATTAGATAAAAAAATTTGATAACTAGGTCCAGTATCCCAATATTTTCATATATTTGCAAAAAGATTAACATTGGCTTTAGACTCGCTTTTCTAAACAAACTAAAAAGCTTTGATTATGAAGGAAGCGCTATTTTTGTGCTTAATCTCAAGCAATGCAAGTATTCAAATTAAAGTTTGTGATATTTAAATTATGTTTTAAGCAAACAAATTTTGACGAATTTTCAATTATCTGTTCTCTTAACAAATCTTAGCATTTTTATCCCGAAAAGCTCTAATTTTTTAAATTAACATTATTCAATTAAAATTTTTTACATAAAAAGAGGGGAATTTCGACTAAATTCATATTTATTTCCTCAACTTTTCTAATTAATGAAGTGAATGCATGCTCTCTTTTTTTTTTTATAATTAGAATGATTTAATTCTTTATGAAATTCTTGACGGAACAGTAAAATTTCGAAAAATTATTACTACTTTAAGCATGCATATATTTATTATAAACTAGTATAAAACGCAATCAAAAATGCTTTGCTATCGTCATCATTTATAAATTGAAAATTTTGACATGAATTCTTTATAAATGTGTGTGGTTTGACTAATATACTTTGATTCATAGTTAAGCAATTTTCAAACTTTAAGCTTTACTTTTAATTTTTTTTAGTCAGATTTAGATTAATCTAAATTTAAATTTTATACCAATTGTATATTCTCTGCTGTGAATTCTAAATACTCACTGAACCATGTCTGCAAAAGCCATTTCTGAAGTTAAGGGAAAACAATTGTTGGCAAAGTACTTGTCAAACACCATTGCGCCAGTTCATGTCGCAAATTTTTCCAATGGAGTCGCATGGGACATGTTAGCCAACAGCAACCCGTGGATGGCTACCCAAAAATTGGTTGTCAAACCAGACCAGCTGATCAAGAGACGCGGTAAACTCGGCTTGATTAAAGTGAACGCCGATTTGGCCGAGGTCAAAAATTGGGTAGAAGAAAGATTCAACAAGGAGATAAATGTAAATAAATTAAATAAATTTTTTTTCAAAAAAAATGTTTTTTTTTTTTTTGTTTAGATTGGAAGAGCTGTAGGAAAATTGAACAATTTTATAATAGAACCATTTGTTCCCCATACTCAACAAGACGAGTATTATGTTTGCATTTATTCTCATAGAGAGGGTGAAACAATACTGTTCCATCACGAAGGTGGCGTAGATATCGGAGATGTTGATGCCAAGGTTTGACCAAACTTAAAATTGTATTTTTATTTCTAAAATTTAAGTAATCTTAGGCCTTAAAACTAACTGTCACTATTGACGATCAACTGAAGCCAAGTGACTTGTCATCCAAACTATTGATCAACGTTGCCAATCAACAACGCAAAGAAATGCTTGCCAATTTTATCACCAATTTATTTGAGACCTATATGGACCTTCATTTTACCTATTTGGAAATAAACCCATTGGTAATAACTGAAGACAGAATTTACATTTTAGACTTGGCATCAAAAATAGATCAGACAGCTGAATTTTTGTGCAAGTCAAAATGGGGCGACATAGATTTTCCACCACCATTTGGTCGTGATGCGTATCCAGAAGAGGCCTATATTGCTGATTTGGACTCAAAATCTGGCGCATCACTTAAATTAACAATTTTAAACCCCAAGGGTAGAATTTGGACCATGGTTGCGGGAGGAGGTGCCAGTGTGATTTACAGTGACACTATTTGTGATCTCGGCGGAGCTGATGAGCTCGCCAATTACGGAGAATATTCCGGAGCGCCAAGTGAACAACAAACCTATGAGTACGCCAAAACAATTCTGAATTTGATGACAAAAGAAAAAAATGAACAAGGAAAAGTGTTGTTAATTGGAGGTGGTATTGCCAATTTTACCAATGTAGCTGCTACATTTAAAGGAATTGTCAAAGCATTGCATGAGTATAGCACCAAAATAATTGAGCATAACATCACAATTTATGTGCGCCGTGCTGGTCCTAACTACCAAGAAGGTCTGAGGGTGATGCGTGAAGTGAGCAAATCCTTGAGCATTCCCATACATGTATTCGGTCCTGAGACTCACATGACAGCCATTGTTGGCATGGCTTTGCAAAAGAGAGAAATTCCCGTTCCAAGCAAACCATCCATGACTACAGCCAACTTTCTTTTGCCAAATAGCAGCTATGACACCAGTGAAACAGTTGAGCAAAAAACAAGATCTGCAAGCACATCTGGCGAGACAACATCCAAGTCCAAAGAAGTTGGCGATTTTGTTTCCATTACCAACGAAGACGTTAAACCATTGTTTAACGAAAAATCAAAATGTATTGTGTGGGGCATGCAGAACAAAGCTGTCCAAGGAATGCTTGATTTTGATCATGTTTGCTCGAGAAATGAGCCAAGTGTAGTCGCAATGATTTATCCATTCACTGGTGATCATAAGCAAAAATTTTACTGGGGTCATCGTGAAATTTTGATTCCTTGCTACAAAAATATGGCTGATGCCATGAAAAAACATCCTGATGCTGACGTATTGATTAACTTTGCCTCGCTGCGTTCAGCTTATGAGAGCACAATGGAGACTTTAAGCTATTCACAGATTAGATGCATTGCCATAATTGCCGAAGGCATTCCCGAACAATTGACCAGAAGAATGATCAAGTTGGCAAACCAGAAAAATGTAGTAATCATTGGTCCGGCTACAGTTGGAGCTTTGAAGCCTGGTTGCTTTAAAATTGGCAACACCGGAGGCATGTTGGACAATATTTTGATGTCAAAACTTTTCAGACCCGGCAGTGTTGCTTACGTATCAAGATCTGGCGGCATGTCCAATGAGCTGAACAACATAATCTCCCGAAACTCCAATGGTGTGTATGAAGGAGTGGCTATTGGTGGTGATCGGTACCCGGGAAGCACATTTTTAGACCATATACTGAGGTATGAGAATGAGCCTGAAGTTAAAATGATTGTCCTTTTGGGTGAAGTAGGAGGCACCGAAGAGTACAAGATAATTGATGCTATTAAATCAAAGCGAATTACTAAGCCTTTGGTTGCTTGGTGTATCGGCACATGTGCTAAAATGTTTACTTCAGAGGTTCAGTTTGGTCATGCTGGTTCGTGCGCCAATGGTGATGCGGAACAAGCAACAAGCAAAAATGCATCACTTAAAGAAGCCGGAGCTTACGTGCCTAATTCTTTTGATGACTTGGGGGATGTAATCAAAAATGTCTATGATCAACTGGTCGAGCAAAATTTGATTGTTCCCAATGCCGAACCAGTTCCGCCAACTGTGCCAATGGATTACGATTGGGCCAGAGAATTGGGCCTGATTAGAAAACCAGCAAGTTTTATGTCATCGATATGTGATGATAGAGGCCAAGAACTTCTATATGCCGGTATGCCAATCACTGAAGTAATCAAAGAAGAAATGGGAATCGGTGGTGTTCTTAGCTTGTTATGGTTCAGAAAAAGACTACCAAAATATGCTACCAAATATTTGGAAATGTGTTTAATGGTGACTGCTGATCACGGTCCAGCTGTAAGTGGAGCTCACAATACAATTGTAGCTGCCAGAGCTGGCAAAGATTTGGTGTCTTCGTTGGCGTCTGGTTTGTTGACAATTGGAGAACGTTTTGGCGGAGCTTTGGACGGAGCTGCCAAACAGTTCAGTGAGGCTTATGATGCTGGTTTGTCACCGATGGATTTTGTGAATAAGATGAGAAAAGAGGGCAAGTTGATCATGGGCATTGGACATAGAGTAAAGTCAGTTAATAATCCAGACATGAGAGTTATTCTATTGAAACAATTTGCGACTGAAAATTTTCCAATGACACCTTTGCTTAACTACGCATTGGAAGTTGAAAAAATTACCACTTCCAAAAAGCCAAATTTAATTTTAAATGTTGATGGCGCCATCGGAGTGTCCATGGTTGACTTGCTTAGAAATAGCGGATGTTTCACTATGGAAGAAGCGACCGAGTTTGTTGAAGTTGGTGCTTTGAACGGAATTTTTGTTCTTGGTAGAAGTATGGGATTTATTGGACACTTTTTGGATCAAAAACGACTCAAACAAGGATTATACAGAGTCAACTATGATGACATTTCATATGTTCTCCCAGACAAAATCTAAATTACAATCTAACAAGGAAATCCTAGAAAAATTTTAGATTAATAAATTTTTTTTATTTTTTTCTCATTCAAGAATAACATATCAATTTATTTGTACCAATTTATCTTCCATATAATTAAATTTAATTTCGGTGTTTTTTAGATTCATTTTTAAATCGTTTAGTTTATGGTTTACCAAATCATTTTTTTTCCGCCCTTAATTAAATCAATAAAATATTAATGTAGCTAATCAATTTTTCATTTTTTTTTCTAATCTTAAAAATCATTTTAAATATTTACACATAAAAAAATAATCTCAAAATATTTTTATCTAATTTTTCAAAAAAATTATATTCGAACATGACGAATTGAATTCTGTAATCATATCAAAATTTAATTATCTTAATTAAGAGATTTTTAAGGCTTTTTTTCCTCTTAAAAATTTATTACAAAGGCATTATTTTATATTAAGCATTCAATCCTTAATTTAATCTTAGCTTTCTGCAAAACTGAAAAAATCTTTTTAATGCATAACTGTTTTAAATACAGGAGTTTTTTTTAACCGTGTCAAAAATGCTCATTTAGTGTTTGAAAGGTTTTAGGATAAATGGTTTCCTCATACAAAAGGCATTCTTTAATAACGATTTGTAAATTTTTTTTAAGATACATGAAAATTTTAATTTTTTTGTGACATATCTGAGATATTGATATTTTGATATCTATTAAAATTTATATATATATAATTTATAAATCATATTTACTAATTTCCGTGATCAAAAGAAAATTAAAAAGAAAATTTTATTTTTGTATTTTGTAGCTACGGAATAAAAGTGAAATAAACAAAAGTACGCTTAAATTTAATTAAAACATACTCATTAAATATACAGTGACATAAAATTTGTTTATAAAATTAAAAGTTATTTAATATTGAAAAATATTTAAAGATAGTACTCATTAAAAAAGGTAACAAAGTGGCATATTTTAAAAATTCGTGCACACAAATTATTGGCTCAACAGTTTTAAATCTGAATAAAAATCATTTAAAAATTAAATTTATTAGAGAAAAAACATAAATCTAACTTGCAGAATTTGAATTTAGGATAAATCTATGATTGAAAACTTTAAGTTGAATTTAAAACATCAATTTTAAACACGTCAGCCATGAATAAGAAATCAAAATTAGTCATTGCTTTTTTATCAATAATTTTTTGAATTTATTGAAAGGTGTATAGTTAACTTCAAGAATTTTGCTATCAAGTCCTTAAATTTCATAAAATATAATAAATTATGAAAATTTTAAATTTTATATTGCTCTCTAAAAATATTTACGTTTTAAACGCAATACTTTTCAAATGAGAAAAATTCTTAAAAATTAGCTCAATTTATCAAATTCGCATTAAATATCTTCGATTTTTAATTTAAGTTTTAGATGAGACAAATGGATCTTAGATTAACATGCGTCTGATAAATCAAAGTGTTTTTTTTGCAATTTTTATCTTGTTTTCAGCAATTTTATGCTTAAGTCAAAAAATTCCAAGAGTCGAACCACTTAGTGTGTCCAAAGACTTATCGGTAATATACTTGAGTAAAATTTTTTCCTTATTTTAAACAACTATTTTAGACTATTCAATCAAAAAATGATTTAATTTATTTAAATACCATTGATGGTTATTTTTATGCTGTGGACAGAATCGAAGGAAAGATTAAGTGGTCATTAAAAGAACAAGCTGTTTTAAATTTTCCGAAAAATTATGAAAAGTAAAAATATTAAAAAAAAACAGAAATTAAAGTTGATTTTAAATTAACAACCTTAATTTCATAATTTAAAAAAGGCTAAAAGCTTAAATATTTTTTTAGTCCCTATTTTTTGACAGATCCTAGAGATGGAAGCTTATATATATTCACAAACCGCAATTCCGGTCTAAAAAAATTTCCATACACCATAGCTGAATTGGTCAGTGCATCACCATCAAAATCGTTAGACGGCTATCTTTACACTGGTGATAAAAAGGATGAATGGTTGGCAATCGATTACAGAAATGGCAATAAACTCGATACTCTTACATCAGAAACTCTTTCCGCAAAAATATCCACATCAGATGACAATATTTTGCTTATAGGCCGCACTCAATACACAATAAGCATGTTTGATATAAACACGAGAAAAAAAGTATTTAATTTAACCTATTTTGATTATTCTACCCACGCTCAAACCAGTAAAATACCGATCGACAAACCTACTCCACAAACTCCTAAATTTGGTTCAAATGATAAATATTCTGGTGATACTGATTACCCGCATTATCACTTTTCATCAAGCTCAGATGGAACTCTAATTACTCTGGATAAAACTTCTGGTAAGCAGAAAATTTCAATTTTTTCTCACTGAGTTTGAATAAATGAATAAAATCGAGGTGTTTTTTATTGAATTATAATTTTGTAAACTATCTAAAACTGATAAAACTCAAAATATGTATGATTTTGGGAAATTTTTATTTAAAATAAAAAATATGAATTTTAGAAAGAATTTTTGATAATTTGAAAAAAATTAAATACTAATGCACCTATAATGTAATTACAGAAGCTGGATGTAGTCGATACATTAAATGTATTTTTTTTGAATGTTTTTTCATTTTTGTTCTACAGTTCACAGTGATACTCAAAATTAGTCAAGTTTCAATTTAAACATCCAAAATATTAAAAAAAATTTAAAAGATTGTAAATAAAGTACATATTAGGAAATGTTGAATTTGAATTAATGATAGGATTTCAAAATTATTTGCAGAATTATCATTTGAATACATGGTAATTTTTTAAAAATAATTAGTTATTTTTTAGAGGTAATGCCTTTGAATCAATTAAAAATTTTTGTATTCGGTTTCATTTTAACAACTTATTTTAATTGTTTTTTATTAATTTTTTACCTAATTTACTTATTCAATAACAGTAAAATGAAATTTTATCGTATATCATATTACCAATAAAATAAAAAGCATAACCTCTACTGAATTATAATCAGAGTTGTTAAAAAGTCTCAAAAAAAAGTCCAAGTCATTAAAAAAAAATTTTAAGTCCTTGCTCGCCCAGTTAATTAGAATTCGATGTAGCATCAATGGAAAAAAAATATTTACATCGATGTTTCGTCGATGAGGAGTGAGCAGATTCATAATGTTTCATCGATGAAAAATAAAAATTTCATCGGATTTTCATTTATTTAAAATAATTTTTTATTTTTTTTTTGAGAAATTATAGTTTTGTGAAATTTAGTATAATAAAACAGAATAAAAAGTAAAGAAAACTATTGCTTTTTTTCTAGACTTAAAAAATTAATTCTGTAAATGCAAAATAGTGCAACATTCATTGTGGTATTAAATTTCAATGTCTCTTAATGATGCGCAAACTCTTTTCAGAATGCAATACGTTCAAATACATTGAAATATAATTCTGCTAATATTGGAGAGTTTTAATAGAATGTTGTCTATTATGCAACTATGAATGTTGCACTATGTTGAATTGACAGAATTAATTTTTAGCATCTAGAAAAAAAGGAATAGTTTTATTTTACTCTTTGTTCTGTTCTATTGTACTAAATTTACAAAACCGAAATTGTTATCATCTTGCTAATGTTACAAGGTGCGATATTGATTCTTAAAAGCTCATTCCATATTAATCCAGATTAATCTAAAAAAAAGGTCTCCTCATAATTAGCTTAATTTTAAATTTTTTTAATGAATTAAATAAACAAACCTTGTTATTTTACTGACTCACGATTTAATTATTTTTTTAGTCGACTGAGAAAAATCTGGTGATGTCATTAAATTATTAAAGCAGTTAACAAACAAGACTTGATTTTAAGGATCAAATGCTTAAACACATACACCCAAGCATACAGGCTCAAAAATAAGTATATTTAAGAAATAATTTAGTCGACTCGTTTCAAAAAATTTCAAACATTATTTAAAAGTCTTTTCGATCAAGAACTTTTCAAATTGCATATTAACAAAATAGAAAAATTAAAGACTGTTGTTAAATGCATATATGCTTTCTTAATTTTACTCAAGCACAGAATCAAAGTTCATGAAAAGTTCAAATAGTGACTCCTCCTATTTTTGTTGCTAAAAAAAATACTTGTAGGTTTTAATTATCTCATCTTAAATTCATTGGTTAATTTGATGATTTTTCGATGATCCTCAATTTTTCCTCGATGAAACATTATTTAGGTTTTGACTGGGTCGGACTTTTGAAAAAAAAAAGTCCTGACTTGGACTTGACTTGAGACTTGTGACTTTTAAACAACTCTGATTATAACTCATAAAAATCAATTACTTTTAATGTATAAGGACTATTCTACCGACATTGACAAATTTAATTAAAATCTTTAATAAAGGAAGAATATTTTTATTTTTTTAATGATCAAAATTTTTCTCAGAAAAAAAAATTTAAATAACTTGTTTCAACGAATATTGAACTGAAGACTTTTGCATTAAATTGAAACTGAAACTGAAACATTAGTTGTTTTATTTTATTTCAATTAAAGAACAATTTTTAAATCATTAGATAAAAATTTTATCATTTTTGGCAAGTTCAAAGTGAGTTTTATTCAATGCAATTTAAAAAGTCCTGAACAAATTGTATTGCCGAGTCCGAAACGAGCTCGGATCAATTAAGGAATGAATAAGATATAAGTTCAATAAGATTAATTGTAAAATTTCATTTTATTTTTTTAATTGAATCTAAAGAATATTTAGAATCGAAAGAATTTAAAGAATTAATAAGAAATATAAATGATATTTTAATTTAAACAATAAGATTGGATTTAACTACAAGAATAATTTTTATAATTTCGATTAAATTTTAAAGATTAAAATTTTTTTTTTTCTTCTAAAAAATAATAATTTGCTCCTCGAAAATATAATTGCTTCTACAATAATTTTTCTCCTTTTTGGTATTTGTTTAATTTAACAAAATTAATTTTCATATAAATAGCAAAAAATAACGACACCACCAATGAAACGTAGGATTAGTCTGCAAGGGCGCAACCAAACATCTTATGTTTTGAAGTAGAAATTATTTTTTAAGAAAATTGGATTTTATAAAATGGAATTTACAAAAAAGCATTTAATTCATGAGTTATAAAATATAAAAACAAATAAAAAAAAATATTTTAATTTTCTATTTTTTTAATATTTACTATTTAACTGCAAAATTATGATTATTGTTGACAAATGGAACTTTTTTAAGGCGACTCAGCTCCTTTTAATTTTTTGCCGCTCTTTTGCTCAGCCGTTGTTTGCCTGTGAATTATAGACAATTAAGACTAGTGTCACCAAAGAAAAATGAATAAACTAAAAATTTTAGAGATTTAAACTATTTTTTTTTCTTTTTTTGGCTAGGTAAGCTCATATGGCAATTGAAACTCAAGAACCCAATTATAGCTATGTATCGATATGAGAATGAACAACTATTTAAGATAAACTTCGCCATTTTTTCTCTAGAAGCGCTCAGTAATTTAGATCCAAATCGATTTTCATTGCTTTATAATGAGCAACTAAGCCAAGAGAGTGATGCGGTAAATTTTTCCCAGCATCAAAAAAATGAAAGACCAGGCACGTCTACGGCGCCACCAAACAAACTTCCATCTTCAAACAAATTCACTACAACACTTTACATCGGCTTCTATAAAAACAACTATTATGCTCTACCTGCTCTAGTATACAACTCTCAATTCGCTGGCATTGAGGGTCAGCCAACCAACGTCCCCTATTTGCCTCAAAAAAACGATTCCCTTGATCTTGAAAGCCAAACAACCAAACCAGAAATTAAAGCTTTAGCAATTGGACACCACAAATTACCAGAAAAATTCAATCCACCCCCAAACTACATGCAATCTAATAACAAACTAATTGTGATATCAAACCAGGAAGAAGAATCGTTTCCATCATCATTAAATGACATATTCGGAGCTAAAACACCGAAACTTTGTCTGGCTGAGAACAAACCTTTGTCCAAAATTAGCAAGGCAAAGAGCAAGATAAAATCAGCTTGGAAATTTTTGGACGATTTGATGCAAAACAGAATTATTTGGACAATTATTACGGTAGCCTTGGCTTCATTGTTGCCAATGCTAAAGTCACTTTGGTATGAAAGAAGAAAAAAAAAGCTCAAAGAGTTAAGAAAAAAAAATCAAGTCAAAATCGAAGCTGACATTTCGTCTTCGTCATTTTCAGGAAGTGAAGAAGAAGACGAAATAGATTCCAAAATGGGAAATAATAAGCCAAGCAACCAAACAGCTTCATCTAAATCGTCAAGCCGAAAAGGCTCTGGCAAAATTCTTTACTTCCACAATTCTCAATCAGCACCACAAATGCATTCCGAAAGCGTAGTTCAAATCGGAAAAATAAGCTATGATCTAACTCAAAAAATTGGTCATGGCTGTGCCGGTACCATAGTTTATAAGGGAACTTTTGAAAACCGGCCTGTGGCTGTTAAAAGATTGCTGCCAGACTGTTACATTTTGGCCGATCGTGAAGTTGAATTGCTTCGCGATGCCGACCAACATGCAAATGTACTTAGATACTTTTGTACCGAGTCGGACTCGCAATTTCGCTACATAGCACTGGAACTGTGTCAAATGACTTTGAATGAATTTGTTCACAACAATTTCACTTTGAAAGAAAGACCCAAAGACGAGCTCACCAAGCTCTCAATTTTGGACCAGGCCACCAAAGGCTTGGATCATTTGCATTCCCTTGATATTGTTCACCGAGACATTAAGCCTCACAATGTGCTGATTTCATTCCCGGACCAAAAAGGAAGAGTTTTTGTGATGATCTCTGATTTTGGGCTGTGCAAGCGCCTTGAGGTCGGGATTAATTCTTTTTCTAAAAAGAGTGGAATGATCGGTACAGAAGGCTGGATGGCGCCCGAACTGCTTGATGATATGGCTGAGAGTATTCAGGAACAATTTGATATTACAGATGACACTAAAAAAAAGAGAATAACCAAGGCAGTTGATGTGTTCTCTTTAGGTTGTGTTTATTATTTTGTCCTGAGTGGTGGGTTCCACCCTTTTGGTGATTCTATTCGACGTCAGTCGAACATTGTGAGCAATCAATTTAAATTAGATAAGCTATCAAATTTGTTCAGTTCGGGTTAGTTAATGAATAAAAAAATTAACTATTAAAATTCAGTTTTTTTAAATTTTATCTTTTAGAAACTTATATGCAAAAAAATTTGATTGAAAAAATGGTTTCAAAAGAGGCAAATAAGAGGCCTAAGACAAGAGAAATTTTGGCAAATCCTGTTTTTTGGTCTAAAGCAAAAATGTTGCAGTTTTTGCAAGATGTTAGCGATCGCATTGAAAAATTGGATCCATCTGATTCAATATTGGTCGATTTGGAAACAAATGCCAATGTTGTTATTAAAAATAATTGGAAAACACACATATGTGATAAACTGCAAAATGGTAAGTACGAAACCAATAATTTATCACTCATATTCAATAATAATGATAATAATAAGTTACAACAGGGTTTACTCGTAGAGCAAGGACCAAACGCGTCTCTATAGTAGCTAAAACGAGTTAATTTAATAAATTGTTTTAATGGCTTTTTTTTTGCAGTCAAAAAATCGTCTAATTACTTTTTAAAGCAATATCTGAAAAACTATTATTAAATTAAATTTTAATTGATATATAGAATATTATTTACAGAATTTAGAAGATATTTTTAATTTTTTTAACTAAAGATTAAAATAATCAAAGATAAAAAATGTCATTAAAAAAGAGGTATATTTTATTAAATACAATTATTCAACAATTCAAAAATTATTAATTTCAACTAATTTCTATTCGATTATTCGATTATTCAACTATTCAGGATAATAATTCACAAATAATATATAGAATTTATTAAGATCTCTCTTTTTGACTAACTAACCCGATCCCCTAAACCGGGGCTGCGCCCATACCCGGTTAAATCCCCAGTTTGTCTAAACATAATTAAGCGAAAGACGAGGCCAGGCGTCTTGAACTTAGTCAAACTTTGGTAATTAAGGGTTAATTTTCTTTAATTAAAATTATACCGGAAATTATTTAAAAATTTAACAATCATTTAACAATCGAAAAATCGAATAATTGGTAAATATAGAATTTTGTCCATGACTGTAAAAAAGAATAAAAAAGGCTTGTTCACAAATTAATTCCCAAAAATTTTTCAAAAATCACCAATTTTAATTAAACAATATATAAAAGAGTTTTAAAAGAATTAGAACAGCACAAAAAAGGATTTAGAATAAAGGTAGAACTAATGTAGTAGTAGTATTGTTTTTCTGCGACAATTCTAACCCCTTGTAGAATAACAAAAGTTGTATTTAGTTAGCTTCCGGAAGCATTGCTGCTAATACTTGCTACTTACGTCTTTAGACGTCATTATTTAAAGTCCCCTTGACTCGTTCCTGTAGAAAGATAATAGCTGTTCTAATTCCAAGTTCCATTATTTAGATTTTTGGTAACAACCATCCAGAGTAGTGATTTGGCGATGACCTCAAATCAGGTGACAAATAGAAGCACAACACTGAAAGCAAAGATCAAATCCATAATTTTTTTTTTTTTTAACGCTACATTTATTTGATTTAACTAGGATTCAAACTCGGAATCTCAGTCGCAATTAGCTGTTGAAATGTAAATGTAAACACTAAATTTTCAATTAATTTTAGTTTTCTTTCTAGAGTTGATACTAAACTTATGTTTTTAAATTTAAGTCTAATGCATGGTCGATTTTTAGAGTTATAGACAATGATTTATTATTTGACCTTGTGTCTTAATATACTTTTTGTACTTAATGGGAATTTTAGTTTTTCTTGCCTGTTCCTTTTTTTAATTTTTGATAATTAAATTAAAGCTTTTAATCAATCAATATTTTAATTATTAATATTAATTTTAAGTAATAGTTCTCTAATCTACATACTCGAATCCTTAAACTTACCCGAACCCCGTTTAATTTTTAATTTAAATAATCAAAAAGGAGCAGGGTCAAATAAAACAAAATTCCCAAAATGTACAGGAAGTACAAGCTTAAACTTGACAGACACTGCAACAAAGTGCTTGTGGATGTAAAACTTTAAAAAATTTTTTAAAGGGACACATGCTTCCAATCAAAATCAAGTGTTTAAGCATTTGGTGAAAAAATCCATTATAATTTTGGAAATAATTCTCCTATCATAAAAGGATATTTTTATGCAAAAAGTTTTTGTCTAAACAAAATTTTTTTTTTATTTAAAAATAGTTTTTTAAATGTATGCACCAGTTTTTTAAAGCAAATTTATTTCAGTGCATTAAAAAGGAATTTTAGTTACAAAAACGATTTCTAGTTAATTTTTATTCCGTAATATTGGTGATTTTTTAGAAGTTGACTTTGTAAAAATCTAATTGGAAAATTTCAAATCAAAATAACTTTAAAAAAAAATATATTAATTATTCTTAATTTCAAATAATTAATTGTCATGTCACGCTTAACTCATGTATAAGATCAGTTTAAATCATTATCTCTGAAAAAAATTAATAAAATTATTTTTATTTAAAATCTTAAAGAAATTATTCAAAAAAATAAAAAAAATTTTTTTACATATTTTTTAATTAAGATTTGAAAAAATTTCGTCAATACAATGGTGTCTGTCTGAGAGATCTGCTGCGAGCTATACGTAATAAAAAACACCACTACAGAGAGCTTCCACCTGAAGTAATGAAAAGTTTGGGTACTCTGCCTGACGAATTTATTTGTTACTTTACAAGCCGATTTCCCAAATTGATTTTGCATGTTTATGATGCAATGAAATCTTGTTCGCAGGAGCCGATGCTTGACGTTTATTATGCTCACAAAGAGCATCACTTTTGATTAATTCATTGAATCATTGGTATTCCTTCTTATCAAGGGCTTAAAAAATTGTCCATTAAGACTAAATGAAGCTCTTCAGCGATTTTTTTTTAATTGTCAAATGATAACTTTATTTTTATCTGTTGGTTTTCTGTAAATTTTTTTTCACAGATCTTATGTTTTTATTTTATTAAATAAAATATGGAATTATATCAAGTTTTTTATTACTTTAAATCAACTATTCTAAGAATTTTCTAAAAATGTAGATATGTACATTTTTGAAAAAAAATTTGGAATTATTTTTGGAATCATGGAAAATGGTTGCTATATAAAAGTGATCTTGCCTATCAGACAAAACAAAATAAAAAAACAGCAGCTAAAATGAAGTCCATTAAATATTTGGTTATAGCAGTTTTAATTATTTCTATGCTAAATGGTATTTAAAAACTTTCCGCTATTAAAATAAATTTTTGTTTATTTTAAAATTTTTTAAAGATTTGAATGCTCAATTCGATCGTCCGGGGTTTGGTCAAAGGCAAACATTGCAAGATCCCAGATTAAGAAGACCAGCTGATGGTTTACTAGAAAGAACTATGACTAATCTCCTATTAAATCAGATTAGGAGAGGTGGACTATCATCCATATTTAAATGAAATTCAAAATCTAATTGGAATATTTTAAATCAGAATTAATTTTTTTTAATTTTTTGATTTTCTTAAAGAAAAATAATTGTCTAAATATTTTATTTTTATTATATTGAAAGGAGATGATCTTATTTTTTGAAAATTTATTTTAAGTAAAGACTCGTAAGTGAATTGGGTTCTAGTGTCAAAATTTATCCTAGGCTTTTATTCAACCCATTATTAGGATCGGTCCATAGAGTTAGAAAATTTCTTTTTTAAACAGTAAACTCAAAAAATTTGCACATTTGTGATAAAATTTTGTCCTCTTTCCCAATAAAAAAAAACTTGACTTTACTTGAAACTTGTTTTTAGCTCAATTCAACCTGAAAAAAGCCTTCAAAAATGAAAGAGATTCTTAATTTTAAATTTTATTTTTGAAATTTTTTGAACTGTTAACCGACCTAACCGGCCCATCCGTTTGTTATTTTTTTATTCATTTTAAATTATTCTTCTTAAATTAAAATTTTTTTAAATTTTATCTAAAAAATTTGCACTCGCTTCTGTATATATCATATAGCCATTAGCGTTGTTTAAATTTTTTTTTTAAAAATTTTAGATAAAATTAAAAAAATAATTTTAATTCATGAACAATAATTTAAAATGAAAAAAAAAATAATAACCGGATGGGTCGGAGGGACGGCCGCGCTGGCGGTTGTTTAAATGCAGCTTTTTTTGCGTTACTCTTTTATTAGAAACGCTGTATACAATTGATTTCTTAATTTTTTTAACTGATAAAGTTTATTTATTAATTGATATTTTTTTTTTTGTTTGACTTTGTGCGATGCATCAAATGACTTATAACTAAATTTTATGACAACTAATACCTTTAATCATCGAATAATACATTTAAAGTTAAAAAAGATAGCAAAAATTTAATTTTAAACTTTTCCTTATATTCGATTTAGAGGTGTAATAAATATTTAACAAAATCTAAAAAAAAAAAGCATAAATTAATTTTAAAATCTAATTCAGATAGAAGAAATCTTATTTTATTTTCGGATTCCTCAGGATCGATCACTCAAAATTGCAATTTTATATTGTGGGAAAAAATTGGAGAAGGCAAAAATAATCAGGGTTTATTGTCAAAAATGTATTTGTGATAATCAGGCTTCTAGTGAAGATTCCCAAGGTTCAAATTTTTTTTTTTAAAGTTTTGAAATTTTTTCGATCCTAATTAAAAAATTATCGGAGTCCGTATTTTAAGGACAACCATTTTTTTACAAACAACTAAAGGATATTTCATGAATTTATTGTAAAAACAAATCAAACTCAATTAAATTTTTAAATCTAAATTTCACCCCATTAAAATCTATTTGTTAACTAAATACTTCAATCCAGATATTCTTTTTGATTATCTTTATTAATTTTTATCCTCTAGCAAAAGAGTAAAAATTTAACATGAACAATTTAATTCTATGGAATAAAAACTTAAAAGCCAGATAAAAATTTTGCTTTAACGTATCAAATAGACTCAACTAATAATCTATAATTTTGTAATCCGGAATTTAGAAATTTTTGAAAAATAAATCTCAAAAAAAAATTAAAAGAAAAAATATTTAAAATTTTCAAAAGTTTTTATCCCTTTAACTCATTAAAAATTGCCCTAGATAAAAACATTTATGATTAACAACATTTAATAGAGCTTGAAAACGATAAGAAATGTTTCATTTTACCTTTGTTATTTGGATTGAAAGATGATTGATACATTTTTAAAATCTTTTCGCATATTAATTTTTTCAGACAAAATTTATTGAAAATAAAATTTTTTTATTTATTTTTAATTATATCACATAAATAAATGAAAGTTAAATGGAAAAAAATGGACTTAATTTATTGAGATAAAAAAATGTTTTATTATTTTTATTCAAAACTTTAAGACAAAAATAAATGAGATTAATGAGCTTTAGACATTTGTCAATTGCTCTTGATTTTTTCATCACATGTAAGAGGTATTCTTATTGCGTAGCTAATGCCATATTCTAAACGCTCAAAAAAATGCTTATTTTCAGATCCTGGTGAATACACTAGAACTCTGGCTAGTTTTGGCTGAATGGTTAAAATCATGGATGAGTTTAAATTTTCAAAAACTTCTCTACTTCCATAAAAATCAGCCATAAAGTCATTTAAAAACAAAATTACTGAGTATTGTTGCCATTCACGATCATTCTAATAAAGATTTTTTACTTTATTAAGAATTACATATTTTCAATTTAAAATTACTTTATCAATTTTGGGTATCCAATATTTTGACTGCTCAGATTTTGGATTGTTATTTGATAATTTGGTAAATTGATTTTCATTTGTCAAATAAAGATTTTTTACACCAAATTTTGTTTTAACATGATTTAAAATTGATTGTTTCACATTCCTTTAAAAAAAATTCTTATTAAATGATTGTAAACTTTTGTTTATAACTACATGTACATTGTTTTCCTGAATTGCAGGTTTTCTCACAATTCAAGATTATCATTTTTCAAATATCAGTAACTGACTTGAAAAAATTTTTAATTAACATTAAGTTATAAACAGAAATTTGCATTAATTTTTATTATCTATTTGATATTTACTTATATGTTAACAATTCTTCTTCGGAATACAAATTTCTAAATTGAAATTTAATTAGCTGTTTAAAATTTTATCTTTTAAAAATTACTCTTTAAGTTTGGTTACAGAATTTCCATTTATGATGGTTCCTTTTTCAACACTCAAAAAACTTGCACTATCACTGTCATCAGTTTGGAGCCAACCTTTATGCGCCATTTTTAAAAGAGTTTTGCCTTCATTTTCACTAATAAGAAAATCTGTAAAGTATCTGAAGCAATTTTTCGGCGCACAAGATGGGAATTTTTTTCTCAAGTCCGAATATTCGGACTCAATACATGAAACTTTAACATCGTAGGAAGTTTTTTCCACATTACTCAAATGCCAACTTTTTCCCATAAAATTGTAATTGTTCAAAGCATAGTCTTGATATAAAAGACAAAAGCTAATGGCCATGACGGTAATCATCGGAATGCACCCGATGAAGATATAGAGGCGTTCTTTGAATGGACTAAGATGAATTGTTTTTGAAGATTTACCCATTTTCGATTTTTGAAAAAATATATCTAAATAAATTTCTATTTATTTTAAACATTTGATGGTAAAAAAAAATTATAGCTTTGGGTCTAAGTCATTTAACTAAAAATATGGTTATGGAGAATGGTAATTAGCAATTAGGCTCATGCGTTCTGGATATTTTATGAAAATTTCTACTTTTTCTAGGTAAATATTTTTACCTTAGAAATTTCTTTTTCTGTGAATAGAATTGGCTTATGATTTAGTCTAAAAATTCTAAAACTTTTGCGTGGAGACATAATTTCCTCAAAATAATTTAATTTAAATTAAATTATTGACGCCAAAAGCTCGACCTAAAGTTTTTTAAAAAGGTCATGATTATAAATTTCAAGTTCGATGAAGTATTGAGTTCAAATGAAAACTTTAATTGCTGCTAGCGATTTAAAATTTAAAATATATTAATGTCAAAAAAAAAAAAAATTAACAATTCGAATACCTGTATACTGAATTTTAAATTTTTTTACTAATTCTAATTTTTAAAGATTAAAAAATTTTGCTCTTAAAATGTATAATTAATTTTTAAATATAGATATCATTCAAAGACTACAAATTGAAAATTTTTATTTAAAAAATTTTAAATTAGCTGATAATAAAGTCAACCTTTTTTTTGGTATAAATTTTATACTTAAACCATCTTCAAGATAATTTATTAAAAAAATAAAGATTAAAATAAAAACTCAAAGTTAAAAAGGAAAATTAAACTTCTAATAAAATTTTACCAAAAGCTGAAACCAAAATATTTATTTTACTTTCAATTTTAATTATTTGAACAGAAAATTAAATTTTGGCAAAAAATTCTTTTACCATAGTATTTTTAAAAGTTGACTTAAAAAATTTTATTTTGTGCATCTTATTTACTTTTTTCAAAAATAGTTGAAATATAGAAGAAAATAGCCATTTCTTTGCACACCTAGAATTATAGTAAGTAAAAAAATGTGCGCTGTTGTTTTTTATTTATTTATAATTTTTAAAGCCGGAATCGTCTCATCCTTAAAATATAAGCTTTTATTCTCAATGATATTTAACTATCTATCAGCAAATCAATATAAAAATTAAATTGTTCTATATTTGAAATAAGCTTTAGACTCTAAAAAATGTTGGAACTTTAAAAAAATATAGAAGAAACATGCTATAGTCATAAAAATATATATTAAGTGTTAAAAAAATAAATATTTTTAATAAAATTACTGATATTTTAGGCGATTTGAAATCAAAAATTAGAAAAAATTTTTTTTGTTTATTTTCTTAACAAATTTTAAAAACAATTCTCTATTCTTAATGAACACATGGTCTTTATTTTCGACCCAAATTTTCCAATCTTAATTTTGGAAAAAATATTTAGTATTCATAATTTCCAGTAGTGAAGAGTTGGAAATAGATATATTTTTAATAGTATCCACGCTAACTTTCCAGGTTTCAAATGATAAAAAAATGCTAGAAACAGCTTGTTGCATTTACTGAACTAATTTTTGGTTACTTGAAAAATATTTCATAATTGTTCTGCACTAATGCTAACAGTTAAATCAAAGCAATCAACGCAAATCATTAAATTTTTATTCAATTTAGAAAAGCTAGAGATTTTTAAAGTTTCATTTAATTGCATTTAAAAATCGATTAAAAGAATTTTTTTAAATCTATCCAGTTAGTAGAGTGTAAATTTGTGAATTTCAAAAATCAAAAAATTTATCAATTTGGTTTTCAATGATTTTATCTTGGTTTTTTTAATCAAAACTATAAATTCTCTCAAATTGATACATTTTAATTTCACTTATTAAAGAAATAATATTCAATGCAGCATTTTACATTCACTTAAAATATTTTTTAAAAGTAAAATTGGAAGCAATCTTCATTATTCCTCAAAAATTGTATGCTCTTCATTTTTTACTAACTTTACTAAGGTTCATAAAAATTTTAAATTATTCATTGAAAAAAAATAAATAAAACACTTTTTCAAGTCTATCAAATTTTGCTGTATAGTTTTGAAAAATTCTGCTTAAAAAATTACACAATTTGACACATATATTTCAAATTTTATGAAATAAAGCATGCTTGATTATAAAAACGAAATATAACTAACAAAAATTCAACATATGCTCAAGTCTCAATAAATTTTTTAAAATAGAAATTTTTTAACTAAAGGCTGAATATTTTTTTTAGAATATTTAGACAATAATCTTGAAATGGAGGCCAAAAAGAGCAACGCGAAATTAAATGCAATGCTTCAGATTGAAAATGATATTCAATCGAAATGGGAAAATGAGAAAATATTTGAAGAAGAAGCGCCTAATAATGGCCAAGAAAAATATATGGTCACTTTTCCATATCCTTACATGAATGGTAGATTGCATTTGGGTCATATATTTACTCTTGCGAAATGTGAATTTGCTGTCGGATACCAGCGTTTGTTGAATAAGAAATGTCTATTCCCATTTGGATTTCACTGCACTGGAATGCCAATAAAAGCTGCTGCTGATAAGTTGACTCGTGAAATGATCGATTTTGGGTACCCACCTAACTTTCCGCAAGATGAAATAGTCGAAGCGATTGAAGAGGAAGTCAAAGAATTAGAAATTAAGGATAAATCAAAGAGCAAAAAATCCAAAGCGGTTGCCAAATCTGGAAATGCTAAATATCAATGGCAGATAATGCAAAGTATTGGTTTAGATGATGAGGAAATAAAAAAATTTGCTGATCCGATTCACTGGATTAGATATTTTTCGCCAGCTGCTATGGACGATTTAAAATTGATGGGTCTTAAAACCGATTGGAGACGTTCATTTGTAACCACTGATGTCAATCCTTATTATGATTCATTTGTTCGATGGCAATTTAATGTTTTGAAGAAAAAAGAAAAAATAAGATATGGTAAACGCTATACTATTTATTCACCAAAAGATGGACAACCGTGTATGGACCATGATAGAAGCTCGGGAGAAAATGTTGGTCCACAAGAGTATACTTTAATCAAACTAAAAGTTATACAGGACCCCTTACCAGAGAAATTAAAGTAATTTTTCTAAAAATTTTGATTTCGCGACTTAAGAAATTTAAAAAATTTGAGTAAAACAAAAAAGTCTTATAAATTGGCTTGATCTATTGAGATAGAGATTATCTTAGAAAATTTTTGTTAATAACCTTCTTTTTCAAAAAAAGAGCTATACCGATTATTCAATTTCCTTGAAACTTTAAAAATAAGAGTTCTTATGCTTTCGTAAAAAAATGAAAATTGAAAATTGCCTTATATTTTAAAAAAACCAAAATTAAAATAATTTAAAATTCAATGCCAATCTTAATTAGGACATTTATATATATATTTTTTTCTAAATTTATTTTATTTTATTTTAATTTTGCAAAATAATTCCAATTTTTAATTAGCTTTGTTTTTGGCTTACAATTTTTCACCAAAAAATATACTTTTAAAAAAAAACATTTATGTTTTATAAATATTCATTTATTAATTAAGTTCAATTTATCATTTTAATATTCTGTTAATATATAAAATGTTGTTTTTTAATTCTAATTTATATTCTTTACCTATCGGCTGTTTGCCTTCGGTTTTCTACCAAGCTTTTTTTGAAACCAATATTTTTTAAGCTAATCTTAACAAGAGACAGCTGCAATATTTTGGCAAAATTTTCCAAATAATTTTTACCATTATTAAATTTTTTAAATATTATTAAATAAGTTTTACATGTGCATTAACTTTACCCTCTTTATACATCTATTGAGTACATTAAATTGATCTAAATAAAATTTAAAATTCTTTATCACTTTCGAATTTAATCATTCTATAAATGTTTATAAGAGCAAACGTGACTTTTGATTTTTAAGAAAATTTTTAATATTGAAAATTTTTTCGTTTGTTTAACAACCTTTTTATGCATTAAATATTTTTTAGAAACCAAGATTATTTTGGTGACAAAAAAATATAATAATTAGAAAAAGAATTGTTTCCTTTGTTTTATTTAAATTAATTAATAAATACAATAAAATACAATAATATGAATATATAAAATTTTCAATTAACTATTTATTTTTTCTTCAATTAAAAATTTAAAACTTGAACAAAAATTAAAAAATTGCATACTTAATGAAGTTTCAATCATTTAATTTAAAGGCAATTCAATCACAAACCGATCTATTTGGTTGCTGCTACCTTGAGACCAGAGACCATGTATGGACAGACCAATTGTTGGGTTCATCCGGATATAAAATACGCTCTGTTTGAGACTGTTGATAGCGAGTATTTTATTTCTACAAGACGAGCTGCGCGAAATATGAGCTTCCAAAATTTCACTCATGATTGGGGAAAAGTCAATTTTTTGGCTGAAATAAGTGGTCAAGAAATTATGGGTATAAAATTAAAAGCTCCATTGAGTTCCCTAGAATGTGTCTATTCCCTTCCAATGATGACTATTAAAGAAGATAAAGGCACTGGTATTGTCACCAGTGTACCATCTGATTCTCCGGATGATTTTGCCGCATTGACTGATCTCAAAAAAAAGAAGCCTTTTAGAGAAAAATACAACATTAGTGACGACATGGTTTTACCTTTCGATCCGATACCAATTATGAATATAGAAGGCTTAGGAACTCTCGCTGCTCCAAAAGTGTGTGAAGATCTAAAAATACAGTCTCAAAATGAAACAGCTAAGTTAATAGAAGCAAAGGAAAAAGTCTACTTGAAAGGTTTTTATGAAGGAGTCTTAATAGTTGGTCCGTACGCCGGCAAAAAGGTCCAAGAAGTCAAAAAAACGATACAATCTGAAATGATTGAAAAAAATGAGGCCAAAATTTATCAGGAACCAGAAAAGCAAGTTGTTTCTCGATCAGGTGATGAATGTGTGGTAGCTTTGTGTAACCAATGGTACTTGGATTATGGCAATGAAGAGTGGAAAAATCAAGTGAGAGACGCTTTAAAAAATGTTGATACTTACCATGAAGAGTCAAGGCGAAATTTCGAAGCAACTCTCGATTGGCTAGAGGGTCATGCATGCTCTCGATCATTTGGTCTAGGAACTAAGCTTCCATGGGATCCACAATACTTAATTGAGTCTTTATCAGACTCTACAATCTACATGGCTTACTATACCATCAGTCATTACTTGCAAAGTGATCTTTACGGAAACCAACCGGGCCTTGCTAATCTAAAATCTGATGAGTTATCTGACGAATTCTGGAATTTTATATTCTTCCAAAATCAGCCCGTACCAGCCAATCTAGAAGCAAAAAAAGACGTCTTGGTCAAGATGAAAAAAGAATTTGATTTTTGGTACCCGGTAGATTTGAGAACATCTGGAAAAGATCTTATACCCAATCATTTAACTTATTTCTTGTACAATCACTGTGCTATTTGGGACCAAGAGCCTGCAAAATGGCCAAAGTCAATCAGAGCTAATGGTCATTTGTTGCTGAACTCGGAAAAAATGTCAAAATCGACTGGCAATTTTCTTACACTTACAGATGCAATTCAAAAATATTCAGCTGATGGAATGAGAATGACTTTGGCTGACGCTGGTGATTCAGTTGAGGATGCCAATTTCGTCGAAACAGTAGCTGAAGCCAACTTATTAAGACTGTATGCTTTCAATGAATGGTGTAAGGATTTAATAGAGAACAAGGCGACTTTAAGAGGCGAAGATTCTCCACTAGAGACCTATGCGGACAAAGTATTCCAAAGTGAAATAAACAAAACCATAATAGAAACAAAAAAACACTTTGATGCCATGATGTATAAAGAAGCGTTGAAAACAGGATTTTTCGAGCTGCAGGCAGCAAGAGACCGATACCGAGAAGTATCCGAGACAATGCATTTTGGTCTTATCACGCAGTTTATTAAAGTTCAGTTGGTATTGTTGGCTCCAATTTGTCCACATATAACTGAGCACATATGGCTCAATGTGTTAAAAAGTGACCATTCAATAATGAAAGAATTGTGGCCCCAGGCTGGACCAGTTGACGAAGGTCTAGTAAATTCAGCACATTATTTAATGGAAGCAGCACATGAATTCAGAAATCGACAAAAATCGTTTTCCCAGGTCAAAACTAAGGGTAAATCTAAAGAAGCCGAAAAGCCAGCGCAAACACACCCGGTCAAGGGTGCTATCTTTGTTGCTAAGAATTACCCGACATGGCAGCAAATCATTCTGGACACATTGAAAACAGTGTATACAAGCAATAATAATTCTTTTCCGGATAATAAAGCTATTTTGGCCGAATTGGCAAAAAGAGAAGAGTTGAAAAAATTTCAAAAAAAAGTAATGCCATTCGTTGCATTCACCAAGGATCAAGTCTTAAAAAAAGGAAGCCATTGTTTGAATCATACACTTGATTTTGATGAATTTGATATTTTGCAGATAAATTTGAAATATCTTCAAAATACGCTCCAGGTAAATTAATTTTAAAATTTAAAGTTAATTTTTATTTTATTGTAAAATATTAGCTTAATGAATTGAGAGTTTTCTACACTACAGATGAAGAAGCGAATGCGTCCAAATTGAATATTGATGATATTGTTCCAGGAAAGCCGGTGATATTTTATCAATGAATTCTGAAAGTAGAAAATTTGTTTTTTTAGTCATGGGATTTTTAAGGTTTTAAAAATTTTATTAAAAAATAAACAATAAATATATTTAACAAATTGGAAATAATTTTAAATACATGATAAACACTAAATAAGATTCTTGTTGATACTTAATTCGTGCTGAATCCATATTTAAATTGAAACTTTACAATTAATTGCATATTTTAAAAAGTTGAATATATGAAAAAGAATCTAATTAAAATTTTATTTTAGACTAACCAAAAATTTCAGTTGTAATTTTGAGCAAAGTTATCTCAAAAACGAAAAAGATTAAATTTAATAATTTTCGGCTTTTAGAAAAAAACAAATTAACCATTCATTTTTGCATTAAATTAATATAACAAATATTTAATTAATGTACGCACATTTTAATAAATAAAAAAATAAACAGTTAATCAAATTAAAAACCACTTTTTATTAATGATCGAAATTTTTTGTTGAAAAAGAAAACCGAATAAATATTTAATTCTTTAAACCCCATTAAATTTTTTTTTTGTAATTTTTTTGAAAAATCATATAACCTTTTTAAGTCATTTCTTTTTGTTCTAGAATTCAGACTGTTTTAAAATTTATGTCAAAAAGATTTAGAAAGGTAGAATAGTTTTTCTACCTTGTGAAATTCATTTTTAGCAAATTTTCCTAAAAAAGTGTACAAATTTAGTAGTCAGTTTAGACTTTTAACAAGTGTGTTTTTCAGTTTGACATTTGAATTGACTTTTTTTGAATTTTTTTTAAGTATGCAGAACAGTGATTTAGAGATGTTATTAGGATACTATATTTGTTAGTTTTTGGATTTGCTGGAGCGATTTTTGCGTATTGAAACAATCAAGTCTTTACAATCAAAAGAATCTGAAAACAAGTTTAAAAGAATAAGTAGCTTCTCAAAGATGTTTAAGTTATTAATAATAAATAATTCTTTCGGTTTGACTCCAACTCTCACAAAAATTAAGGATTAAAATCAAGTTCAAAATTATTTCGCAGAATAATTGAAAAGGTTTAACAGTTTTTTAATTTAAAGCACCCTCTGACAATTTTTATTTATCTTTTGCAAATTTGCTCATGGTTCTAAATAATGTTTAAAAATAATATTTTTATCCAAAGTTTAGCTTCACAATAATCTTCAAATTTTCATCATCGATTAAATCCTACATTTTTTCAAGTAAATGGGCTGTACTAGCTGATTTTCTGCTGACTATTTACAATGTTTTATCAATAAAAGGTACAATACAATTTTTTTTTAATTTGTTTTGATATAAGTAGAAAAAAGAATTAAATTTTGTTAATATTCAATTTTTTTAATCTTCAAATTTCCTATGAGAAAACATAAATTTTTAAAAATTTTAAAAATCTCTTAAAAATCTTTGAAATTTCTATTGATTGAGAATTACTTAAATTTTTTCTTTATTTTTTTTTTCAAATGCTCGATAATCAAAAAATATCAATCTAAATTAGTTAAAATTTAAATCTAACGTTACAACACACGCTAATTATCTAATTTAAAGATGCAAATCAATTTCTTTTTTTTTAGAATCTTGAAATCTTTGAAATTTTCAGTATGTATTTATATAATTTTTTTTAAGTACTTTTCTTTATTATAATTTAGTATTATTAAATATATTTAATTGGAAATGTGGTTATGAGGATAAGTTTTTAGAAAAAGTTCTTACGTGTTTGAGTAATTGCAGTTTTAAGATTCAACAGCAATTATCAGGTTACTCTGAGGACAAAAAAAATCAAATAAAATTATACAGATTTTAAAGTAGTGTTTACCTACGAAATAAAATTTCAAAATATTCATGATTCAATACAAGTTCTGAATATTGGTTTTCAACAATAACTGAGTTACTTTCTAAATTTTTGAAAACAAATTATTCATCAGGTAAAATTAAAATTTATTTTCGTCATAAAATTATTTCAACAAATTGAATTTCTAGCGTTGTTTTCTAATCCAAAAGGTTTTTATTTTAAAATTTATATTTTCATAACTAAATTTACGATTTTACACTATAAGAAATCAAATTTTAAAAGTATCTAATGAAAAATTGCTGATTTACATTACAAGATGCTAAAATATCCCAGTCAAATTACTTTTCGAAAATCTACCGAAAAAATTTCGAAAAGTCAAAAAATTACGAAAATTTTTCGAATTTTTTTCGAAAAAAAAAAATGAAAAAAAAACACTACGAAAATTCTATGAAAAATTCTCGAAAAACAATTTCAGAAAACTTTTCTTTTTTGAAACGCAAATAACTTTCGAAAAATTTTCGAAATAAATTCGAAATTTTCGTATAGCTTCCTAATTAAAATAAAAAATTCCAAATCAATTTGCAAAATGTCGATATTATTCTAAAATAGAAAATTTTCTGAATTATTGAATAATTTTTGAAATAATGAATACTATAATGATAGAATTAAAATAAAGTAAACTTTTGACATGATTTATATGCTTAGTAAATTTAATTTTTAAAAATTAAAAAAAAACAATCGTAAAATAATTAAGAAATTACATTGATATTTTTTTTTTTGGGAAAAACTGACAATTAATTTAATGATGATAAACCTTAGCTTTTAGTAATACATATTCATTTTATTGATTGAAAATAGAATGTTGTTTATCAAAGAAATAAGCGCAAGTATTAAAAAAAGGAGTATGTATTACTCCTTTAATTTTCAAATCTTCTTTGTTTTAAGCGGTTAAAGTTTTAGATCAAAGCTTTAAAAATGTGAATGTTTTTCCCCAAAATAATAAATCATGATAAAAATTAGCATAAACATTCTGCCGTTGTTAATTAAGCTGAATTAACAACTGCAGAATGTTTATGCTAATTTAATGCCTAAAAAATATAATTTTCGAATTTATTGTTTTCTCTTCAATTAGAAAACAATAAATTCGAAAATTATATTTTTTTTGTGCTTGCTTAATTCTTATAATAAATACAAAAAAATCTAATTTTTGTTATTTAATTTTAATTAAAAAAAATTTTTTCCTTTATTAAGATTATTTAAAAATTCTGTTTTTTTCAATTAATACATATTTTATGAATAATATTTAAGACAAACTTGAAAACAAGCTATTATTTTAAATATTTAAAAATATCCAATCAGAAACTTGTATTTTAGACAAATTTGAAACACCCGCCATATTTGAATATTGTTTATGCATAGCTAAAATTGTCAAAGTAAATCAATTTTTTTTTTCAATAACTTAGACTTGATGCACATCAGACATTTAAAAATTAATTATTATTTTTTCTTAATTGTAAGATTTTTCTAAAATAAAATATTATGAACATTATACTTTTAATACATATAAAATCAAAATTATTTTATGGATTTTCTAAAAGTTGTAGAAAGTCAAAAAATTAGTGAAAGTTGTCAGTCTTTTACGCAATATGCTCATTTTAATGAATCCTAGAAAAATAATAAAGTGAGTCAGTCACCACTCGTTCAACCAACCGAGGAAGAGTGATTTCGGAGCCAAAATCACTCCATAATGAGCATATAGACCAAAAATTGCGTATTTGCTAATCGATTTATAAACTCTACATAAAAAACAAAATGACCAAAACTTGTATTAACGAAGTCATAAAGCTAATAGGAATTCTAAGATCAGATGTTAAAATTCCTGCATGTATTGACAAAATTGTCCTTTACTTATCCAGAAATGAAAAAAATCAGATTGGCGTTCAACCGTATGACTTTTGCAATTTGTGCCGAAAAACAAAAAAAACTTCAAACAACTCCACCCAAAAATGTGACAACTG